>CM044957.1:43203623-43515197 GCA_024516035.1 Bactericera cockerelli
GAGTGGCTCCTTTTATTGGCGGGCCCTATTATATTAATGAATACTTACACAAAATTCATCATTTGTTATTGCGGCGGAAATTGAATCCGGACATAGATAGTTTGAAACCCTGAATCGAGTGGAAGGTATTTAGCCGCACTAACGTATATAACACTTTGAAAATAAATCCTGTTGTTTTGTTTTTTAATAACAATCCTTTAATGTTTAAATAGTAATGAGAACATCTCAAAAGAAAAACTAGGAAGAAAGGCTAATACTTAGTCAAAGAAAGATGGCGTTTTCCACTTTTTTGCGAATTCTTTTTCAACCTCTCAATTGTGAAAAGCGACACTGAAATAAAACGAAAATTGAAATTTTGGATATTTCACATTTTGGCAAAAAGGTATCGATATATTATCGGATTTTTCACATTCTCGTATAATGTGAAAGAAAAAAACGAAAACTTTTCACGTTTTAGCTGGATAAATCTCAAATTTTGACCAAAAAAATGAAAACTTAAAATTAAAACTATACTAGATAGAAACTTGGCCGTGAGTTCATCCGAAAGAGCTTTTAAAACTGATTAAGAATCTGAAATAAAACGAAAATTGAAATTTTGGATAATTCACATTTTGGCAAAAAGGTATCGTTATGTACGTAACTATATTTAAAAGAAATCAAAATAATCCATCAAACAGATACATTTTTTGTTCTCAGCATCTTCCATGGTCTTCGAGACCTAACAGGGTCTTCTTGATGTTCTCGTTTCAATGTTCAGAAAAACATCAATAAATCTTTGGATGTAATAAAGTAAAGATTTTTTTATGTAGGTAACTAGATATACCTACATACATTACATATTATTATAACAAACGTATATTGAAAAAAAAAATCAAAATAATCCATCAAACAGTTAAATTTGTCCTTAGGTATGAAAAGAAATTAAAATAGGTAATCCATCAAACAGTTACAGCTGTCAACACTTTGTCCTTAACATCTCTTATTGTTTTTCGAGACCAAATAGGGTTTCCCCAGAACGAAATCTATTCTGGGCTCCTCTATTGTATATTTTGATGGAGTTTATTCATTATTAAACAAATTCAATTGAGTTTTATTTAATAAAACCTGATTGAATTTGTTTCATAATAAATAGCCTCCATCGCATATGAATAATTATGTTGATGCATTGAATAGCTAGGTACAATTTTATTTTTTTATATTTACGTACAAGTAGATATTATAAAACAAAATTTGATCAAGGGTGGTGATAATACCTGCGGCATTCTCTTCCACACCACCGGTCTATTTGTATGCGGCCCACTTTCAAAGATAAAAGAAATTTGTTACTTTCAAAAAAATTCCCACATTACACTATTATTTTCAATTAGGGGGGGGGGGGTTATCTGGAGCCCCGCCTCTAAAATCGGTTGAGCAGCCTTGGTCTAGTAGTTGCTTGAAAGTTCACTTGGTAAGTACACCCTTAAGAGAAAATACAGTTTAATTTACACGAAGTTTGATTTTTACAGGTTGATTTGCATCCTCGGTTCCCTTCCGGAAAGACGGTCCCTGGGACAAGTTTTTTATATTAAAATAAAAACATGAATTTTTATAATAGTAAAAATTGAAAGATTTTTGAAAATCCCCCTGAAATTGCGTATAATCAACATAGGTAAGAGGTACCGACACTCAACGTGCGTTAGACAGGAATTTATTCTGTGTTTTCTCCATCGCGAGTGATCTTTCGGAGGGAAGTCCCCACCGAAAGAGTATTATTCGATCGGCAAAAAAAAAAAGACTGGAATTTATTCTGGTCTAATACCCATTAGATCAAGGAATCTCTGTACAGAATAAAGCTGTATTTCTATCCAAAGTGGATTCAAATGGAATAAAATGGACGAACTGGAAGAAAGTCATTTTCTTTTGAAAGGAAAAATCTTCTCTCAGTTTGGTTAACCAAAATGGATTTATAAAATTCTTGCTTCCATTTCTTTTATAGGTTAAGTCTATTGTTTATCTTCATAAGTACCGAAACGCATTTTTCTTTCACAAATAATAGGAAAGTTAAACCTGGAAGAAAATGGAAAATTTTGGAAATACCGAACCTGGAAAAAAAAATTCATCCGAAAGAAAAACACGGCTTAAGTTTCAAGTTTCAAACTCATTGTAATATTTGTGTTCGACAAAATCATGATACCAGAATTATACTCTAACCCGCCTTAAATAAATACCATACTTGGGACTCGAACCCCCGACATCTAGTTTACAACTCCGTCGCCTTACTTATCGAGCTACTGAGTTCTCAATTATGTGCATAATACTTAATTATACATAAAGGTAGAAAAATAACTACGATTTAATTGGTACAACACAACCCACAACAAATAGGGTAATAGTACCTCATAAATTCACTATATTTAATGTATAGTGTATATTATGTAAAATTAAAATAATTAAGGAGTATTTTGTTAAAAAAATTTACCTGTAAATAATATTCCATCAGCTCAATTGGTGACTGTGACGATCATATCCAAATCTGTCCCGGCTCAATTGAAACAACTTTTTTTTTATATAAATTCAGCAAATGATAACTGCCAAAAAAAAACTAGTTAGAAATAAGTTCAATAGCTAAAATTTACTGTCACGCTTCGTACATTGTCTTTTCGTTACAATAAAAAATATTCAGTATTTTCAGAACATAGGTACACGAATTTGCTTCGAAAACATAATTTTATTATTATTTATTTTTATTTTTTAAGAAGAAAAAAATCTAAATAGTAGAGCTGACTGCCTTCAGGTATACTAGCCGACGGCCACACAACTGACGCGAACTATGATCATAGAAACACACCACTGAACCCAGTCTATCCTGCAGAGCGATGGTGTGGATCTTAAATTGCTGTCAAGTGGTCACCTTGTCCGAGTGGATAGCGCACTCTGTTTGATCAGGTGACCCGGGTTCGAATCCTGGATTTGAAGAAAATTTCTTCAAATATTTGGACGTTTCGACTGTATTTGGACGTTGCGAGGTCCAATCATACCTCGTGAGGAAAATTGAGAAGATAGTTGCTCAGATATGAGGTAATATGGCAAAAGTCGGCGGTCTAAATAAGTATAAAACAATAGCGCCAATTTGCGAATTTAAATGTCGGCAGTTTCGTGTTACATTTTATACCTAGAAATGTAGGTATTAAAGAAATTTCGGAAAAATTCGCGATAAAAAATGAAAAGTTATCATATCTATGTTGATCGCTATGTGACAACACATTTATTATTCAAACTCGTTTTACTAAATATTTGCTTAACTTGATACTTGAACCACCGACCTCCAGGTTACAAGTCCGCCGGCTTATCGATCAAGCTACTGAGGTCGGATACAAAAATACACGCTGGAAAAAACCATACTTCTAAACATTAGGATGGTTGAGGGTTAAAGTCCAGATGTCTATTATCAGAGCTGTGTCAATAAGAATGAGGGGGATGAGGAAGAAAGTGCGGGGTGTTGAAATAGAAGATATGGCAGGAATGTTGATATTTGAAAGTTGTTGAAAAAAAATTAGTTAAATATAAAAATAGTAAAAGTTAAGTTATCAAAATACACAATTGAATAATTCATCTACATTAGTCATAAACCTTAAATTCGTAACATATGGGTGATTTATTGATTGCATTAAATAAAAATACAACATATAAATACGTATATAAATAAGACTAGGTGCAAAGGAATCAGGTGTTTATTTTACCGCGAGTAAAATTATGATTGAGTGAGTGAAAGAAGATGAGAGGAACTTGGCATTTTCAACGCCCCAAATATGTCCTGCGTTCATTCTAAAATACTATCTTTAGACCCCTAGAAGTCACTGTGGCAGAGTGAGTTAGCGCGCTAGGCATTGCACGCACGGTGACCTGGGTTTGATCCCCAGCGGGGCAGGATTTTTTCTGCTCTGTTCTTGGGTGTTCGGGGTCCACTAATACCTCGTGAGGAAAAATGAGTAGCTGCTTTAATGAGAGCAGCGACCAGTGGCAGAATTATAGACAAAAATAAGATATTAGGATATTAAAAAATATGGAAAAAGTCGTATAATTCTGCGCTACCCACTAAAAATTGTGATATAATAACACAAAGAAACACATTATTATTATATAGACCCCTAAACAAAGCCAAGTGCATCCAACATACTACAATATAATAATAATAAATAAACGGTAGTACCTATAAAGTGCCTCAAAAACTCAGACAAAACCTATTGAAAAAAAAAACATTTAGATCTGTTAATTTAGCCTTTTCATTTCACATTTTATAATATGATAGTTATTTATCATACTAATAATTAGCCTTAAACGTAGTTACCACCACAAAATTGTGGATATCTTTGTGGAAACTAAAAAAAATGTTGAAGGCTTTGCAACACTCTGTATATTGAAAAGAAGTAGTGCTTCTGTTCAAGTATTTAAAATGTACTAAACTTTCAGTAAATAAGTCTTGGCGATTATTGTCCAAATAATAATTCAGTCTTAAAATTTGGTGACAATTTGACTTGAAGATCTCATATGGTTCTGAATAGAAGTTCCACCTGTAACAAACGAAATTGAATCTGCCAGTTAGGTAAGGAGGGAGCAATATTTTTCTTAATTTTAAGACATGTAATAGGGCCGACATGTCAAAGTACAACATGTAAAAGACATGTATCAAGGGAACTGAAATATGTTGGTGAACTGATCTTGTGGGTATTAGACTAATACCAATCATATAGAGATTATAGAGTATCTTATTTGAAACGTAATGGGGAAAAATTTCATAAATTTTGATTCAAATAGCAAGATAATTTGAATAAAACTTCTAGAAACCTAAAGATTTTTTTATATATATAACACAGAATGAACGTGGGTAGCACCGCAAGCGACTTTTTTAAAATGTCAGAGTGAATTCAAGATATGTGTGTAAATTTTCAAGGGTGGCTCTCCGTGATCCCTTGAAGAGCTCGGTCCCAGGGTGTAAAAAGGACCCGCCCCTTAGAAAAAGAAGTTAACATGATTGAAACAACAGTAATACCTCAAAGAAAGCATCTTCAGGCAGGTCTGTGACATGGATAGCGTTCTCCACATTGTTTTTACCATACTTGGCTCGTATTGTGTTGGGACTCAGTTCTTTGGCTATTTCCTAGAAGAAAACGGGATATAATGACAACTTGTACATAATATTATATACAGGGTCTTCATAAAGTCTCACCCAGGCCTAGGTTTCTCGAAAACGACTCAGACTATCAAAAAACGCAAAAACCCGTATTCCTTTATATTTAAGAGGATTGATTTTCAGCCAATTATTTTTTGCCTACACGGCCCCAGTCAGCCTGGGTATGGACCAACTTTAAAATCTTAAATGGAATGGTATGTCTTGTGGCATATTGTTTTAAAGGTCTTATTGAGAGAAGTTCAATACAATAAATTTCAGTGTGCTACGACTTACCGTTCTCGAGATACAGGGTCGGACGTCCTGCGCAATATCCATATATTTTGACCTATAACTCGATAACCGTAAATTATGGAAAAAAATTTACTTGTTAATAATAACTCCTTATAATGAGACTTTTCGAACAAGTTATAACTCGACATACTCTGTTGATATTAGTTTCTGGTCGGTTTCGTCAGCCAGCCGGACGAACAGTCGAAAAAAATTTAACGAAAAAACAAATCAAATTTTAACTTGTTCGAAAGTTCTTGCTATAAAGAGTTATTATTATTAAGAAAAATTTTCTCCATAATTTACGGTTAACGAGTTATAGGTCAAAATATAGGGATATTACGCAGGATGTTTGACCCTGTATCTCGAGAACGGTAAATGGTATCACACTGAAATTTATTGTAATGAACTTCTCTTAATAAGACCTTTAAAACAATGTGCCACAAGACATACCATTCTATTTAAGATTTTAAAGTTGGTCCATGCCCAGCCTGACTGGGACCGTGTAGGCAAAAAAAAATTGGCTGAAAATCAATCCCCCTAAATATAAAGGAATACGGGTTTTTGCGTTTTTTGATATTCTGAGTCGTTTTCGAGAAACCTAGGCCTGGGTGAGACTTTATGAAGACCCTGTATTTATTCAGATTAAGAACACAATTAGGATATATTTCCTTATTTGTTCGAGACTTTCAACACACAACAGTGAATTTTCTTGGCTTCCTTAGAAATTTGAGTTTAAGCAATCTCAAGTTATAACTTTCTTCTTCTTTTACTCTGTTTTATCCCGCTCAAGCAGGGTCGACGTTGTTCTACCTCATGGTTGAGGTTGGTTGGTTTTGGCACATTTTTACGGCTGGATGGTTTTCCTGACGCCAAAGATTCAATTTGATTTAACGTCCTGGATTAGGACGGGGGTTTTACCCTCCATTCGCTGGGAATCGTACCAGCTACCCACAATAACCTCACCCAGCCTGGGTAGGGCCGGAAATAGCTTTCCATCCCGAAAATACATAGACCGCAAGCGTGTATACTACCTGCAACTGTTTCATGGTTACAAAATAAAAAAGCTGGAAAACTCAAAATAAAATAAATGTTGAGGCATTCTTTCTCCCTTTCTTACCACATTGGCAGGTCCAGCCAGCTCCCTGAACTGACTAGGGGTGTCTGAAGAACCAGGAGGACCCTTCACTTCCAGCGCCACACATTTGCCTGATAGCAGCTGAGTCACATAGCCCTGACAAAAAATGAATCGAGATAAGTGGGAAAAAATACCATAGATGGTCTTAGCATCTTAAAATTATAGAAACAAAACATGAAACATGTTTGTAAAACTTTTAAATGTTTTGTACAATCCTTGGAAACAAACAGAAATGAAAATTTGCATTTAAATGTTATGAGCAGGGGACAGGACTTTTTAGAGTATTGAGACATACTGTCTTAATAAATCAGAAGAACACACTCCCGACTTTACCATTTGACTTGCACCGAAATCAATAGACTTAATAGGAGAAATGGAATTGAAAATTAGATCAAGTCTCACAGTTAAGTAGCAGAGAATGCCTAAGGCATTAACTTCGTCCTATATCGGAAAACAACTGTAAATTTCTGTTCTAAACTTAATATCTCGCTTTCTTGAAGCAAGGAATAAGATAAGGATATTTTTTTCTTCAAATTACAGAATATAAAACACCTCATCCAGAGCAGAAGAATGAGGCACTGTGCACATGACACATCTGTTCTACTTATTTCTGTTCTGTGCAACTTTTTTGTATATGTTAGCGGCAATGTTGATTCTCAGGCATAGTATACTATGCCTAACATGAGCAGGCAAAGTTGATTTGAAAAAATATAATCAGCTTTGCCTAGGCATAGTCAACTATGCCTAACTCAAATCAGGCAAAGTTGATTATTTACAAAAGATAAGATCAGCTTTGCCTAGGCATAGTCAACTATGCCTAACATTCTTCAGTCAAAGTTGATTATGATTATGCGCGCGCACCCTTTTGTTTTGATTTGTTAGTTTTTAAATACTCATGCAGCAGTCTGTGTCATTTGTTTCTGTAAATCAGAGCTCTATTGAAGATTTTTTTTTATTTAATTTAAACGTTTTTTTTTTCTTTTTGGCTAAAGTAGTTTCATCATGTCCCAATCTAACGCAGACATTTTTCGCGAGAAGTTAATATTAAATCGTAAAATTTGCAAGTTGAATTCGATAACACTTACAAATCTAAGATACGATAGTTTCATTCAAAAAGTGAAGTGTCTGAAAGTTGCAGCAAAAAAGGAAAGTAATGATCTCAGGTTTCTAAGGAGATATGACATAATTGAGGTAAATGGCATTACAAAATTAATTCACCCTGTTACAGACACAGGAAGCATTAAGTATTATGTTTTTGACGAAGAACTATTTGAAGTTTTGAATGATTTGAATCCACATTATTTTTCGATTATTCTCTTTTGTATATTATTGTTATTATTTTGGTTCTAGGTAAATCAACTTTGACACATTAATTGTAGACATAGTTAACTATGACTAGTCAATGTAGATTAAGATTATCATTTTTAGTTTTATTTCAACTTTGCCTAACTTATGCCAGGCATAGTTGACTTTGCCTAGGCATAGTCAACTATGACTAGTCTTTGTTGAATAAAAAATGTGATTTTTCATTTTTAATCAACTTTGCCTAAAACGAGCAGGCATAGTTGACTCTGCCTAGGCACAGTCAACTTTGCCTGAAGAATCAACATTGCCGCTAACATATATACTTCCAAGTCGTGTTTTAATGATATTTAATTTAATTTATTTATTTATTTTTAAGTGCAATACAAAACAGATGTATGTCAATTACAATGAAATTTGACACCACACCCAATCTTAATATATAAATGTCAAAGACACTCACTGACCACTGACCACTGACCACTGACTGATCATCGCTCTACAGCCCAAACCGTAAGTCCTAGGAAGCTGAAATTTGGTAGGTAGCTTTGTCTTATAGTCTAGATGTGCAATAAGACGGGATTTTTCGAAACTCCCACAACAACACCTGCCATTGACGAAAAAGGATTTTTTGCTTTCAGGGCCATGCCTCGGCCCGCAAAGCGGGCGACAGCCCGCTAGTGACATTATAATACACTGTACAATACTAGTTTGATTTTTCTGTAGAAAATTTAAAAAGTTTATATAAATAAAATAATAAATCAACTTACCGGGTACTCACTTACTACGTTCTGATAAACTTCTAGCAGTCTCACAACACTGTCCTTATCCATGAGCAACATTCTCATGCCTGTGATCTCGTACTTGTTATCCTCTATCATACGCATGATACAAGCCATGTTACCTGCAAGTACAAATAAATTAATGTTTTTTTGTGTTATTATAGCACAATTTTCGTGGGTGGCGCAGAATTATAGGACAGTGGGTAGATAATGAGGCTATATGGCTATAAGCAAAATTATACGATCTCCTAAGTCCTAGATGTTTGGTCGGTTTCTCCAAGAGCATTTTTTCATGATTTCCCAAGGGTAATCAAGTCTAGAGGGGTCTAGAGCAGCATATGACAATTTTTTTCTCTTAGACAATTTGTTACAGACTTAGGATATTTTCGTGATAAAAAATATTTTTTGTCTTTGACATGACTGTGGAATTCATAGCTACAATTTTTCCTTACCCTCCTTCAAGGCATGCGGCTTGATGATGCACAGAGTCGTGTTGTCCTGTGTACAGTATGGACGAAGCTTAACACATGGTTCTGAAGCAGGGAAAAATATTTGCGATAGCTGAAAGTTCAAAACGACAGTATTGTTAAAAGTTGTCATATTTGTGTTAATCACTCTCGTGATGTTACTTATATTATTTACACTTTATATTTTTAATAAAAAACGATCAAAAATAAATTACAAAAACTTGAAAATATTTAAAAAATAAAATATTGAACAACATTTTTTAAATTTATAAATACAATTGTTTTGTAATCCGGGGCGACGTTAATGCCTTAGGCATTCTCTGCCACTTAACCCCGATTACAATTACTCAAACTCACACTGCTAAATTTTTAACCGTCTTGGAGCTCGAACCACCGACCTCCAGGTTAGAAGTCCGCCGCTCTAGCATGAATAGAATTATTAATAGTTCTATTTAAAAAAAAAAAAAAAAATATTAAAATATGAACTAGAGTTCCATTATTTTAGGAGTTTATAATAATAATACTCTTTAGTGGAAGGTAACCAACAGGCGAGGTTAATGCTCAAAGCATTTTCTACCACCTAACCCTCAGAGTCTTATGATTATGTGGTCACAAACTCAAATTGATGAGGAAAAATTCATGCACTGGGTGGGATTCGAACCAACGCTACCTGGATCCCTACGCTACCTGGAGTTGTTGTTTTTATATTCCTTATCCTATAGTACCCAGTTTTTCTCATTTGTGAACCAATCACACCAAAAAAGTTGTTTTCGGCCATTGGTCCGTGCGTCTGAATATGCGTTCGTCCATGAACATGATATCTCGAGAACGGTAAGAACTAGACTTAAAATTTGGAATGGAAGTTGATTTTATATACCAGACAAACCACGAAACTTTTGGTTGAATGCGGCCGCAAGGGACGTTCTTAAGTATTTTCTATTATAATAATGAGAACTTTGGATAGGAACTTTGCTGACCCGTGTGTCCGGAGACAACCGATCATGGCATTACCTCATTCAGCGTATTGCAATAGCTATACAGAGAGGTAATGCCGTGAGTATTAGGGGAACTCTTCCAACCTCTGAAAAATTGGAAGAAATATTTTATTTGTAAGATGTTCGTTATGTTGTTTTGTTAAAATAAAGTTGATTATTTTACTTTAGATTACCTAAAAAGAAAAAAATATTGAGAAGAATAATTTGAGATGAGCGGGGCCTGTGGTTGGAATGTACCATTGTGGATGAACTGTAAGAAATGTTGCGCTCAGTGGGATCCCAATCTCAGAATCAAATGAAATCGAATTCTGACTGAAACATTGCTTTGGAACGCATTGCAAACACTTTGCAATCGAAATTCAAGACACAATGTTTCAAATAATAATAATATCGCCTTATTTATAATGCCTGATTAAGACTATTAAAGTCCCATTAATCCAGCAGTAAGCCCAAGACATATTATTATGTGGTAAAAATCCCAAATGGGAGGATAACTTGTCATGTCCCGGCTGGGTTTTGAACCCACGACCTCTGAAATATCTGGATTCACAGAGTGCCGCCTTTACCACTGAGCTACCGGGACAAATCGTCTCGAAACAAAACAGGGTGTCTACTAAATGGTCAAAGTAAAATTCCCTGACTTTTCCAGGTTTTCCAGACCATTTTTCCAGTTTCTCCAGTCTACTTTTTTAAGGAGATATAGACATCAGCAGGATGTCGAATAGGTGGATATTATGTACAGATTGCTTACTCATATACTGATTGATTATTATTAGTACACAAAAGGTAACGCATATTAAATTAATAGTAAATATGCAAATTAGACATGTCATATTTTTAGAAAACGTGTTTGGCTTCTTGCTTTTTTTTTCAAATAAAAATCTAGTGTGATCACCACAAGACTTTCCTTACCCTATTGCTAAGAAATCACCAATTCTTTTCTCGTAAATTTGATAAAAGTTCGCTAACGGTAGCTCTTACCAAGAATGTATTAGGAATGTTAAAAAAAGAAATACACAAATTATATTCTTATATTTTTTGAAATTTCGCAGAATACAATACTTTCCTCATTACAGGATAAGGAAAGTTAAAACTAAGTGTAATAAATCAACACAAAAATAGGAAACCTAAAGAAAACCCTGAAAAAAAACCTGCTAAAATTTTGTTATTCTTATCAAAAAGTGGTTAAGAATGTTTTGTGTTTTTTTAACCGCATTATCACACTGCCTGGATTACAGTGGCGCCGCAGGCGAATTTTTTTATTTATCATTTTCATGACAAAATTGGATCTTGAAAAAAATTCCCTGACTTTTGGTGTTTTTTTCACAGAATTCCCTGACTTATGGTGTTTTATCACAAAATCCCCTGACTTTTCCCTGACTTTTTCGGTCTCGAAAAATTCCCTGACAATTCCAGGTTTTCCAGGATTTCCCTGACCAGTAGACACCCTGCAAAATGTTGTGCTCCGTGGGAAACCTGGCCAGCGTACCTGCTGAACTGTCTCCTCGGTGGCCACATATAGATTGCTATCACCCAGATGAGAGTACCTCGCCCGCAGGCTGTGAGGATTAGACTCGAGTGCCTCTTCCTTGTCCGCAGGTCCCACTACCTCTTGTAGCTTTGTTATTGCATTCACGGCTCTTACTTGAAACACTATGACTGGGTCGTTGAGCATGGCACTGATCGGAATCCTATACAGAAAAAAATGTAACCTACATCATCAGAGTAAATGACTTCATCAAATTTGAAAAAGTACGATGAATTTTAAAATCCCTATCAAAATTAAGAAAATTTTCAGTTTTAAGTGCATTATTTCAAAAAACAATATACATATACACCATACACTAAACACTGGACGCGGAAGGAGCCCAGAACAATGGTTCTGGGCATCCTAAGGGTTCACCCATGTCAATCCTTCCACCACCATGACATCAAACATGGACTCGGAAAGTAAAGTAAGTATCAAAGTAAATTAAATATCTTACATCAATCATACGACAATTATGTTATAATCAAAAATTATGTTACATTAATCATCTGAAATTCATGTTGTAACCAAAAATCATGTTACTTAAATTATCCAAAAAATATGTCACAAAATCTAGTCGTTCTGTGCAGGATTATGGGTTGGCTACATGGGTGTGGCCAAGGGGGGGGAACCCCCCTCCCTCTAGACCTGATGCTGGCATTGAACTTGGTTGGATACCTTCAACACGTTATACATATATTTATAAAAGCAAAAAAAAAGTTGGGATTATACTTACATGATATTTATGCTGCATTTGCTATTGTTCCCTGAAACCCTGAATATGACGATGAATAATAAAAAAGTTACATACATTTCTCAAATTTAAAGAATACTTGAGCTACATACCTAGCTGTAGATTCATGCTGTGCCATTTCTTTTTTTATTTCTTCATTAAATTCTACCATGACAAGATTGATGAATTCAAATCCATGGTTCATGAGATTCTGCAAAAATTCACTTTTCCTATCATTGATATGTGGTACAAAGTAACCAATAGTACATTGGTAGTTTGAAGAATCAAGATAGTGTCTGGTACGAGTATCTGCATAGTCAACAATTTTCAAATTTCTAGAAAACAGCGTGACAGAATTTCCAATAAACAAATCCTTGGCAAGAATTTCATCACAATGTGTACGTCTGAGGAATATTTTGTTCTTCTTGACATCAATCTGCAAATGGATGTAAAAGAGTGTAGGTATGATTCAAATTAAAAGAATTGAAATATTTTTTATTTATTATTATTTAAAACTGTAGGTATGTACCTATACTATTTAAGAGCACACAATTTGCTTCTCTTGTGGAACTCCAACCAGTCTACAGGGTGTCCCGTATACAGATGCAAATATTTTGAGGGTAGGTTCAGCCCACCGTGGACTATCATATGAGCGAAACTTGCAGTGGGGCATTTTGCTTCGTTAAAGAGTTATGGCCAAATCCCTGTTTTTCCCACAGGTCTAGAGGTCACTTGGATCGATGCACGTTTTTAAAGAAATGGTAGCCAGTAAGTAATTTTTGACTTCATGTATGGACAGTCATGCATATTTCCCTTGAAATGCAGTTGGTTGCATGAAAAAATATTGAAAGACCAGAGAGATATTTAATCATAAGTTCAATATTTTTCTAAAATTCGATTTTTCCCTGTTTTCCCTTTCGTGAATTTAGAGTATTTCTACAATTGCAATTCTGCGTATCACTAGGTAAAAAAATACCCTCTGCTATTTTGTTTCAATAAATACAAAGTTCTTTCAGACGCGTGAAGGAACGAATGAGATACGCCTTATCAAACGGCACCAGAAGGAGAGAAACACATCTTTCAAATTTTGAATCTGGGCGCTATTGCATTTTGAAGAACACTCGATGCCTGAAGCGGTCTGTGTGACAGGTGTGACTATTTTTGTGCCAATTGCAAGTTATAAATGAAAATTTTCTGAGTACAATTAGTTCTATTAACCAACTATATCAATCAAATCTAATAGTTAAAATAACAAGGCGATCAATTTGTTCGGTGGAAGAGAAAGCCACAAGCTTTAAACCTTGCCCTTGGTTCGCTACATATTCTTTTGGGTTCTTTTCATTTCATGTCCTGTGTTGCAGAATGTATCATGTTTGTAGTTTATCAATAAACTACAAACATTTATCACTGTATCACCACCCTTGATCAGTCTTTGTTTATATTTATTCTTTGTCTGTCCCGGTAGCTCAGTGGTAAAGGCGACACTCTGTGAATCCAGAGTTTCCAGATGTCGTGGGTTCAAAACCCAGCCGGGACATGACAAGTCATCCTTCCATTTGGGAATTTTACCACATAATAATACGTCTTGGGCTTACTGCTGGAATAATGGGTCTTAATAGTCCTAATTGGGCAGTATAAATAAGGCGACATTATTATTATTATTATTTCACAAATTGTTACCATGTTCATTGTAAAAAAAAATGTAAATAAAGCTTGGTCCAATTGTTTATAAAATAAAAATAAAGTATTAATAATAATAGTAACCTTAAGGTTGGATGTTCGAGTTTTACCCAAGGTTAATTTTCGGCACTATTTGTTATGTTTTTGATATCATGATTGTGATAAACACAAAAAAGATATTTTTAATTTTACTTCTAAAAATAAAATCATAATTTTTGTTGGTAGCGCAGAGTCTTTCTCCATGTGTATTCTTTTTCCATAATTGCACTACTGGTTACTGCTTTCGTTGCAGAATCTCTCATTTTTCCTCATGATAACCCTGTGATTCCGTAACCCCATTCACATAAAAGTTCACACCGACCGACCACTGTGAATGATCAATTTCCCTCTGTTAAACATCCCAGAGCAGTGTATTTATACCTCAAATCACGCGCCAATTCTGTTAAAATTCAGCCAACTTTGAATTTTCCATAATGATTCAGAAGTGTTTTTTGAGCTCTGTGTGTACTGCGTTCCATGATCTTTAAAGTAATATAAATTAGCTTTCTTTTTTATAAAACTAAACATAATAGGGTATTTTTTTAACTAGTGATACGCAGAATTGCAATTGTAGAAGTACTCTAAATTCACGAAAGGGAAAACAGGGAAAAATCAAATTTTAGAAAAGTATTAAACTTATGATTAAATATCTCTCTGGTCTTTCAATATTTTTTTATGCAACCAACTGCATTTCAAGGGAAATATGCATGACTATCCATACATGAAGTCAAAAATTACTTACTGGCTACCATATCTTTAAAAACGTGCATCGATCTAAGTGACCTCTGGACCTGTGGGAAAAACAGGGATTTGGCCATAACTCTTTAAGGAAGCAAAATGCCCCACTGCAAGTTTCACTCATATGATAGTCCACGGTGGGCTGAACCTACCCTCAAAATATTTGCATCTGTATACGGGACACCCTGTATAATAATAAAATGAGCTTGTTTGCCATGCAGAAGGTTTTTCTACTGTAGGTTCAAACATCAGAGCAAAAAAAAATTGTATCCAAAATTTGGTTACATTTGTTTGTAAGGGCTGTTATCCTTGTATTGACCCAGCACCTAAATGAGATTGTGTCACTTCTTGCCAGAGGGGAAGCATACTACATAATGGGGAAGCTATAACACAGAAAACAAGTGTCTATAGTAGCTGCTTTTTATTTTTTACACAATGAAAAAGACTGTGACACTCATTTACTTTTCTTTGGTTTTAGAATCCAGTTGCCACTATCTGTTATGGTTCTATTGACCTTAGTAGCTTGATCTATAAGGTGGTGAATTTGCAATTACAGAGATATGTACTCATACCTTACTTAATTAAGGCTTTGCTTATCAGGTTTGTGATTGTAATATCCTCGCTGCACTACTGGCCCAATAAATATTGATATTTTTTGAGACAAAAGCACTCATAAGGATGCAATGAGATATAAGAGGTAATAATATCGTACAGGACTTTCAATTGAAAATTTTGATCAAACTCACCATTTCAACACATTGATCTTTGATTGAGAAATTCAATACAAACTTTCTGATTGTAGAAGATTCTGGATCTAACCATTCCACCAAAAATGAGTATTGATAACTTGTGTTATTCTGTAAAATTAAATAATAATAAGACATTTATCTATACTATGCCACTAGGATTAAAGAGTCCTATTATTCTAGTACTTATATTGGTGACATTATTATGCAGTTGATGTCTCTAAGAGATGAGGAAAAATCCATGCATTGGTAGGGATTCAAACCAATTAGTGATTGCTATTACAAGCTAGTAAGAACCTAAAGATTCAAATTTTTACCTAAGTCCTTTGCAATTTTATTGTACAACTTTTTGAAAATGTCAACTTTTGAGGGATTAATAAAGGATTTTTTTTTCTTCTCTGAGAACTTTTTTCATGCAATAATAAAAATGATGTTTAAAATATTGTTAATCAAATAAAATGTACTGAGAATTCTTTCCCTAAGTTAACTGTACAACCAAATGTTAGCTTTTAAGAAGCTGAGTTCTACTTTAGAAGATAATTCACAATCAAGGTTCAGAGAGTCTAAATTATACATAATTATATAAAACTACCTATAAAATGGACATTTGAGTGATTTTCTACATTTTGTGCAAATGAATCAGTCTCCTAAATAAAGGTGAAATAAAACTCTTCTTGGGTGGCCAGTGATGGGGAATTAGACATTTTTTTGGATCTGTGTAACAATATCCTCGATTATTTTTTACTGGCAAGAATATTAGGCAAGAATAATTAGAATAAGACATTTGACGTTGTATAGGGTAAAAGTAGATGTCTGTCTTTTCTCTTTCCCCTTAGTTGTAATATTCAACTAGTTATAACTTAGATTTAGTTTTACTTTTTAGTTCAATTGGTACAGGTGTTTGTTTTATAAAATAATATTAGGTCTTTTGTTTTTTTTTTTTAATATTTTTAGTATTTTATAATGAATACATCCATGTATGAAAAAAAAAAAAAAAAAAAAAAAATGCTATATTATACTTGCTATCTAATCTAAACATTTACCAATAATATCTCTAATTTTACTCTCTTCAAGAGTGTTGTCATAGCAACCAAAAAAACTGTCCATATGACAAAGCTTTTCAGAAAGAAAGAAGTATGCTATGCATGATCAAATTATGAACTCGAAGTTGTGTTCTGTTTTAAAGGGCCACTTTGATGGCTTGGCAAAAGGGGTAAAACCAGATGGTTAAAAATAATCATACAAACCATGTCAGTTCCTTAGCTTGGATCAGTTATCTTATCTTTGGACATAAAGGAGATTGTCATTTACTGTTAATAATAATGCAAAGTGGATTCCATGAATCCACAACCAATAGCACGAGGCCGATAATTATATTAAAGACAGGTTGATAGGAAACCCTTACATAGAAATGTTCAAATTTCACTGATAAAAGTGATAATGATAAGTGCGAGTGATAACACAAACTGACAAAATTTGAAAATTCAAAAATATTTTTAAAAATTATTTCATGTCCCACAGAATCCACAGATATATTTTTAATGTACGTTTTTTTTTAAAGCGGGTTTTTAAAACGCATTTTTAGTGTTTTTCCAATTCGATATCGATGGTCTATTTGTAATAAATTGTTCTTATCTCATTTATTGCGAACGAAGTCAGTATGGTTTAACTTGAGCGACTTTTGTCCAACTATACTTACTTAATTTCCGAGTCTGGTAAACCAAGGTAATTATGTCAGGATATTATATGATTTTCCATTGTCTAGCTGTTCTTATTCCCGCCTCATTAATTGTTAGGAGGTCTCGCAGGGTGCAGGAATTGTTCTAGATCAATAACCCCGCCCTTTGGTTAGAACATCTTGATAATATATTTTTTGTTACTAATCTTTTTTTCTTGTTTATAATATTGTTCATAAATTTTATCATTACTCATGAGAAGGTGAGGCGCATGTTCTGCCACAAGATTCCATCTCTTGAGATTTGCTCTCCACCTTGCGACACCAACTCGGTAGTTACCTAAAAACTCTAAAGATTCCATACCCAGATGCGTCTTAGTTGCACGCTTGCTAGTGCGTGTTTCATTCAAATGCAAACTGAAAGCATAAAGTACTTTCTCTACACACGTAATATGAATCAAACATTTCGCTGGATGCACGTGTGCAAAATGGCGGGATCGATGACCGTTTACTTTGCAAGGCAAATGCACGCGTACATTTTGATTTACTGGTGCACCGTATAGAAAGCACGTTGCAAGCTTCCTGCAGACTTGCTTAGCAAATCAAAATCAAGTACAGCCAATGTATATTAGGTATTTGTACTATTTCAGCTCATGGCACGAATTGTTTGGAAAACGCGCTTTGTATACATTAAGGAAAACACAGATACCAGCTTACACTTCTTGCTTATTTTTTGTCTGACCTATGTATCTGTGAGCACGGTAAATATATCTGTGAAAAATGACCTCAGTTGCTGAGATCCAAGGTCGTGGCAAAAGAAGCGACAAGCAAGCGAGTCTTCCACGGGAATTTTAATCATTGATGGGACGGGATTTCTTTCAAGAGAATTTCCCTCCGCGATTTGGCTCGATTTGGATTACTTGCTTTTTCCATACAAGCTTGAGTTTCATCCTTCAGATTTATCCAACGAATAAATATTGTAGTATGATATGTAGCCAGCTTTAGGTCTATTATCATCCTGTATAGCAGGCATGTCAAACTACCAGGCAAAGAGTATATTATTGAAATACATAGGTAATATATATATGGGTTGGGTGGACTTAGTTTTCTGTACCAACGGTTGTGACTTCTGTCCGTCGTCCAGTGATTCTGATCTTGAACCCAGGGTTGGGCAGAGATGATAAATTATATGTAACTAACTGGTAATAATAAATAGTTCGAGATTTTCAAGAAACGATTTATGAAAATGAGTTTCTGTATATCAAACTGGCTTTATTTTACAAAAGTACATTGACATTTTCTGAGGTTAGGTATTAACAGAATAATTAACGTCCCATCATAATTATATTATGTTACTAAGTGTGCACATAATTTATCTTACCAACAGATAATTTGGCCTTCGGTACGGGGAAGGGCATTGCACGCGCTTCCATAGACCGATGCTACCTGCGGCCCACCCATTATCAACAATTCAACACACCTGACAAATGGCACTTGTACATTTTGAGTTGCTATAATAGTTTAACTATTCAGTTAATGTGTAAAAAGGCAAAAATATCGATTTTCTTCGGAATTTTTTTTTTGACGGATAAATCTTAATTACCTAATATTATGGTGAATTAAATAGTAAACACTAAACAATACTGAATACATAAATATAGTGTGTAACTGTAGCCAGGGTCGAATTATCAACCGAACTTAGTGAGGTTCTGATGTTTTAACTTGGGAACTGGACGATTTGGCTTTCGTTGGTCTGTCTGTCGGTCTGTCTGTTCCGCGATAAAATAATATTCAAATATGTTGAAATTTAGTATACATGTTTATTTACTATACTCAGTAGCTTGATCGACAAAGCGGGGGACTTGTAATCTGGAGGACGGTGGTTCTAGTCCCGGTTTAAGCGTAGATTTAGTAAAGCGAGTTTGAGTAATTGTGATATCACGAAAGTGACACAATAATGATAACTTTTTTTTAAATTATATTTCATGATCAGTTTCAAAATTTCGTGATAATTGAAGCTAAAGGGGCCGCACTGTGGCCAAAAAGAAAAAAAGGGCCGCAAAAGTGGGCCGGTTGATTTAAAAAAAATTAAAACCCATCGAGTGGGGTATTGAATGAATAGTCTCGATGTCCTGAAGCTTAATATGACATTTATTATTAAATAAGAGAATCTGTGTGAGGTTTACAGTTTACAGAACTACAAGTAAAATAATTGTGAATACAACAAAAAATAATAATCTAGATCATCCCTCAATTAAAAAACCTGCCTGGTGTTAGTATTTATCTATTGTTGGTAGACAGACAAAATTAAAAGGTCTCATCCTAACCAAATAATAAAATCTCGTTCTCTGGTATATTCGGTGAGGGACTTTTTTTACGACTGGGATAAATTTCCCTCACTCGTCCTCAGTATTCTCCTCTGTGTCAGATCCGCGAGTCGCGACCAGCGACCTTTCCAACTGTACCATGACTCATGAAGGCCTTGCAAGTTGCTGCACAGGCAAGATTTACCTTTAGCCTATACCTATACATTTATAAATTACCAATGGAAGCAAATGGCAGAAGTGGTTATAGGTTATAGTTAAAACATGATATAGGTATAGGTCCTTAAACTATTTACCAAGAAGCAGGCACAAGGAGTTTTATTTTATTCAGTTTATTGTTTAACCATTAGCTTTAGCTTCATGTCTAAAATAAGAGTCAGAGTTGATTAGTTTTGTGGTTTTCAACCTGGATTTTGAGTGACTAGAGTTCTAGGTAAATATAACACCGTCACACTAGCATGTCTTTTAGACACCGTTACATCACACAATAAACAGAACGTACCTATAATCAGAAATAATGACCTCATATATGCGCAGAAATTAGTAAATTTCTTAGGTCAGAACGCACTTTTTATGTCATTGCTCGAACTAAAAACTACACTAACATCTCATCTCCATGGCACGGTATGGTTAAGGCATCTTTTGACACAAGTGCCAGGTGATTCTTTAACTAGCAGTGCTTTTACACAAGTTATAAATCAATTTCAGAGCTACCTATTCAAAATTGTGACCAGTTCTGTGTGTGAAAACTTTGCTCAAGCATTGAAGTTTACAAGCTAGTAATATTGAGCTGTTCACATGAAAAGTGTTTCTATCCTAAATTACTTTATACTATGTGCTCTCAATCATGTTAGTGCTAATTAATGTTTACCTTCCCAAAGCTATCTACAGCATGTTCTTGTGTTGTTACATGTAAGCTCCTTGTAAGTGGGATTGTTATTTGTAGCATATAACATATAAGTAACAGTATGAAATGTTAATGTACAGTTAGCATGTTATTCATGTTTTGAGGGATCTTGAAGATCAGCAATCAAAGGGTTCTTTTTTAATATTGGTAACCTATAATTTTTTAAAACCCATTAAAAAATTGTCAAGAGTATTTTGAAATGCACTTGGTAAAAACGCTCTTAAAAATACTGCATTCTTGTTTAAAATTTGGTTTAACATTGCTTTCAACTGTATGGTCATATTACAACAAGGGTTTTACCCTCCATTTGCTGGAAGCTCACAAATGAGCTATTCAAATTAATCTCACCCAGAATGAGTGGGGCCGGGAAAATCAGGAGGGTTTGAATTTGAATGGTGACCCATCTAAGTTTTAACCTCATTGAACATTGTTTAACTTCAGTGACTGAATAAGAACTGGTGCATTCAACATCTCATTGATGCTGGCTGAAGTCTATTAATTTATTGAGTGAGGTTTCATTTTGACAAATAGTTAGTGTAAATTTGGATTTGACTGTCTGGTATATACAATTTAATGTAAATTATTGACATGGTATTCATGTTTGTTTGTGTCCTAGAATTTACCTATATTTTTGGAACACTTTAATCAATTAATTTCATATGTAAAAACGGAGGCAGTAAAAGAAGCACAGGTAGACCACATCAGCCAGGTGTACTTCAAATTTTGAGATCCCAATCAACATTTAACAATAAATTATTATCAAAATTGAAGCATCTGTTTTATCAACTTAACATGTTAAGTCTTGTGAGTTGCAATGAAAGTTGAGTTGGGGAAACACTATTTTAGCCTTTATGTCATCAACTTATCATGTAGCTCCTATAATTTTTTTAAAGGTTTCTATACCATGCATTGGTAGTCAAGTGGACAAGGCGCTAGTCTGGTAATCCAGGTAGCAAAGGGATATTGGTTAAAATTCCACCCAATGCATGAATTTTCCTCATTTGAGTATATGACCACATATTAAGGGTGGAATTAATAGACGTTTTTGTAATACCTCTGTGGCGCTAAGTCACGGATTGCGTACTGTGTAAGATAGGGAAAATCGACACTTACCAACGACTTAAGTTATTGATGTTGTCTATTAATTCCACCCTAAGACTCTGAAAGTAAGGTTTTAGAAAATGCTTTAAGCAATAACCGCACTTTGTGGTTGGTGACCTTAGACTAAAGAGTATTATTATTATTATTATACATTTGTGGCCCCAGCTTTTCTTTTAGAGAATGCTTAAAATGATTTAAGAAAATAATTTAGCCTTGAAAACTTGAAGATTTTACTCTTGAAATGACTTAAAATCCCATTTTTTTAGTGCTGAAGTCCAAACTTGTGATCTTGATTCTGTCTATTAATTTTGTCCCAAGATTATGTCCTTATAAGCTTATTTGTTTTCAATGCATTGTGAATCTTTGAGTGGTTGTTTTTGTCAAGGTTTGTCTCTCAATGTTAGAACCTTGGTAGATTACTTATAAATAACTGTTTAAATACATAATTGCAAATTATTATTTACATTTTTACAAGTGACTGAGTTTTTTATGCAACTTGGAAAAATAATTTGAAGGGTAGAATTAATAGACCTTTTTTGTAATACCTCTGTGGAGCTAAGTCTAGATTTTGCATATAGTCTGAGATGGAGAAAACTAATGCTAAGTCATGACTTCTTGCTTTTAATTTTGCCCCTAGACTCTTTACTTTCTAATAATATATTTGTTGTTTAGATTTTTTGTTTTGTTTTACCTCTTTAACATCTAACTTATTTATAATGGGGGGCTTTATCCTCTTTTTGCTGGAAACATACGAACCTGAGATTAGCCAGTATCAGAAGAGTTCAAATTTGAATAGTCATCCATGAAATGTATTCAATGTGCTATCAACACTGTCTAACTTGTGACTTGAAAGTGGTAGTTTATAAGGGTCTTTTCTACCTTTCTTGAAATAAATCTTCATTAAATAATTCCAGTAACAGAATTCTTCAGTTATTCCTTACAAATATTGTTAAATATGGGAAAAAAATAAAAAAAATGGTTATAATTTCTTTCTCTTCTATTTGACAGGTACTCAGTGTGAGGCATAAATATCCAAGATATCAACCTTTGATCAGAGGGAAAAGCACTACACCCTTTTTTGTCAGACAAATCATAATGGAGAGAAGGCAGAAGTTGTACTACAAAGGTAAATATTATCACTTTAGATATCTAAAGCAACCAAGGTCATATGGAATCAATAGGAATGAAAGAAAATATTTTGTTACCAACTAAATAACTGTTTAGGGAAAACACATTACTTCTGATGTGTATGATATACTGTCTTGTAAATTTTATTTAAAAAATAGAAGACTAGTTTATAATGGCTAGTATAAATTCACTGTACTGGCTCGTTAAAGGCTAGTATAAAGTGGTTACTAACCCAGAGTTTCTAGGTCTGAATTCTGGCAAGAGCAGAAAATTTTGACCCAATTTCTCTGGAATGACATGGATGTAAAAGTAAAGTGCCCTGAAGAAATACAAAAGTGGTTCCAGGGTACAATTACCTTTTTTTTTTTTTTATTAAAAAAAAAAAAAAACACTGCCAATTATGGACACAAAACTTCCTCGTGATTGCTTCACATTGTAAACACGTGCCAATTTTGAGATTTTATAGAAAATTACTTGTATCTCCAAAACGGCTCAACCGATTTTCTTCAAATTTGTTTTATATGGTAGAATATCATTTTTTCTACATTCTAGATTCCACAAAAAATTCTGTATCGGCAAGTCGTAGTCCTTATTTTTTTACTTTTTTGTCCAAAATTTCGGAATTTCTTAAATATCAGAGTTAAATTATTATTATTTTGAAAATAAATATAAATAACCTATGTAAAACAATAATATGCATATTCTTACAAAATTTCATCGAAATTGGATGTACCGTTCACGAGATATAAGCGTTTAAGTAAAAAGTTAGTGGTCAGGCGCATGGTCTCTTTCACCTAGAACCGCTGGTATGAATTCGATAAATTTAAAATGGAACCATCTACAGAATGTCTCCTAGATATGTGCAAAATTTCATTAAAATCGGTCGAGTAGTTTCCGAGATTTGCGCGTTACAAGGAATCGTTTTAACAGACCGACGGATCGACAGACCGACAGACGGACACAAAACCAAATTTACTCAGTAGGTTATGAAACGTCCAGAAATATGAAAAAAATTGAAATCGGAGCAAAAAAATATTTTTTTTTTGAAAAACGAACACAATACTTCCGATTTCTAATATTAGAAATTTCTCGGAAGTAAAAACAAATAAACAAACAAAAATAAATGAAGTTGTTTTTGTAATCCTTAAGCTAGTGCAGACAAGGAAATAAGTATTACATTATTTACCATCAATTCATTTATTGATTCCATGTAACTGAAAAAAACTTAACATTATATTATTTTATTGGTCAGACTCCAAAACAGTGTATAGTTTTGTTGTTGATTATACTGAACTCTCATTTTTAAATGGCCAATACCCTTGAAGTCCTAAAGTCCTTAGACAGTTGATATATTGAATCAAAAGTAAAATGCGGAAGGTCCCACCACTTCATAGAAAGACACTCCCATACCCATTGTTTCTATGGATTCCCATTCTTTTTTTCAATGACTATGTAACACCAAAGTTCACCACTGGCAATATTGCACCTCTCATACACTTATCAAAAAAAACCCAAAATGCTATAAGCTGCCAAAAACAACCACATTATCAGCAGATTTTGGCATTTTTTTTATTCATATTTAACAGTTTCAATAAAGTTTTAAAAAAAATATGTAAAAAGCATTGTTCATGCAAAACCATAAACAAAAGTACCTCATAATGTATTAGATTTGGCTGTTTTTGAGCCATACACAAACTCTGCAGGGGTACACACTCAGAGTAATCATTCCCAGGTTTTTCTAAAGGGTTTAGAATGATATTCAGCTTTTCCCAGGTCTTTTTGAGATCCAGTCCCTCTTATTAGACTATAGGTAGACAATACATGGGTAACTGTTAAAACTGAATGCCAAGAAACAAAAATAATGGAGAAAAAAATCCACATCAATCAAAGTGTATGGATTACAGTTGGTCAAAAGTAAACAAATTAAATCCTGCTATGCTATATGTACATTTGAACTGGAATGCTGACAAACAAATTCAAATTCAAAGATCAACCTATCAAATCACAAATCTACCTTTCAAACAATGAAGAAAGTATTATGTTCAAGAACTCAATATTTTGTGAAATTTGGGCTCTTAATATTTTTTGTGGACCAAATAAGAGCCCACACAATAGACTGGGTTGACGTGAATCTACAATCCATCAGTGTCGGGAGCGATCTAGCCTTGTAGGAAATGACCAAGGCTCAAAGTATCTGCTCCGGCAAAAAATGTAAAAAAGCTAAGAAAATTTCTCATATCTTCCCAGGATATGAAGCCTAGAGCCAAATTATGGAACAGGATTTAAGTTAAGAAAAGCCAGACATGCCTTCAAGTTGGAGTTACAACCAATCACAGTGTTATGTAGTAGCTCGAGGTTAGGAACATTCTGGCTTATCTCAACTTTAATCCTGTTTTATAATTCGGCCCTTAAAGATATCAAAGCACTTCATACGAATAAAAACGTTTAAAAAAGAATCCAACACTCTTCTACTTTGACTGCTGGAGTAAAGGGACTTTTCAGTCTTACCTCGGCAGTATAAACAAGGTATATTCTATTCTATTCTATTCTATTCTACTTGTGCACATGTTATACATAGCTATTGTATAACATTTATAAAATTGCAGTGGATTTATAGTTTTATACTGTATGCAAAATATTTTTTATTACAAAGTACACTCCTGGATAACAATTTTTTTTTTTTTTTTTTTTTTTTTTAACTATTTATAAAATATAAAAAACGCTTTCCAAGTCTGAGGAACGAGGCACTGTGCCCATCACAGCTGCTTTATTAACATATAGTTTTATTAACCTTTATTTATAAATATTACTCGTAATATTGAGTAATACTTGAATTTTAATTGTTAACCATATCTCAAAATAATGATATATATTATGTATTTTTATGTTGGCATGTCATGTATTTGTTGAATAAAGGAGTTATTCCGTTAGTAAATTTTCTCTACTGCCGGTCAGTATCATAATTAGGGACCACAGATAAGGTTCATATTGTTGGCACATCTTCTGAACGATCTGAACACCATATCAAAATTTCAGCTATAGCTTATAGCATAATATTTATTATTATTAAAGAAATTCAATCAAGTTTCATTTACAGTAAGATTATTCATTCATTATGTAAATAAGTTTGAGATTATTAAACAAAACTTGATCTAGTAGGGTGATGCTCTACAAATAGTTATAAATTGTGACATATGGTTGCATACTTATTGTGTTATTAATATAATTTTAAAATGGAAAACAGAATTTGATGGCAGAGATTGCCTTTGTCAATAATATTCTTTTCAATGAAAAGTTATTATTTTTATATAAAACTGTTGCTGATTTTTGACAAATCTTGCATACAATCATACAACCTTAAACATAGCACAGTAAAAGTAAACCCAATTTTGAATAATCTTTTGTCTTGCTTTTTCGTTCTTAAAATACAAGATGATTGGTCATGAGTACTCTTGAGTAAATATTAATATTAGAAGTCTAGCTTTGTATGATGAGATGTGTAATATTAAAAGCAGTAGCTTGTAATTTATTACTATTTTGAAATTGTTAATTACATCTTAAATTAGATTTTTATTCATTGAGTCATAGTTATTTAGCCCAAATTTGGCACCGAGTCTCCTTTTGGTTTTTAGGCGCTTACTAAGAAAGGATTTTTAAAAATTCCAAATAGAACCCTAGCCATGAACAACAAAGAGCCGGGTTTTGGCAAACCATAACAGTAACAAAGTGCTGGGTTTTAGCTAGTAAATAAATAAATCAAGCTCTATGTGTTATAATATTGAGAGACTCCCTGTCTCGAGCCGACGCGATGGTCTATATGCAGCTCTAGTAAACTATCTCGCCTAACTCTCACTATTACTTTGTCACTTGACTATCTCAACAACCCCTCCCCTTTTTAACTGTCCTGATTATTGCTCAATCTAAATGAATGTCACCAAAGTATATATTGCATTCCTCAAACCTGTCTTGTACGGCATTGAATAAATTGTCACAATATGTTTCTTTTAAAATAAAACTTGTGCTTGTATTTAACTTTAACCGAGTTTTAAGTTCATACATGCATCGGATATGCATCAGATACAGGGTACCACTATATCAGCTGGTCATACATCTTTGTTGGTTTTTTCTTGGTATTGCAAAGAAACGAACAGAATTTGAAGGTGTGGTTCCTAATTTTTGAGGTCGATTACGATTCCTGAGACCAATTTTTTTTCAAAAATTGCTGAATGAATTGCAAAAATACTGCACTTTCGTGTGATAATAACCAACAAAACAAAATTTTGTATTATAATAATTATTAAATAAACTTTTTTAAACTCGATGAAAATATCAAGTTTGGCGACCATCGAACACTATGATGATATTCAATAATGACGATGATAATTAAGAAAAAATGTTTTCGAAATATGTCGGTAGGAAATATGAAAATTCTACGTTTGTGAAAATTCCAAAATTCCATCATTCGTGAATACAAAATTCTACTTCTTTTTTTGTAAGAAATTTTTAGCATACCTGACAAGTTAAATTATTATTCAAGCATCTATGAATAAACTATGTTTGACTTTTTTATAGAGATGAAAAAGATTAATTATTTAATTTTTCTTCTTTCACTTTACCTTTTCCAAAACTACTTGGGGTCGGTATTTTCCAACCTCTTCCTCTTATTTGAGGTTCGATGGTTCTGGCTCTCCTACTTTCACATTTTACGGTTAGATGCCCTTCCTTACGCCAACCTTCTTGAGGACGCCAATGGTAAGGGCCGAATAATAAAACAGGATTAAAGTTAAGATAAGCGAGACTGTCGCTCAAGTCGGGCTATAGTGGGCTGTGATTGGTTGAAACTCTGAGTTGAGGGAGAGTCTGACTTATCTTAACTGTAATCCTGCTTTATAATTCGACACAAGGGGCAGTATGAATAGACGTTTTTGTAATACCTCTGTGGCGCTAAGTCACGAATTGCGTAAGATAGGGAAAACCGACGCTTAGAAATGACTTGAGATATAGAATTTGTCTATTAATTTCGTCCGAAGTGTTTAATTAATTATTTCATTTAACAATAATATAGCCATTTTGCTGTCAACTTTTTGCATCTTCTCTAACAAAATTAATTTAACACTATTACCATGTATTCTCTTACAACTGTATCATAACCGCTAATCTAGATCTGGTGACTGGTTGTCCTATTCTCAGCAATTGTGATTCGTTAGTAAGGTTTGTGTATTTCTCCTTTTGTACCCTGTTCACAGGTAAAGCACTATGTCTGCCTCGGCCTCTAGCTGTGTTCTAATAGACCATCCTCTTAGTTTTGTCATAGATATCAATCAAATGCTAAGTAAAGTTATGATAAAGAAAAAGAAAACTTGTTTTAAATTTCGGTGATAATACTCATAGGCTAAAGTCAGTTTTAGCCTTAATTACAGTTTGCAAGTTAAAACTTAAAGTGAAGAGAGTAAGTTGCATCATGGCTTCCTCGTGGTCTCCTCGGCACTCTGTTGTGTCCTCAGGGGGCGTCACTGTCACCTCCATTAACTCGGGACCTGCTCCTAAGGAATGTGTTCAGATAGAGACCTCAGCCAAGGATACGAACGATGGTTCCCGCTGTAGCGTGGTAGTTGCCACCACTAGTTTTAGTCAACCTATGTCACCTGAGCAGGAGTCCGAGCCTCAAGATTCAGGAGAGTCTGATAATGAGGAGCTCAAGAAGTTGGATTTGAGCAAGTCCAATGTTATACTGCGCGAAAAAACGACCTTAGGCAGTGTTTCGCCGAAACGAGAGCAGGAAGAAAGGCCAAGACCAATGTCCTGGGAAGGAGAGTTGTCTGATTCTGAAATGAAACAGGAAGCAGAAGAGATCTCCACGGACAAAAATAATCCCGATGGGGTTGAGAACGGCATGAAGCTCAAGTTTGGTTCTGATTCTGATGTGAAACACCCACCAGATTCTCCCCTCTTATTAAATAAATTTTTGACAAGTAGTAACTTTAGTCCCATCATGCAACGTATGAATTCCAACAAACGCCCTGGGTTCCCTCCCAACCCAAGTCCTGACTCTGCTATTCATTCGTGTTATTCTCCCACACAATCCCCCGTCACTTCTCGCCATGCTTTATCTTCTCCATCTCTCTTTACCCCTTCGTCTCTGTCTCGTAACAATAGTGATGCATCACAATATGGAGGCTCCCAAAACTCTTCCAACTATAGTCAGAGCTACTCCAGCCCTACACATTCTCCTCTTCAAGGAAGACATTTCTACAAAGTACAACAAGAGTACCCTATTCAGAATAGTGGTAACTTGACACCATTCAGTATTAGAAACTTTGATGAAAAGTTAAGTGAGGATTTAAATTCTTCTTTCGGAAGTGTACGAAGTACTGAAGAACGCCATGGAGAAGATACCAGTAGTATTGAGGAACAAAACTATCTAGAAGACAAGTTCTCAGCGTTGTCTTCTGCACAGACAGGCATATCTCGCCAGCAGCTGATCAACAGCCCGTGCCCTATTTGTGGAGACAAAATCAGTGGCTTCCACTATGGTATCTTCTCTTGTGAAAGTTGTAAGGGGTTCTTCAAGCGAACTGTGCAGAACCGAAAGAATTATATTTGCTTACGGGGCTCCAACTGTCTCATTAGTATATTGACAAGAAAGAAATGTCCTGCCTGTCGGTTTAACAAATGTTTAAACATGGGCATGAAGTTGGAAGCCATTCGAGAAGACAGAACACGCGGAGGTCGTAGCACTTATCAATGTTCTTACACCCTGCCTGCGGGGGTGACCAACACTCTTAGCTCAGACTCAGTGACAGTGAAGCAAGAAGCCCCTGAGTCTACCAGTGCGTCATCCACCACATTCATTCCTCCCTTGCTACAAGAGATAATGGAGGTAGAACATTTGTGGCAGTACTCCTACTCAACACACCCAGATGAGGTTTCGTTTACTCCAGTAACAAACACCTCCACATCATCTCAAGCATCTCCCTCATCATCATCATCCACTCCTAATCCTCCCTCTTCCTCTGCTAACACATCCCCGGATTTTCTTTCTAATCTTTGTAATATAGCTGACAATCGTTTGTATAAAATTGTAAAATGGTGCAAGTCGTTGCCTTTGTTTAAACATATCTCCATTGATGATCAAATCTCTCTATTAATAAATAGTTGGTGTGAATTGTTGTTGTTTAGTTGTTGTTATCGTTCCATTAATTTACCAAGTAATGAAATTAAAATCAGCCTAGGCAAAGTAATCACTCTAAATCAAGCAAAGCAGCTGGGTCTTTCCTCTTGTATTGAACGTATGTTGAACTTCAAAACCAACTTGAAACGATTAAAAATGGATAAGTATGAATATGTAACAATGAAAGTAATCATCCTGCTTACTATATCAGATACAAACGAACTGAAAGAACCTGAAAAAGTTCGAATAGCTCAAGAGAAGGCATTGCAAGCTCTGCAATCATATACACTCTCCAATTATCCAAACATTCCGTCAAAGTTTGGAGAGCTTTTACTGAGAATACCAGACTTGCAAAGGACTTGTCAAATAGGCAAGGAAATGCTGTCTTTAAAACACCACAAAGGTGAAGACATTAATGAACCAAGTTTTAATTTATTGATGGAACTACTGCGTGGGGATCACTAGCAATTGAGATTAAGTTGTCAAGAGAGATATTTTGACCTATTGCAATGAGAATTGTTTTATATAAATATTTTCAAATGAAGTTCTAAAAATAAAAGTACTTATACAAGAGGATCAGCCATATATGCTAGCCTTGTATTTACAAAAACAGTGTTACAATTAGCAATACATTTAAGTTTGAACAGTTATTCTTATATTGATAACTGATATTCTTATCTTATAATTTTTTTTGTGAATGTATGTGCGCGTGTTTGTGTTTGAAACTTGGCTTTTCCAATTACTGTTCAGCTTTTTCACATGTTTAAAAATCAAAAATTCAAGTTTACCTGTAATTTGGACTAGTGAAAATATAGAGAAGTCGTTAGGCTACTCAAGATGTCCATCCTAATTTTGAGTTTTTTTACATAACTGTTTGATTTATAAAAAAACAGACAATACTTTTTTCTTTGAAATCAATGATTTTTTTACTCAGAGGTATCCTCCATTTCTATAAAGAGTTACCTATTGAAGGCCTGAGTCTAGTCATATTATGTCTTAAAATCTTGGACTTTTGATTTAGGGCTTTGTTGACAGAAGTCATTCAAGGCAGTTTGAGTACTACAATAATTTCAAATATGAATTCACAGTTGGTCATGTCTTGATCAACGTGCTGCATGCCATCCTTAGCGAGGCTAGTTTTGAATGTACATTTGTTTCTGGAGCAAATGTAGTTATTTTAAGGGTAGGTCTAATACCTAAGGGCTTTCATATTAGATCAATTTCCAGTGGGGCACTTTGATTTATTGGGAAGCCTGTTTTCTCTACGAGTTTGGATCTATTTGAGATGTTATTGTCTGTTCAGCATATTCAAATATCAGATCTCTTATTGCTTATTGCCCGCCCCTCTAAATTTTGGGCTTATTTGATATATTCCATCATGTGCTGGACCCACAGATAAAATTTCTACATCCCTTAGCCTCAGAGAACACTTGTATATTGCAGCTATAATTTAGACTCATCATTATTTGTCAAGTAAAAATCAATTTGTACTTTATTTTGACAGGCAGTTATATGGGGTTTCTTTTTAAAGCAACTAAAGATTTTTCAATCGGTTTGTATAGAATAGATATTATATATTGTAATGTAAATTTATAAAAATTACCTACTTGGTTGACCTATGCTGAGTCCAATGTACTTTTTTTTTCTTTTTTTTTTTAAACAAAAAACGCGTTACATTTCAAACCATTTATTATTTTAAATAAAAACTAGGACAAACAATAAAACGGTCCTTTTTTTCATTAAGGTGTCCTTTGGTAGATAATGATAGATTAATATGTGTAGGTGTAGGTACATCTTCGTAATTGAAAAAATTAATATTTGATTGGTTAATTTTTTTATTATTAACTTCTTCCAAGTAAATAAATAAAAATATTTTCAGTTGATAAAAACATGTAACCAACGTTGGACTGAGAATACGTCGCCAGGTAATGTCTCTGATGTGCAATGTACTTAATATTTTACTAATTATATCTTTTTAGGAATAATCCAGAAACTGGCATAGAAAGGAACTATTTACAACTTGAAGTACAAAAGGTTTCAAGTATGGATAAGTAACATTTTGCCCATTTTTTTCTTATACATACCTTATGTCTGTCCCGGTAGCTCAGTGGTACAGGCGGCACTCTTTGAATCCAAAGATTCCAGAGTTCGTGGGTTCGAAACCCAGCCGGGACATGACAAGTTATCCTCCTCTTCGGGATTTTTACCACATAATAATATACCTTGGCCTTACTGCTGTAGTAATGGGACTTTCATAGTCCTAATCGGGCAGTATAAATAAGGCGATATTATTATTATTATAGATGCGAATGTGGCGGAAAAACGGCCCAGCTATGGAAAGTAAGAAGTAGAGTCTTCATCCCCTAGCATTTTCTCATCAATCTCATACTATAGGTAGGTCAAACTTTTTATGCTTCATGACTTAAATTCCCTTCTATGGCAGCGCCCGGACTAGTATGATATGTCCCGTTACTTTTTATCGAAATTTGAATTAATATTTTATCTTGTTTTCTACTTCTTTTGAACTGTCTATCTTTCCTTGTGCATCGAGCATTCAGTTCGTAAATATTTTCTGCAGGTAATTTTCTTGTCGTCTGAATCAATACAGACGATTAAAAAAAAAAAAAAAAAAAAAAATACTTTATAAAAAGAATGCAATACTTCCGATGATATTTATAATTTTTTTAATGATTTAATTTTTAATCATATAGCAATAAAGCCATTCGATACAAAATAAACAACTCCATCTATTCTGATGCCATTTTGTTTTAGTTTTTTATAACACAAAAAAATATTTATGTATGTTTTTTGTATACTGCTGAGTACTCGATAATTTTCTTCTCCTTATCTACTTCGGTTCCACTGGGAGTCATATCAACAAAAGTATTTGCTGTCCATTGTCCATCTCTTTGTATTACCTACTTCATTTTATGTCAATTTGTATGTATAGAAATTGGTAATTAATTTATTAAATTTAACGTAGATATGTAGGTATTGTAGGTATCTGGCCAAACTTTAGTAGATATTTGAACAATCACAGAAATTTTGTTTTACTCTTACAAATTATTGTACTGTCTCGGCACTTTCGATTAAAATAATCATCAAGATATTTTTGTAAGATCAATTTGTAAGACTGTTATAATTATGATGTAGTGACAATATTTCAAATTTTAAACTGAAAGAAAGTGGTTCAAACCTTGTCCGGTAGAGTACTGAATTATTAAGACTGTTGGTATTAATAGGCTTCATAAAGTAATCTGTAGATAACAATAATAAGTAAGGAATTAATATTAAATATGTTGTAGAATTATTTCTTCGTTTATCTCTTTATTCTATATCATTCTTGTTTACAAAAACCTTTTTTTATGTTCTGTTACTTTAATTTGTGTTACTGTCTTTTTTTAAAAGCCTGTTATAGCTTATTTATTAATATTAGACCATTTCAATACCATGATTTTACTGTCCCTATTTTGTTTCAAAATAACTTCCTCTTAGCTGTTAATTACTTAAATTTATCATTGTTTTTATGACAGTGATCTTTATTAACTTTCTAAACTATCCATCTTCTTCCCTCTAGTTTTATAATGTTTGTTATCAATGTTATTCTTGATTTCTAAAGAGTCGACGTAAATCACAATCAATGCAACGTAACTTCTCGTGTCCCGGATAGTCTCATCTTTTACACCATGTAATGAAATTTTCATTGAGAATTGTAGTCTAGGGTAGAAATTTAAAATCTTGTGTTGGGAATTTGTTTTTTCTCGTCATATTGGGTTTACAGAAGTTCATTTGCTGTGGTTTCGCCATTTCATATTTTCGTTCGTAAGTTATCACGGCTGAGTTGTTCAGTTGCTACAGACAAAACTCAAGCATCTTGGAACAAATTTAAGTGGAGGATAAATTTTCCTTTAAAGTTTGTACTTCAAACGAATCTTACATTTCTAGCCGTTAACGTTAAAATGTCTAACATTTGAGTTTTTAATGTTTAAAATCTATCTGTTCTAAAGTTGTGACACATTTTGTACCATTTTTTTCTCTCGAATTACTGTCTCATCTGAACAATATAGACACAAAATATTACTGTTTATATTATATTTCCATAACATATTGGTATCAATGAAAAATAGAGTTGGAAAAGAAACATGATATTCACAAGTTGTATGTAATTTGTAAGAAATGTTTTCATTGTCATCATTAGAACTATTTTTCTTGTTCCAATTTTTTAAAACATCAATTTCATAATCGATATATATTTTAGAAATATTTTTTGTTTATACATTTTATTAATATAAAGAAGAATTTTATTATTTTAAGTTATACAATATTTATACTTTTATTTATTTTATTAAATCAATTTTTATAAAATGAATTTTCCATTGTGAAAGAAAAATAAACTAATTTAAGTTCATTTCTATAAAATTAAAATTTTATTCTGTTTTATATATTTATTTTGCTACCTCTTTCTTACCTACCATCCTGATAGTTCAACAAAATTAGATACTTTTCGAAAAATGATCAGGCCGCAGAGTTTCCTGGAAATCTGGAAACTTCAGGAAAGTTTCAGACAGATGCCCTTAGCTCCGCCACTGGTTATGATTTGAAAAACAGTTCACTAGAGCCGGTTTCTCTCTGAGCACAACATTTTATTTGGAAATGCGTCGAAACGTTTTGAAGAAAAAAAATGTTAAATTTAGTGAGAAAACGGGTTTAAACGGCACAAGGACTATTGCGCTTACAAGTTTACCTGCAGATAGTATAGTATAGTATAGTATAGTAGTGCTTTATTTAGACTGTCGGCTCGAGACAAGAAGTCCCATTACGCTAACAGTTTAATATAGCACCTCTTTATTTATTGTAAATTTTACATGATTTTACTTTTACAGTAAATTTTACAGATAGCGCGCCTTACGGTCCTCAGTCGTACGTCCTAAGCGTATTATTCATACAATGTGTTGTTGGGGTGCGGCAACTGTGGTGTAAAATAAGACCTACAACATTTATCACGGTATTATGCGAATATGTAAAACACAAACTATTTTTTTGAATCATTCACGTACCATGGAAATAGTCAAATCTGAACTCCCTGAATATGTCAGCGATCAAATTCAAATTCTTTTGTACGTTCTAAGCTCTAAAGATCTAAGGTTCAAATGTGCTCTGAAGTTCAAATCGGTTTAACATATTGTTATATGAAAAACGAGAACTTTTCCTTTCTGCTATCATTATGGCGTGCTTTAAGGGTGTTCATTCGGTCCTAAATTTCATGTTCATTATAATATTACTTTGTTTTATTCGTGTGTTTATGTTTTGTTCGTTTTTTGCTAACTGTACCATATTAAATTTTTTTCCCACTTACATGGAATTTATGTAACCTCTTGGTGATTAGCGACATGTTCCACTAAAGTCACCTCATCCTCTACAACTTTTTCCCGTCTGTCTCTCTCGTTACAGATAAAAACTTTGAAAGACGAACCCTCAATAAACTTGTAAAGAAAGAAGGTCGAGACCTAGATGATGAATCGGATTTGATGAATTACGGTGAAAGGCCTCCGGCCCATTTGAAGGGTAGAGCTATAGGTACGTGATTTCCATAAGGGTTTGCTTCCTTTACTTATTCAATATTTTCATAGAAGTTTAAAATGAAACTTGATATAGGGCGGTGCTAAGACCTACAGCATTTTATTCCAATTTGATATGAGTGAGGTTTTGTTTTTTTAATGGACGAAAAATCCAACAGAGTTCTTTTTGTGCTCAGCAATTAATTTTCTCTGTAAAGATTTTCTTCAAAATGGAAGCAAAGGTTCTCACATGAGTAACTAAAATGAAACCAACATTCTAAATCCAGAGAAAACCTAATCATTCTAAACATAGCTGACTCATAAAACGTCAAATTATACGGTAAGTCAACTTGAGTGATGCTGTCAAATACGTATTTCAGTTCTGGAGAGAAAAACATAAAAGAATGGAATCGGTGAAAATTCTGTCCTATGACTGGGGACGTGTCACGGTGACCTTGACATTTCCTCAAGGTCATCCCTCAATGTAAGATGAAGATCAGATTTAGTTGTTTTTGTTTAGTGACACTTTTTGCTGTAAAATGATGAGAGTATTTGTTGACAAAACATTTGCTTTTTTTACTTCCAATACATCCATTCAGGATTGTGGTATAGGGATAAGGGCATCCGGAAAGCCAAGGAAGAAGGCCGAGAAAAAGTCAAGAAAACTAGACAAGAAAAAGCTGTTGATCAAATCAAAAGGGTAAGTCAAAATTTATTTTTTTTGCGATTCCGCCAAAAAAAGGGCAAACCTTTGTTAGAACTACATACTAAAAAAATCCGTTCCGGGACTTTTCCTTCACTGTGTGTCAAGTACTTAATTAAACATAATTGATCAATAAACCCATCTTTCGGGTATGAAATTAAACACACGAAGGTGCAAATCTTGAAAAAAAAAAAAAAAAATATACATCAAATAGGCCCAAGAGCTCAAAAAGTCATACTTCAATTCAAAAAGACGTATTTGTTCAACTTACAAAAGTGAGACACCTTCGGCATTTATATTTCGTTTTTCGCGTTCCACTTTGGTACAACGTCAGAAAAACTCCTCTAAACAGTTTCTCTCGCTCTTCTCTAGCACTCTTACCGAGTAGATTTGCCCGAAGACAAGGAATATCAGATCGTGAAACTCCTGGGGGAGGCCAAAGTGTTGAGTCCCACCGTCCTACCTTGCTTCGAGGATGAGGCGGGCCCCAGTCGAGGCAAGGGCAAAGGAAAGAACAAGAGGAAGGAAGAAGCCCCTGTCGCCTTCACGCCCCAGTATGGTGCCAGCACCAGTCAAGGACCTTCCACTTCTGGGTAGGTAATAGGGAAGCGCAATGAAGTATGGCTGGATACCATAATTATGTGGTTTAATATGTATGATTTTATTTTGTGGTGAAGCACATGGCCTCTTCACAATTTTTGTGGGTAGCGCAGCATTACTAAGAGCCTCCTGTACTTTTCGAATTCTATTACACTAATTTCTTTTTACTCTGGTAATGCCGCCACTGGTCGTTACTCATAGAAGTAACTACTCATTTTTCCTCACGAGGTATGAGTGGACCCCGAACATCTAAGTATAGAGCAGAAAAATTCCTGCCCCGTTGGGAATCGAACCCAGGTCACCATACGTGCAATGCCTAGCGCGCTAACTCACTCTGCCACGGTGACTACATATGTGATCTAATATTGTCAAATATACGAGGAAATAAGGATTAATTTTTCCTGGGTGGTATTTGATTGCTACGCAACCTGAATTACCATACTGACGTCTTCAGCGTTCGAACGTCAAGGACAAGGGTGAAATTAAGAAAAAAATTGTAACACCTCTCTGAAATTAAGTCTAGAATTTTCGTGTTGTTTTTAAATGAAGAATTGCAAGTTCTGAATCGAACTTGTGATCTCGATTCTGTCTGTAAATTTCCTCGAAAGACTGAAGATTGTATATATTATATCGGATAAGGAAGGCGTAAAGCTGCATTTTGGCGCGCCCTGTCTGAATCACACTTTGCCAAGCACCCTATGATGGAGAGCACCACAGGGATCCATGAGTTGAAGATAGGTTTGAAGATTCATACTCTGACATATATTCTGTTTCTTTCATTTCCAGCAACACCACCTCGGAGCTACGTGGTCATGTGGAGGAGAAGTACAAGCACGTGGGTGACAGTGCCTTCAAGCGCAACTTCCTCAATAGTATTTCTGGAACTCTTGAGGATAAAATTGAGGCCGCCATGGTATCCAACTATGTAAGTGAAGGCTCGTTTTTGTTGATTGTGACCAGTGAAATGTCTCTAAGACAGGAACAACATACCAGTACGGTGGTCAAAACTCAACTGATCTTTTATTTCCACAAACTACACTGGCCGCTCTCTCATCTTTCAAATCATCAAACCCTACTATACATATTACATTATTCCTTCCTCTTCTTTTTTCTTTTTCTTTGTCTTTGTACAGGTAACCAATCTTCATCTTTCGGATCTTCATAACTCTCTGATGATTCGGCGCTTTGCCAATCACTTAGTTCTTCACAATTTTCTTCTTTTTGTACAGCCTCGTCAATATCTTCACTATCGTTGTTTACATCGCTTGCATCATCTTCTGGTACTCTTTTACCAGAATCATCTTCTGATACTCTTTCATCAGCATCATCTTCTGGTACTCTTTCATCAGCATCATCATTAATAATATTATTCTCTTCATTCTCTTCACAGAAAATATCATTGGGGGTGGACTGACTTCCGCGCAGAATAAAACCAGAAGGATCAATATATTTCTTGACTTGAGAGATATTCCTTGTGTACTGTTTGTTTGTTAACTGGGAACGTACAGTTACACTGGTTCCATTTCTTGCGATGACTAAGTAAGGCTCCGGATCATATCTACTGCAGAGTTTGTTGGTTTTGTTTTGCTGCAGCAATACTGTATCTCCCACTTTAATGTTACTTTCTTTCGCGTGATGATGTTTGTCATAGTACTGCTTGTTTTTCATTTTGTGTTGAAAATCTCTGTCAAGAACCACAGGGTCCACATTGTATGCTGACTCTACTGATGGGAGTTTGTCTCGGAATTCTCTAGCAAACATGAGAAAAGCTGGCGTCTTTCCTGTAACAGAGTGAGGTGTAGAATTATAATTGAAGATAAATGTTCTCAAAGCATTGTCCAGGTCTTCGTTATTCAGCTGGGCTATCTTCAATCTTTTCAAGATAGTCCTGTTTTGACGCTCAACTTCTCCATTAGCTTGAGGCCATTCTGGAGTGTTCAGATGCTGTACAATGTTATTTCCAATGCAGAAATCTCTGAGTTCTCTACTGATGAACTGTGGACCATTATCAGATATTAAAACTTTTGGTAGACCAAATGAGGAGAAAATCTTCCACAGTGTATTGATGGTTTTCTTTGCTGTAATAGAAGTGAGAAATTCGCATAAATAATATCTGCTGTAATGATCTATAACCACGAGAACATAAGTACCATTAGGGAGTGGACCAAGGAAATCAACAGCAATAGTACTCCATGGTGATTCAGGCATACGAACTATTTTCATGGGCTCAGGAGAGCTAGGGTTTCCTACCACCTGACATTCATGACAAGACTTACAATAACTCTCGCAGTCTTTTTCCATATTATGCCACCACACTTTGGTTCTCAACTTTTGCTTCATCTTCACAATTCCAGGATGTCCTTCGTGAGCTAGGGATAGCGTGTGCTTCCTGAGAGATGGAGGGATGAAAATCCTGGTGCCTCTTAATATCACGTCATCCATTACACACAGCTCTGTCTTGATTAATTCAAATTTCCTGAACTCTACAGGCCATCTGTCACATTGTATGGCTTGTTTCAGTGAGGACATCCTCGGGTCTCGCTGTGAATGTTCTCGAATTTCTTCTAGGCTCATTGCCTTGGGAGTGGCTTCCAAGGAAACCCATCTCACATAGCGGTCACTTGAATCAAATGGCTTACTGTTGGGTGTCGTGTCACATAGGCGAGACAATGGATCAGCTATGTTGTCTTTGCCCGGACAGTAAACAACAGTGTAATCGTAACCCTGAAGTCGCATCACCCAGCGTTCTATACGGGGAGATGGTTTTGATCTCTGTGAAAAAATAAATTCCAAAGGTTTATGATCAGACAATAATTTAAATTCTGCGCCATAAACATAATAATGAAAACGTTCACAAGCCCAGACAATGACTAAGGCTTCTTTTTCAATTTGGCTATAGTTCCGCTCGGAGTGACTTAATGAGCGGCTAGCAAACTCAATGACTCTAGGGCCTGATTCCTGATATTGTATTAATACACCACCTAAAGCAACTGGGCTCGCATCAGCGATGATCGCAGTCTTGAATTTCTTCTCGAAAAATCCAAGCACACGACTGTCTGATAAGCTTTTTTTCAGAGAAATAAAGCTATTTTCATGTAATTTAGTCCATTTGAATTCAGCATTTTTCTTGAGAAGGTGTCGTAAACACTCAGTCTGAGTAGAATAATCAGGAATAAATCTACTGCAAAAACCCAGAAGACCAAGAAAACTCTTGAGTTCTTCTTTAGTTTGAGGGCTTCGGAACTCTTCAATAGCCTTCACTTTACTCTGAACAGGTTTGACTCCTTCCGATGAAATACGATGTCCCATGAATTCTAAACTATTTTTACCAATTTCGCACTTCTCATAGCTCAAAGTGAGATTCGCCTTTTCTAATTCAGACAGAAAAGCGATGAGTCTTCTATCATGTTCCTCTTGATCTTTGCCATGGACCAACCAGTCATCAATGTACAGTTCAACTCCTTCCAGCTTGTCTCGTATTCCTTCAAGAGTCCGTTGAAACATCTCGGATGCACAGTTGAGTCCAAAGAAAAGACGTTTGAAGCGATAAGTTCCATCACATGTTGAGAAAGTTGTAATGGCTCTTGAAGAATCGTCTAACTCAATCTGGTGGAATGCAGAATTCATGTCAAGTTTAGACATTACATAACTGCCATGTAAATTAGCAGTAATGTCATATACAGTTGGAATTGGGTATCGCTCTCTAACCACAGCTTTGTTAGCCCATCTCATGTCAATGCACATTCGAAGTTCCCCATTTTTCTTAATTTTACAATGTATGGGTGAAACCCACTGGAAGGCTCATTTACTTTCTCTATAATATCTTGCTCTGCTAGTTCTTTTAATTTAGATTTAACTTTATTTCTTAAATTTTGCGGAATTCTTCTTGAAGGGAGAGCAACAGGGGCAACCTTCTCATCAATCATGAGCTTGAGCTGGTAGTCTTTTAATTTACCAACATTTCCAGAAAAAACAGAAGCAAATTTTTCTCGTACGGATTCCAATGATAAAGGTGAGGGTTGTGACTTACCTTCAACTGAATTAATAGGTATGCCTATTTTCAAAATGCCAAGTTTTTTCGCCGTGTCACCACTCAACAAGGGTACACCATTGCTTTGACAGATGAAGAATTTCACATTTTTAAGCTTTGTCCCATTTGAAATGGAAATGTCACACTCTAGTTTACCTATGACGGGTAAAGGTGTATCACTGCCATAAGCAAATAGCTTCTTTCCTGTCTCTTCATAAAACAGAGAAGGATTCTTGCGTTTAAGGTAACGCCACGAATCGAAATTCAAAATATTGACAGAAGCCCCACTGTCAACTAGAAATTTTATATTGACTTGGCCTTTCAAAGTTATGTTCATCATATCGGATTTTGATATCACAGTGAATACAGAAAAAGTGTTTTCATCTTGAGAGCTATCTGATTCAAGTTCTACTTGTCTCACTTGCTTTTGATATCCATGCCGTTTCGCATTGGTTTCATTTTTACAACATCTTGAATAGTGTCCTACAATACCACATTTTAAACATCTTGCTTCTTGAGCAGGACAGGATTTGTCTGACTTCCAATGACTAGATAACCCACATTTTGAGCAGTATTTGCCTCTATCATTCGATATTTTGCTATGCATTTCTTTTACTTTAGAAATCATATAATTAGGGTCAAGTTTACCTTCTATTGCACGCGCGTGATTCTCTGATTGTTCAAGTGTCCTAGCTACCTCTAGCAGTTTCTCAATTGTCAGCTTGTCACCTTCCTTCAACAGCAACCGCCGCAACTCAGACGATGTAGACTTTTCAATCACTTGATCGATTATCATTTCATTCTCACCATAGTGTTCTGGATCACAATTCTTCACTTGAGTCTTAAGTCTCATGACGAACTGTGAAGTTGACTCTCCATCGTTTTGATTCATCTTTCTGAAAACATTTCTCTCGTACGTGTAACTTTTCTTTTCCTTGAATAATTCATTGAGCTTCTCGGAACAATACTTGTAAGGATCTTTCTTTTCTTCTTCTTCATTGACATTCAGTGCAAACCAAATGTTTTGTAAATCTTCACCACCCAAGTGCAATAATTGCGCTTGTTTTCTCTTCGAATCCGTAATATTTTCCGCAGTGAAAAACAACTCGATGGATCTTATCCATCTGGTCCATCTTTGAGCAATTGAGCACTCATCACCACCACACACAAAAGGTTTTATGTTACAAATGACACTTGACATAATCAAACTTTACTCGTCGCCAATGAAATGTCTCTAAGACAGGAACAACATACCAGTACGGTGGTCAAAACTCAACTGATCTTTTATTTCCACAAACTACACTGGCCGCTCTCTCATCTTTCAAATCATCAAACCCTACTATACATATTACAACCAGGCGGTGTAAGTTAAGGACATGCAACCAAGTAAGTAAAGGGTGTTTGTTCTGCTGTTGTTAAATGTAACTATGTAAGTTAAGGACATGGAACTATGATAGTTAAAGGCATTTGTTGTTGATTCAAGCAGGCAGTGCATTGAGTCCTTTTGGATTCCTGAGCTTTGAATGGTTTTACAAGATGACCGTCCGTTTCTGATCATAAAATCAGATTCTAAAATTTCAAAGTCGTGCGTCCATATTCAACTATCGAGACAACCCGTGTTAAGATATAACCATTGGAATCAAACGTTGAGCTTAGAAACTTTACAATCAATGTAGCTCTAAGATGAGGTCGTCTCAAGAAATAACCCAGCTCTTTAGTCTTACCTCCCTGGAAATTTCAACTCTTTAATTGTATTATCTATGTTTTACTTCAGAAACTTCTGAGTGACCCTGTACTAGATGCGACCTTTAAGAAGGAGATGATTCGAAAGCTTCAAAGCCGAAAATATCAGGAAATGCTGGAGGTCCGTAAGAAGTTGCCATCCTATGGGATGAAGGACGAAATTTTGAATATGATACAGAATAATCAGATTTCAGTGATCAGTGGTGAAACTGGTAAGTGATAAGAAATTGGTTGCCTCGAGTTACTTAATTATAATAATAATACTCTTTAGTGGAAGGTGATCACCAGGCGAGGTTAATGCTCAAAACATTTTCTACCACCTAGCCCTCACAGTCTTATTATTATATGTGGTCACAAACTCAAATTAATGAGGAAAAATTCGATAGAAAAAAAGTTCAAATATCTTTCACTTACCGACTATATGTATACACAATTACACACGATATAAATAAATACAAGACCTTGTGGTATATCTATACATTACATGGTAGGTATGTCTCAAACTATACACCTGAAGCATGGTCTTACTTGTATTTTCCTAACCCTAGTGGTTCAAGAGCCAATTTCGGGGTTTCGAATATTGGAAACTACCAATTTCGGTGGTGTGAGCGGCTTTTTGTTCTCGTCCAATGAGCGATTTCAACAAGTTTAGTGAGGCTAACATTAACTTCATTCTCATTTTTGTTCTTGTATCTTTGCTCAATCTTTTTGTTTTTTTCTTTATAATTTCATTGTATTTTACTGTATATATTTTTGTTCTACCTAATAAAGTTTACTATAATGATAAAATAAATGAGTGTCCTAATATTTCAAGTTCTGAACTGAAAGAAAAATGTACAACTAATCTTTTGGCATTCAGGATGTGGTAAAACCACCCAGGTGCCCCAGTTCATCCTGGACGACGAGATTTCCAAGGGTCGGGGCTCCGAGTGTTTCATCATGGTGACTCAGCCCCGACGTATCTCTGCCATTTCCATAGCGGAGAGAGTAGCCCAAGAGAGAGACGAGCAGTGCGGCAAACCAGGCACCAGTGTGGGGTATCAGATACGACTCGAGAAGTAAGTCTTAGAACAGAGTATTAGATAGTTTAGCTACGACTCGAGAAGTAAGTCTTAGAACAGAGTATTAGATAGTTTAGCTACGACTCGAGAAGTAAGTCTTAGAACAGATTATTAGATAGTTTAGCTACGACTCGAGATGTAAGTCTTAGAAGATACCACAGAGTATTAGATACCACTCGAGAAGTAAGTCTTAGAACAGAGTATTAGATACGACTCTAGAAGTAAGTCTTAGAACATGATATCAGATACGACTCGAGATGTAAGTCTTAGAACAGGATATCAGATACGAGTTGAGAAGTAAGTCTTAGAACAGGGTTTAAGGTACGACTCGATAAGTAAGTCTTAGAACAGGATTTAAGATATGATTCGATAAGTAAGTCTTAGAACAGGGTTTAAGATACGACTCGAGAAAAAAATCTTAGAACAGTATATCAGATATGACTAGATGTAAGTCTTAGAACAGAGTGTTAGATACGACTCGAGAAGTAAGTCTTAGAACAGGATATAAGATACGATTCGAGAAGTTAGTCTTAGAACAGGGTTTAAGATATGATTCGAGAAGTAAGTCTTAGAACAGGATATCAGATACGTTTGTAGAAGTAAGTCTTAGAACAAACTATCAGATACGACTCAGGAATTAGGCAAGTCTTAGAACAGGATATCAAATACAACTGGAGAACCAGTGTTGACCCAGCATCTAAATTGGAATTATTGTGTCACTTCTCGGTCATCAGAAGGGAGGCATCTACAGGATGGGCTGAACACTGATCAAATGAGATGTTTCTGTAATTACATTGCAATTTGTCCTGTTTTCAGAGAGATGCCCCGTAAGAACGGAGCTATGTTATACTGCACGGCGGGAATCTTGCCGGAGATTATGCAATATGATCCAATTCTATCTAATGTGTCTCATATTGTAATGGATGAGATACATGAGAGAAGTATGATATCGGATTTCTTATTGGCTATACTGAAAGATGTCACAAGAAAGGTAATTACATCGGGGAATAATTAATTGTTTTTGATTCAAATTAGTTTTTCAAATTATTAGTTCTGAAGGACTATAATATCGATTCTTTTGTTTTATCAATATAATCTTTGAACGACGTTAAAACCTTTCATTAGGTTCCACATAATTATGATTAATTTTAGAATAATTTTGGTCTTATATAATTGTTTTTAAGGTCCCTAAATAGTCCAAATTAGATTATTTGTCATTCTAAATGTGTTCAACAAATTCAGTTTGTTTGTAACATTTTTTAAGACATTCATTATACTTAGATGTTGTTTATTCATTATACTTATATTATTGGTTCTTGGCCATTTAATTCCACAGCGAAAAGATTTGAAACTCATCCTGATGAGTGCTACGTTGAATGCAGAAAAGTTTTCGCAGTTCTTTGGAGGAGCTCCCATCTTACACATTCCGGGATTCACCTATCCTGTGAAGGAGTACTATCTGGAAGATGTTCTCAACATCACAAAGTAAGAGCAAAACAAAGGGTTTGTCATTGACTTAAAAAATGTCTAAACATATTATTAAGCAACAATTTTGATCAATCTTTATTTACAATTTTTTATATACAGGTGCACTCAAAAGGTATAGTTAATGAAAGATAAACAAAGTTTGATCAAGGGTGGTGTTAATGCCTTTGGCATTCTCTTATATCGTATATACAGGGAGGCGAAAAGTAGAAGTCACATTCAAATATCTCGAAAACCATTTAGTATTTCCAAAAAAAGATAAAGAAAACATAAGACAAAAGCCTCATGTTTTTGTGTGGTTCCCAACTTGTCCGATGGGGGTCATCTCTAGAGATTTGGATTCATTTTTTAAGTTCACTACACAGTGTCCCCGAAAAATCTTGTTGAAAACTGAATGAATCTTGCTGAAAACTTTATGGTTTTCAAGATATTTGAGTGTGCCCTTATCCGCTCTGTAGCCCATTCTATCCATCAGCTGGGTTTGCAACACTTGAGTCTTGATTGTGCATATTGTTTTTAATCACATTTGTGAATCCGATTTTTGACATTTTCATGTCTTTGCTCTGGCACATAACCAAAATTATGTGACGAAATTATGTAACGAAATTATGTAACGATATTATGTAACGATATTATGTAACGATATTATGTAACGAAATATCGAATTGTAAAGGGAGAGAAGTCTTCTAATATCGGATATCGATATTATGGTTTCGATATTATCGATATACCTAATATCGATATTTTCGTTTCGATATTGCAACCCTAAGAGAAGAGGGAAAGTGTGTGTCATGCGCACAATACGAAATTTGGTCAGTTGGGTTTTGGACCTTGAATAGTAAAGATGAAAATGTCGAAATGGTTGCAGACTCGTATGCAAGCGTTTTTTTTTGTTACTCTCATAAATCTAAATTCAGTTTTTTTGCAATATTTATAAATAACTCTCTTTTTCTCTTATTTTCTGAGAGTAATAATAATAATATCGCCTTATTTTTATTCTTTGTTGTATCATTAATCAATCCAACCTATTAATGCCCTATTTTATATGAATTTTGCATACACTCAAATTTAGACCAAATTAAACGTTTTGTTTCACCATGTACGAATACGGTGCGTGACCAGAAAAAGTATCTGGTATGGAAAAAGATATTCAACCGCAAACTTTGGGTTCCAACGTTTTATGGTTCACCTTTGATGATTTGTCCTTCTACGTTGAATATCTAGAGTTATTAAAATAAAAAATTCAAGAACTTGTTATTATCCATCTGTTTTAGGTTTCGCCCGGGCAGGAAAGGGTCAGGAGGAGGGAGTAAACCCAGCAGAGAAGCAATCAAGGAACTTGAAAACCTCATGGAACCCTACATTAGGTAACTATCGTAGAACCTTATATTAAAAGAAATATAGTAAATTCCTATTAAAAGACACAGACATAAGTGTAGTAAGAATCAGAGCCACTTATGAGTATTCTATAAGACGTAAACCTTATTTCATTTCACTGACATCTCAGAATTTGGGACTTGTAATATTTTTTTTAAAAAAACCAAAATGACTCCATCTTTTTTCTGTACATTTTTCAATCAAAGAGCTCATAACATGAAGTAAACAACCTTTTTCTTGTGTGAAACTGGCATTATATGAAAAACTCTATCAGCACTATGCAATGAACTAATTCACTAATCAGTCAATTGACAGGTCTAAAAAAACATGATTAAGCCTTTGTCTTTGCAACAACCGCATATTTTTATTCGTGGATGGGCATGTCCATCTATCTGTACTGTAATTACTTAAAAAAAAACTTGACCATGGCCTCGCTCCAGAAAGCTTTCTCACTCTCATAATCTATAAATTTTAGGTTCAACCATAGCGTGTATGGTTCAACTACAATCTAATAGTCTGATTGGGTTATTTGTGCAAACAACACTTCTGATTGGGGTTTTTTCCACTAGTGATTACAATTTCATTCGTTTTATTTTCAAAATTATTTGATTGAAATTTGACGGTTGAAAGGGAAATTTTAGATTTCTAGAAAGATTTCGCATATCTTCAAATTTTCTTCTCTCCCAGAAACCTGAAGCGCTCGGGCGGTGACCAGTACCCTTCGCACGTCCTGCACATGCTGAAGGATCCCGAGCTGGAGGGGGTGAACAATGACGTCATCGTCTCCCTCCTCGAGCACATCTCTCACCAGGAGCCAGGGGCGGTGCTGGTGTTCCTGCCCGGGTGGGACACCATCACCTCCCTGAACAGGGCCCTGTCCAAGAACTCCTTCTTCAATGCCTGTGAGTTCTTTTGCTTGCCTCTTCAAAATTTTCCCCTAGAAAAACCTTTTTCCACCGTTATTTGTCTATGAATTTTGCTATAAATTTTGCAATAATGAATGGCCATTTGCGCTAACATTTTTTATATGTCATTATTGTTTGTAATGCCGGGTCCACACTAAGCGAACGTTGTTAGCTAACAATGTTCGCAGTGTGGACCCGGCATTAGAAAATGTTTTTACGACTTGTTTGAAATAACATTAGTTAGCGAACATTGTTCGCGAACATTGTTAGCTAACAATGTTCGCTTAGTGTGGACCCGGCATAAGAAGCCAGCCTCCGTGGCGTAAAGGTTGTGACTACTTAGTCCAGAGACCTTGAGTTCGATCCCCGGTCGGAGCAGATTTTTCACACAGAAAATTCTGTTCCCTCCGTACATGTTAGGCTGGCATTTTCCGGCCCTACCCAGGCTGGTTGAGGTTAATGTGGGTGAGCTGGTACGGCTCCCAGCGAATGGAGGGTAAAACCCCCGTCTTAATCCAGGACGTTAAGTCAAATAGAATCGTTGGCGTTAGGAAGGGCATCCAGCCGTAAAAAATGTGCCAAAACCAACCAACCTCCTCAGCCATGAGGTTGAACAACGTCGACCCTGCTCAAGCGGAATAAGACAGAGTAAAAGATTGTTTGTAAGAAACACCTTCGTTGACCCAGCACCTAGTTTGAAAGTATTTTGTCAAATTGCAAAAAAAATGTTCGTATGTCGTGGAACACCATAACATCGAGTGAAAAACTATTATTCACAATATAGCTTTATGTTTACTGTACATCCATTTATTGTTTACTGTTTATCATTAAAATTTTACCCTATTCTATTGAGGACTTTGATATCATTTCACATCTTCTATCATATAAAACAAACCGACCTCAGTAGCTTGTAGGTAGTGGACCTGGAGGTCAAGAGTCCCGGTTTCAGCGTAGATTTTGTAAAGCGAGATCGAGTAGTTGTGATATCACGAAAGTGATAAACACAAAAAATATGATAACTATACTTACTTACTTACTTCTATGACCACGCACACCTCAGTCGGTATTTGGCCTCACCAACAGTCTGCCTCCATTTGGAACGATCTTGTGAGTCTTCTTCTGATAGGCCACATGCCACCATATCTTTTCTTACTTGGTCCCACCATCTTGATTAACACTATGACAACTAATAATTAGAATTGTGCTTGTTTCAGCCCGCTTCCAGATCATTCCTCTTCACTCCATGCTGCCGACTGTATCGCAGAAAGCTATATTCAACAAACCTCCACCCGGTAATGCATGGTCACAATTCCGTAGACCTTTTTGATTTTTTCAAGCTTTATATAAAAGCTTTCCCTATATAGCATCCTCTCCCTTTAGAACACCTGCATTCGGAACCGTTCCTGGATATAGTCCAAATGCAGGTGCTTTTTGTTCCCTTTTTAGTTTCTCTTAACAGTTTAAGTAAATAAAGAACTAATTATAACATTCTTTTGTGGAAGGTAACCACCAGGTGAGGTTAATGCTCAAAGCATTTTCTACCACCTAACCCTCAGAGTCTTATTACTTATTATTATGTGGTCACAAACTTAAATTAATGAGCAAAATTTCATGCACTGGTTAGGATTCAAGCAAACGGATCCCTACGCTACCTGGATTACCAGACTAGTGCGTTAACCACTTGACTACCAGTGCACTATAAAATAAAGGTCACCAAAAACCAACTACTAAATTTGGGTTTCTAGTCATACCATTATGTCCCGGTAGCTCAGTGGTAAAGACGACACTCTGTAAATCCAGAGATACCAGAGGTCGCGGGTTCGAAACCCAGCCGGGACATGACAAGTTATCCTCCCATTTGGGATTTTTACCACATAAAAATACGTCTTGGGTTTACTGCCGGAATAATGGGACTTAGTAGTCATAGGGCGGAATTAATAGACAATTTTGTAATACCTCTGTGGCGCTAAGTCACGGATTGCGGAGTGTGTAAGATAGGGAAAATCGACACTTAGCAACGACTTAAGTTATTGATGTTATCTATTAATTCCACCCCTAATCGGGCAGTACAAATAAGGCGATATTATTATTATTATACGGTTCTTGACTTGGTACGAACACTTGAACGGTCCCACAGGTGTTCGCAAGATCGTGCTCGCCACGAACATAGCCGAAACTTCCATCACTATCGACGACATCGTGTATGTGGTGGATTGCGGGATGACCAAGATGAACAACTTTGACGTGCAGAACAACATCGCCACGCTGAAGGCGGAGTGGATCAGTCTGGCCAACGCCAAGCAGAGGAGAGGCCGAGCCGGCAGGTGAGAACACATGGGAATATTATTTTTAATATATAACTTTTGTATATAAAAAAATATAATAAAAATATTTAAAGTTTTGAATGCAAAAAAAGGACCTAAAATTAATATATTTAAATTGAATTTACTGTATATAAAAAAAAAATATTATTTTATTTTTTTAATTTATGTTTATCGTCGCTTCCAACTGCTTGGTTATATTACGATGGGGGTGCTGTCCTCCATTCGCAGGAAAAACACGAACTTGCTACCCACATTAACCTCAACCAGCCTGGGTTGGGCCGGAATGCCAGCATCACGAAGTCTTCACCTCGGTGGACGTTGCTTAGCTTCGGTGATCCTACGGGAACTGGTGCATTCAACGCACCTTCGACACTGGCCAGGATTATTTGGAGTGCCAGACTGGTAATCCAGAGGTCGTGTTTTCGAAACCCCGTCGATACATGTTAAGTTATGCTATTTGGGATTTCAACCACTCAGTAAAACGTCTTGGGCTTACTACCGGAATAATGGGACTCATTACTCCTAATTGGGCTAATCCTTTACATCCTTTTCTTATCATCGTAATCCTTTACATCCTGTTATTTAGTAAAATTCTTTTGATCCTTCAAATATCAACTGAAGTGATATTCACGTGGTTCTGGTTGACATTTCTTCTTTCAGACTATGAAAAGTCATAGTCTAAAAGGTTTTAGTAGTTAGGAGTCCAACATTATCTGGCAAGCTTCTGTGATAGATTTATATAGATGAGCTTGTCATCTCTGTACACTTGTCGCAGAACATCTATCATGAGGATTTCTTTTGCTGTTATATGACATTCACATGGTTTCCCTTTTATTATTATTATCTGACCTGGTTGCAGGGGGGTTTTCAGTGAAACACTTACAATTAACACTGCGACCTAATTAGATCTATTGTGACCATTAGATCTATTGCCTTTTAAAAAGTCCTTGAAATTGAAAAGTATGTATGAATAAAGTTATAATATTTATTATTTCCCAGGGTCACCGACCTCAGTAGCTTGATCGATAAGGCGGCGGACTTGTACCCTGGAGGTCGGTGGTTCAAGTCCCAAGTTCAGCAAAGATTTAGTAAAGCGAGTTTGAGTAGTTGTGACATCACGAAAGTGAATGCCGTTGGCATTAGCACCGCCCTTGATCAAGTTTTGTTTTGTTAATTTTAATTTCTTTGTATGTATATATTCTATGTTATTTGTAAATAAAACTTGATCAAATATGTTTATTAATAATAATTAACACAATATGATAACTATTCCCCAGGGTGCAGCAAGGCGTGTGCTATCACCTGTACTCGCGGGCGCGGGAGGGCACCTTCCAGGACTATCCCCTCCCGGAGATACAACGCACTCGCCTGGACGAGGTCATTCTCAAGGCGAAGATGCTGCAGCTGGGGGGCATCGCTGCCTTCCTGCAGAAGTGTAAGAATTTAAATTAAATTTATTTTTTTTCTTTCAATTCTCTCAATATTTAATATTTTCATATAACAAACATGTCATCATTCTTCTCACGACACATGGTGCCTACCAGGATCGAGGCATTCCCACGCTGTGTATTTTGTAAATGTGTTTCTTTGTGTTATGATATCACAATTTTTAGTGGGTAGCGCACAATAGGACTTTTCCATATCTTTTAATATCCCAATATCTTATTTTTGCCTATAATTCCGCCACTGGTTGCTGCTCACATTAACACATTGCATGCCAAGTCATATTTTGATGTATTTACCCTGGGGCCCAATAACCGCAAGTATGGAAGTATGTGTGCGACAAGCACTTTTTGTAAAATCTGACAGACACATAGGTGCAGCAATGCAGTTTTTTTGAAATCATTAGTGTTTGTAGACTGAAAATGTAATAAAACGAGGATCGGTGTCACACGCATGTGTGGGACAGGGCACTCGAGGTGTTAAAGCAGCTACTCATTTTTCCTCTTGAGGCATGAGTGTACCTCGAACACCCAAGAACAGAGCAGAAAAAATCCTGCCTCGCTGGGGAACCCAGGTCACCGTGCGTGCAATGCCTAGCGCACTAACTCACTCTGCCACGGTGACTCAAAATGTAAGAATAATTATACGAAACTGGATTCCTGGCTTTGAAACTAGAATACGCAACCTTTCATGCTCCAATCTTTCTTTCGGATAAAATGAGATGGAACCCACTGACATCGCAACGTTTTGCAACACTTCTCATTAAAAATTCAAGACAAAATGTTGCATTCAGTGGTATCCCGGCTTTACAAAGCTGTTTTCCCAATGAGCGCAACATTCTGTCTCGAATTTGCAATTAAAAGTGTTGCAGACTGTTGCAAATCAATATTTCAGTCAATGGAATTTATAAAATATTGTTGTGTTAGTTTTCAATTATTATAATTTGAATTCTAGTCATATGTAAATTTGAATTCTAGTCAAATTAGAAGATATATGCATTGAAAACACATTCTACTGTAGTAAGGACTTCTTTAAAATCATTATAGTTTGATATTTATTACTATTTTATTTACATGTCTACATAGGTATTTATTATCCATTGTAATTGTATGTTTTTTTTTTTTCATGTTAGATTTAAGTGACAGGTTGTTCAAATAAATGTACTGTAATGTATTTACAATGAGCAAAAAAAAAAAAATATCATTCTATGCTATTCTAATATGCCTCTATTTAATCTATTTTTTTTTTTTTTTTTTTTTCTTTCATGTCCTTTTTGATGAATGTATGTAGTTGACCAATAAAGTGTTATATACTAATAATAAAAGTCCATCATAAAATAACCTCCCCACATTATGAACCAAACAACTTCAGGAGATTTGATCTTCGGATCCGCTCCTGAAGTTAAAACACCAGGAGACTTGATCATAATATGATCCGCTCCTGGTGTAATACCCTTTGAAAGATAATAATTACCTTCCAAAGGAGAGAAAGCGGAAATAATAAGATTCCTGTCCCACTCATCATAATATCAACATCTCCTTATCAACAATTGAATACTTCTATGTTTGCTACTGCTAGCCCATAGAATAATATTTATTACCATATTATGTATAAATATGAGAAATAAAACGAATAATAATAATAATAATAACCCCCGCAGTGCTAGACCCCCCGGAGGCGAGCTCCGTGCAGCTCTCGCTCAAGATGCTCCGCCTCATAGACGCGCTGGACGATGACGAGCACCTGACGCCCCTGGGCTACCACCTGGCCAAGCTGCCCCTGGACCCGCAGATAGGCAAGATGCTCCTCATGGCCTCCATCTTCTCCTGTGTGGACCCCGTGTTCACCGTGGCCGCCAGTCTCGGCTTCAAGGACGCTTTCTACGTCCCCATGGTAGGTTCAAGGACGCTTTCTACGTCCCCATGGTAGGTTCAAGGACGCTTTCTACGTCCCCATGGTAGGTTCAAGGACGCTTTCTACGTCCCAATGGTAGGTTCAAGGACCCTTTCTACGTCCCCATGGTAGGTTCAAGGACGCTTTCTACGTCCCCATGGTAGGTTCAAGGACGCTTTCTACGTCCCCATGGTAGGTTCAAGGACGCTTTCTACGTCCCCATGGTAGGTTCAAGGACGCTTTCTACGTCCCCATGGTAGGTTCAAGGACGCTTTCTACGTCCCCATGGTAGGTTCAAGGACGCTTTCTACGTCCCCATGGTAGGTTCAAGGACGCTTTCTACGTCCCCATGGTAGGTTCAAGGATGCTTTCTACGTCCCCATGGTAGGTTCAAGGACGCTTTCTACGTCCCCATGGTAGGTTCAAGGACGCTTTCTACGTCCCCATGGTAGGTTCAAGGACGCTTTATACGTCCCCATGGTAGGTTCAAGGATGCTTTCTACGTCCCCAGGGTCAGTTCTTTATTATTAAACATGTTGGATCAAGTTTTATTTACAATAAAGTAGGTACATAGAATATTTACATAGTATTGAAATAAAACAAAACTTGATCAAGGGCGGTGCTAATGCCAACAGTTCCTTCGCTTTGCCGTCCGAGTTATATTGAACAGACAGACTTTGTTATTTTTCACAGTTTTTAACTTTGAAGACGGGTATACCTTTCTATTATTTTTTTATTATAATTATTTATCTTTGTCAAATAAATGGAAATGTTGTTAAAAAAAAGTTTATCTTTAGATTAGGGAATGGTACCAAGATTCCTAAAATCTGTAGGAAGATTCGGAATACTTCAAATTCGTAGTGACGAGACGACATAGTTGATGAATCCTGCTTCTACAGTAACATCATATCTGTAGATGCAGTCGAACCTGGATATTTTGCTCCGATTTAATAAAAAAAAAAATCATATTTCCGGACGTTTTATAACCTTCTAAGCAAGTTTGGTTTTGTGTCTGTCGTCTGTCTGTTAAATGTATTCATTGTAACGCGCAAACCTCAGAAACTACTGAACAAATTTCAACGATATTAGAAAAAAAACCTAAAACTTCAAATTCATAGTGACGAGACCCCATTGTTGATGAATGCTGCTACTATCATGTAATACTTGTTTCAGTGTAAATTGGGCTTGTCCCATTAAATATATACAATTGTAAAAAAAAATAACTCATATCTTTGCACTGGTAGTCAAGTGGTTAACGCGCTGGTCTGGTAATCCAGGTAGCGTAGGGATCCGTTGGTTCGAATCCCACCCAGTGCACGAATTTTTCCTCATTAATTTGAATTTGTGACATAATAATAAGACTCTGAGGGTTAGGTGGTAGAAAATGCTTTAAGCATTAACTTCGCTTGGTGGTTGCCTTCCACTAAAGAGTATTATTATTATTATAATTACTGCTACTATCATGTAATACTTGTTTCAGTGTAAATTGAGCTTGTCCCATTAAATATATACAATTGTATCAGTAATAACTCTTATCTTTCTCCTCTTCCTTCAGAACATGGAGAAGGAGGTGGACAAGCGGAAGGTGGTGCTGGCCCAGGGAGCCCGCAGTGACTACCAGGTTCTCATCAACGCCATGAAGGGCTGGGAGGAGGCCCAGGACCAGGGCTATGTGTACGACTACTGTCGGGAGAATTTCCTCACCAACAACACCTTGGTGCTACTGAGAGACATGAAGGTAATAATAATAATAGTAATTCTTGCAAGGGCGAGCATAAATAAACAAACTTATTAAGTCCAAAAGCTAGAAACCTTGATCGATAAGGCGGTGGACTCATAACACGCAGTTCGGTAGTTCGAGTCTTAACATCAGCAAATATTTATTATTATTTTAATATGTATACACTATACAGCTTACAGCAAAGATGTATTATTTTTTATAAAAAAACAAAATGAGAAAATTTAGATGATGGAAAGTCAATAATCTTTTATCAACATCATCTATATACAATGCGAACCATTCACGAAAAAATAAGTAATGTCTCGATAATTCAAAGTGTATTTTCCCCCTAGGATCAATTCTCACGCCACATGCACGATATGCGGTTCATTTCATCCAAGAACACAAAAGCCGAGGATTCTAACCTGAACTCCCACAACACAGCTCTGGTGAATGCCGTCATTGCCAGCGGTCTCTATCCGAATGTGGGTGTTATCAAGTGAGTTACAGAGACAGATAGCCAGACTTTTAAGTTTGATGCATTTCAAGTGTTATTTGGTTCAATTCATTTGTGGGAGAAAGTTTTTGCATTACCAAGAAATCTCTCTCAAATGGTTTGCATATCATTATGATATGCAATTGCAGCATTATTGTTGCGTGTAAACAGAGATGAAAAAAAAAAAAAAAAAAAAATGATCGGACAAACGGTTTCGGAGGAGATAGCAAACAGGTACAAATATTGTGGAGTATCATTTAATAATATGATATGATTATTTAAATTAAAGAAAGAAAAACTTATGATATCTTTAGATATATCAAAAGCTTTTGGTTATATTAACAACAAAAAAAGTCTCTTGAATAAATTGGAAGATATTGGTGTAACAGAGAAATTATAGGAGTCGTTCAAAAGATATTTGTATGATGAATTATATAAAATATAGTTAATGGCAAAATCAGAGAAGACTTAAATGTTCTCTACGGAGTTCCACAAGGAACTTTGTTTTCTCCAATATCTAATATATCCAAATGAAATCAAACTGAAAATCAAGGCAAACATATTATTTACATTTGCTGATGACTGTTTGTTGGTTTATGTTGATAATAATTGGAAAAAATGTACATAGGTTGAAAACCCTTTCACTACACATTAACACGAACGAAACATTCTAATTAGCCATTTCAAATGTTGAACAAGTCCTCAACAAACAAATTGAACAGATTACGAATTTGGCAATGGTTATAGATAATACGAGTAACTTCACATGGAAAGAACACATAAATAAATTCTATTTCTTCTACAATAATAGAAGAATTTAAATAATAATCTCAAATTACGATCTAAATTGAAATCCCGTGCTTTTCGAAACACGCTCATATTTAATTTGTATTTATTCTTAATTATTCCTTTATTTACTATTTTCATCTTTTCTAAACAGACGCACGAGGTACAACAAGAGAAATGACCGGCACTTCGCTTGCATTGTAACGCCTGATGACGGTAAAGTCAGTATTCATCCCAAATCTGTCAACACTGATCAAGCTAGCTTCGATGCTCCGTTCCTCATGTACTACATGAAATTGAAAGGTAAATATAAGATTTAGCAGGCAGCGGTGAATAAAGAATGTACTATGTAAATTGGAAATGTACTGTACAGTTATTTGTAAATAAATTCATCCACTCACCCGATCCGAATCAGAACAATATAATAACCAGTTCAAGTTTAATAGCTCAGTCTGTCCCGGTAGCTCAGTGGTTAAGGCATTGATCTGGTAATAAAGAGGTCGCGGGTTCGAAACCCAGCCGGGACATGACAAGTTGTGCTCCCATTTGGGATTTTGGCCACATAATAGTAAATCTTAGCCGACCTTTAGATTTCATCAGCTGATCGATATAGGTATTAAAAAAAAAAAAAAAAAAAAAAATTGAATCATTAATTCATAAATATTATAATCAGCATGATTAAAAAGCTTTTTGTATGACCGCGATTCTATGAATCAGTCTTGTTGGAATCTTAGTGGACACTGTCCACTAAGATTAATTTATCCTGTTTCATAATTCGGCCCTTAGGCTTACTGCTGGAATAAAGTGACTTTAAGGTACAAATTGGGCAGTATAAATAAGACAATATTATCATTAGCATTGGTAGTAGTTTAGTAATGTTGTTTGTTTTCCTCCTCCCAGGACAATCCTCGTGCATCAACCTCCACGACACTGCGCAAGTCTATCCTCTGCCCATGATATTCTTCGCGCATGACATGAAGTCTCACATGCAGAAAGATCTGGCTCACTTGAAAGTTAACAAGCAGAAGCGGAAACACTACGAGGACAATAAACCCAAGGAAATTCTCACGGTATGTCGTGATTCATGTCCTAGAATGTTTAATCATAGCGTGTAGAATTACGAAGTGTGGAAACCACCCCCCGCCGGCCTACATCGTGTTGTGTGTTGTCCTCAGCGCTAGTATCGCAAAAAAGTCTCCTCTCCTCGTCTCTTCCTCCGTATCAAATGTAAACATAAATAGACCGCGAGAAATATTCTACTCCTTTGCTATGGTGTCGCGCTATGTGGCGTTTCTACGCAACTGGGGTTCGTTTCCACACTTGTTAATTCTAAGGGCGAAATTAATAGACGTTTTCGTAATACCTCTTTGGTGCTAAGTCACGGATTGCGCACTAAGTAAGATACTGAAAACCGACGATGAGCAATGACTTAAGTTATCGATGTTGACTATTAATTTCGCCCTAATTTTCTATCAAATGCACTGGTGGTTGAAGTGGTCCGATAAAGAGCGTGCGCAGTTCCCCCCTACACACACACGCACTATGATGTTAGTAAATAGAAATGCTAGGAGCCAGCGTCGATGGCGCGTTGAATACACCTGTTCTCGTATGCATGGTAACACCCCCGTCGTGATGTGACTATGCAGTTGAAAGCGATATTAAAACCCTAAAAAAAAATGGATGAAGTTTTTCTATTTGTAAAAATAAAATATATCAGAATGAGTTTTGATACAATGTATTATTATTTAACACTTTATTGGTAAACCACATGATACATACATAGGACATGAAATAAAAAAGAACACAATAGAATTAATATGTAGTGAACCAAGGGGCGAGGTTAAAGCCTGCGGCTTTCCCTTCCACCGAACCCCATAGGATATAAAAAAATTAATGTAACAAGGTATATCTTACTCACAAAACAAGAGATTCTAATCTCTTAGTGTGAGTAGAAGGCAATTCCATTATTGGCTACATTATAGGCACATAATAATAAATAGGTCATAATTTTCACATTTGTTCAATCTTTTATTGTATATTACCTATCATAAGTTAGAACTTGGAACCCATACTGTCTATATTTCTATGTGTCTACTTGTATGCTGTCTATGTATTATTTAATAAATAAAGATGCGAAATATTTTACAAAATTTCAAAATCAATTTCTTCTCTCAGGTCCGCGACTGCCTCAACTTTGAGTGCAAGACGAGCACCGCCAAGCTGATCAAGGAGCTGAGAGCCAGGCTGGATCTCCTGCTCGCCCACAAGCTATCCCACCCCGGCACCACCAACTGGGGGGACCCTGACGAGGGCAACATCCTGCTGTAAGTGTTAGGACGGTAGCTTAGGAGGGCAACATCCTGCTGTAAGTGTTAGCACGGTAGCTTAGGAGGGCAATATCCTGCTGTAAGTGTTAGCACGGTAGCAATATCCTGCTGTAACTGTTAGCACGGTAGCTTAGGAGGGCAACATCCTGCTGTAAGTGTTAGCACGGTAGCTTAGGAGGGCAATATCCTGCTGTAAGTGTTAGCACGGTAGCAATATCCTGCTGTAAGTGTTAGCACGGTAGCTTAGGAGGGCAATATCCTGCTGTAAGTGTTAGCACGGTAGCAATATCCTGCTGTAAGTGTTAGCACGGTAGCTTAGGAGGGCAATATCCTGCTGTAAGTGTTAGCACGGTAGCAATATCCTGCTGTAAGTGTTAGCACGGTAGCAATATCCTGCTGTAAGTGTTAGGTAGCTTAGGAGGGCAATATCCTGCTGTAAGTGTTAGGTAGCTTAGGAGGGCAACATCCTGCTGTAAGTGTTAGCACGGTAGCAATATCCTGCTGTAAGTGTTAGCACGGTAGCTTAGGAGGGCAAATATCCTGCTGTTAGTGTTAGCACGGTAGCTTAGAAGGGCAATATCCTGCTGTAAGTGTTAGCACGGTAGCTTAGTAGGACAATATCCTACTGTAAGTGTTAGCACGGTAGCTTAGGAGGGCAATATCCTGCTGTAAGTGTTAGCACGGTAGCTTAGGAGGGCAATATCCTACTGTAAGTGTTAGCACGGTAGCTTAGGAGGGCAATATCCTGCTGTTAGTGTTAGCACGGTAGCTTAGAAGGGCAATATCCTGCTGTAAGTGTTAGCACGGTAGCTTAGGAGGGCAATATCCTGCTGTAAGTGTTAGCACGGTAGCAATATCCTGCTGTAACTGTTAGCACGGTAGCTTAGGAGGGCAACATCCTGCTGTAAGTGTTAGCATGGTAGCTTAGGAGGGCAATATCCTGCTGTAAGTGTTAGCACGGTAGCAATATCCTGCTGTAAGTGTTAGCACGGTAGCTTAGGAGGGCAATATCCTGCTGTAAGTGTTAGCACGGTAGCAATATCCTGCTGTAAGTGTTAGCACGGTAGCTTAGGAGGGCAATATCCTGCTGTAAGTGTTAGCACGGTAGCAATATCCTGCTGTAAGTGTTAGCACGGTAGCAATATCCTGCTGTAAGTGTTAGGTAGCTTAGGAGGGCAATATCCTGCTGTAAGTGTTAGGTAGCTTAGGAGGGCAACATCCTGCTGTAAGTGTTAGCACGGTAGCAATATCCTGCTGTAAGTGTTAGCACGGTAGCTTAGGAGGGCAATATCCTGCTGTTAGTGTTAGCACGGTAGCTTAGAAGGGCAATATCCTGCTGTAAGTGTTAGCACGGTAGCTTAGTAGGACAATATCCTACTGTAAGTGTTAGCACGGTAGCTTAGGAGGGCAATATCCTGCTGTAAGTGTTAGCACGGTAGCTTAGGAGGGCAATATCCTACTGTAAGTGTTAGCACGGTAGCTTAGGAGGGCAATATCCTGCTGTTAGTGTTAGCACGGTAGCTTAGAAGGGCAATATCCTGCTGTAAGTGTTAGCACGGTAGCTTAGGAGGGCAATATCCTGCTGTAAGTGTTAGCACGGTAGCTTAGGAGGGCAATATCCTGCTGTAAGTGTTAGCACGGTAGCTTAGTAGGGCAATATCCTACTGTAAGTGTTAGCACGGTAGCTTAGGAGGGCACTGTAAGGGATGACCACGGGAAAAGGTACTTAGCATCTTAGAGCAACCCACTTAGAGCATATAACATAGAGGGAACCTTACCTATCTCGAATTGAACAAATTTATGCGTCCAACTTTGAACAGCTGATGGTCCCTCTTTCAACAAATCCCTGCCTCTGGTTGGTTCAATTTATTTGAATTTTTTGTTTACCTCATGCAGTGGCGGAAATCTAAACATGCTTAATTTCCAGTCAGTTTCCAAATCTTATATTACTACATAAAGTAATCAAATACCCACAATTTCCTTTTCATCCGTCATATTTGGTTTAAATAATGCATTCAGAGAGTGCGTTATTTGAACGAAATTTGAGGGTTTTAAGATAATTTGGGGATTTTGAATGAGGATTTTGAAATGGGGATTTTGAAAGTTCTTTCGGGAATGAGGCTTTCAGTTTCACTTTTTGTGTTGGATTTAATCGATTTTTAATTTTGTCTCATATTCCACACAGGGCTCTCATCGAGTTGATTACGAACGAGGACAAGAGAAGTGCCGCAAATGATAATAGTTTAACTGTTCGGCTAATGTGTAAAAGGCAAAAAATTGATCTGCTTCGAAAAAAATTATCTGACAAATAAATCCTGTAGTGAATTAAATAGTCAACATAATACAGTGTGCAACGTGCAACTGTTGCTACATAATACAGTGTGCAACGTGCAACTGTTGCCAGGGTCGAATTATTAACCAAACTGTCTGTTCCGCGATAACTCTTGACCGCATTCCACAAGTATGTTGAAATTATTTTAGTATACCTACATGTTTATTGGGACCGAGCTCAGTAGCTTGATCAATAAGGCGGCGGACTTGTACCCTGGAAGTCGGTGGTTCAAGTCCCAAGTCCCGCAAAGATTTAGTAAAGCGAGTTTCAGTAGTTCTGACATCACGAAAGTGATTAACACTAATATGATAATTTTAAACTTAACTTAATTTGGTTCACACTCTATTCAAGTAAAGTCACACAAAGTTTTGGTCTTTGGCAATCCAGAGAGAACACTTGCTGCGTTACCTCTCTGGATTGTCAGAGACAATCTTTGTGTGAGAAAAATGCCCGCTCTCATGTCTCCTGTCACTCGGGCTAAATATTTAATTTGGGGATTTTGAAAGTTCTTTCGAGAATGAGGCTTTCAGTTTTACTTTTTTATGGATTTAATTGATTTTTAATTTTGTCTCATATTCCACACAGGGCTATCATCGAGCTGATTACCAACGAGGACAAACGAAGTGCTGCAGATGATTACAGTGATGACGAGGGCGACGATGATTTCATCAATCACATTTGAGCTGACCCTCATTACAGCCTGACCCTCATACGTCCGAGGCACCATTCCCACCACTATTACGTCTATCGTCTTATGTCTGGTATGTGTTGTCCACTGTATGAGTTACTTTTATACAAGTTGAATTATTCATTATCATTATGAAAGAGATTTTCCTTATGTCTGGTATGTGTTGCCCATTGTATGAGTTACTTTTATACAAGTTGAATTATTCATTATCTCTATTTAGGAGATTTTTCCTCCTTCCTGTCCACAGGCCTGAAGCCCATTCTGTGTCAAAAAAAAAAAGTTGAATTACAATATATTTACATTGTATTTTATATTATTTCTGAACGCCTTTGTTGAATACTGTATACAATAGGGTACAAATAACTATTTTTCGACATTAAAAAAACGACCATACTTTTCAATACTTTTTAAGTGTTGGGTGTAAGAGATTGCAATAACCCCGCCCTTTTTAGTTAAAGCATATGTATATATTTATTTATTTTATTTTATTTTTTATATTGTTTCCATTTTTTTTTAAATTTTTATTATAATTATTTGTACTGTACATAGATATGTCTTTATATCTAATAAAATATTTAATAATAATAATACTTATTTTTCAACCCTCGTAATAATTTACAATTTGAAACTACAAAGACAAGCCTCATAAAAATTTACACTTTAAAAATACAAAGACAAGCGTTTTCTGAGTCGATAGTATTCCTTTGTACCTTTCTTCCGATATGAACAAGGATTTTAAATGTCTCCATAAAAAATTTCAATCCTCGCTTGAAAAAAATTGTCGAAAATTATGGTTGCTTTTTTCACTGTTGTATAAGTGGTACTTGTACCCTATATTTACATTGTACCTTAATTTCATTATATTATTTCTGAACAACTATCAATGTTTTTTCCCACAGATGCAATAATTATTTTCATATATCTCTCATGATGTGTATTGTGTGCCCATGGTTTAAAAACACCAGAGTAGAGATACACCAGAAAAACTAGAAGTGAATTTTTTTGTCTTAATTTTATAATATTTTCATGATAGGTATAAATAGTTATCATGAAAATGCTGTGCTTTATATCACACAAATATCCTTTTTTTATTATATTTCAAGCTAAGAAATTTGAAATGGTTTAAGGGCGCGAAAAAATAGTCTACATACGTAATCAACTAATTAATCTCAATGCTTTGTGAGTCATGACGTCACGATAAATCAGGGAGAGATCTGAATTCATTGGGCAAAAGGCTACTTTTACAGAGCTTAAACCTTGAGTAATATCTTGAGATCTACACATTGAAAGAAAAAAAAAATCATATAAATGAAGTAGATTTATGAAGATAATAATATAGATAGCTGTCGATTTTAGGATTGAGGTCTATTGTGATTTCCATCTTTAGTTTTCAAACCTTTTTTATGATAATTTTAATCCGTGTTTTTATAAGTTCTCTTGTTTGTGTTTTAAACACTCTTGTCCTATTCTTATAGTAAATTATAAAATAAATTTTATAAAACCTTTAGTTTTATGAAAACAATAAAAAGACATTTTTATTTTTTGTTTTTGTAGTTGTAGATCAGTGGTCCGCAACCGGGGTGCCGCGGCACCCTGGGGTGCCGTGAGCCACCTTCAGGGGTGCCGCGAGATTTAGAAATCATCATTTAAATTCTGGTGTTTTGGTGTTCTTCATGCAAGATAACAATGAAATGTTTTGTGATCTTTTGACAAATGATGAGTGGAGAACTGAATTTTTTTTTCTTCATTTTTTCTGAATACTCTCAATACAGGCCTGCAAGGACCCTCTGACTTTTTCTCTCCTGGAGTGCCACTGGGATAAGAATTCAAAGAAAGGGTACCGTGATGGAGAAAAGGTTGCGGACCTCTGTTGTAGATGATAAATTTTTGTCCTTTAAAAAATGGAGTTACAGTAGAAAAATAAGAAGTAGAGAATGTACAAAGTTAGCAGGTATATTTCAAATTAATGGAGAGATAACAATTTAATTTCTAATAATACAGTATAAAAACAAGCTAAGAAGTAGAAAAAAAATATCGTTAAACTAGTAAAATAGTTAATTAAAGTGAATCATGGAACACGAAATAAGTATTCTTGATCGCTGGAGTTCGATTTTTGTAAAAGATCTACATAAAACTACAGCTTAAAGCTTAACACAAAGAAAAATAGTTGTATATGACCATATGACATATATGAAGAATTAATTAATACTAGATAACTTGGCAATGTGGAGGAAACGTCTATGAAGATCTAAAATATCGTCTTATTTATACTGCCCGACTAGGACTAATGAGACCCATTTTTCCAGCAGTAAGCCCAAGATGTATTATTATGTGGTAAAAATTTCAAGTGGGAAGATAACCTTTTATGTCCCGGCTGGGTTTTGAACCCATGACCTCTGGATTATCAGACCGTTGCCTTGAACACTGAGCTACAGGGGCAGAATAAAATCTTCCTATAGAGTAGTACCGAGAAAGGTGGTATGGGTTTACGGAAGATCAATGATCTTACTCTTTCAGCGTTCCTCAGATATCTTCATGATGAGCCGGACTTGATATCTTATGTCGTGCAGGATATACTTGTACTCTCTTTTTTTCGGACGATCAAGTTTATGTACAATCTTTATACGAGTTTGTCAATGTCTGGAAAATCTAAAATCACATTTCCAAAAATCCAAGCCTTGTAGAAAGAGTTACAATAAAAATATCTTATTGAGTTACTCCTTTTCATATTCATTCACAGTTTTCGCAATAAGTTATCCTACATCTGTTCAATTTATTGATAAATTATTGTGAGAACTTTCTAATATCGCCGGTTAAACATAAAACCTTGAGGTGTATGATATGTTCGATGTACACATAAGGGGGGAGGGTTAAAGGTAGTTGTGCCCCGGAACCGCTTTCGCATTACTTCAGGGCACTTTACCTTTACATACATGCCATTCCGGAAACGGAATAACTTGGTTAGAATTTTCCGCTCCGGCCGATATTCGAACCCGCAACCTCCGGGTCAGCAACCAATGCTCTTAGCCACAGAGCCACGGAGGTTGGCCAAATGGGTTGAACTCGTTAATACGTGTTAGAAATAAAATGAAAAAAATAGGACAGATTAATAATTATTTCAGATATCTGGGTGACAAAGTGAATTATGAAAGAAGTACAACATAGAAGAAAGAAGTACAACATAGGAGACAGAGGTACAAGAAGCGAATCATAGGAAAAAGAGCTTAACTTTATGAGGGATAGTAGGTACATTGGAAATCCCGACAATTCCGAGAATAATAATAATAAATAAATCATTTGTTTTATTTTTCATATTTTCTTTTTGTATACAGAGGATGTGGTCCTCTGTATACAATTGTTTACAGAAGACCCCATCCTCTGTATACAATAGTTAAGTAATATGAGAAAAGCAAGAACGTATCCAGAGACAAAAGATGATGGACAGGACTGTGGAAGGTTGATATCAGTTTTCAAACATTCACCATTACACACAGCCACTGTCTGGTCTCACAACTTGGTGTACTCATGTGTGGTACACAAGGACTGTGCATGGTCTCACAACACTCATGTGTGGTACACAAGGACTGTGCATGGTCTCACAACACTCATGTGTGGTACACAAGGACTGTGCATGGTCTCACAACACTCATGTGTGGTACACAAGGACTGTGCATGGTCTCACAACTTGGTGCACTCATGTGTGGTGCACAAGGACTGTGCATGGTCTCACAACACTCATGTGTGGTACACAAGGACTGTGCATGGTCTCACAACTTGGTGCACTCATGTGTGGTACACAAGGACTGTGCATGGTCTCACAACTTAGTGCACTCGTGTGTGGTACACAAGGACTGTGCATGGTCTCACAACTTGGTGCACTCGTGTGTGGTACACAAGGACTGTGCATGGTCTCACAACTTGGTGCACTCATGTGTGGTACACAAGGACTGTGCATGGTCTCACAACTTAGTGCACTCGTGTGTGGTACACAAGGACTGTGCATGGTCTCACAACTTGGTGCACTCGTGTGTGGTACACAAGGACTGTGCATGGTCTCACAACTTGGTGCACTCGTGTGTGGTACACAAGGACTGTGCATGGTCTCACAACTTGGTACACTCGTGTGTGGTACACAAGGACTGTGCATGGTCTCACAACTTGGTACACTCATGTGTGGTACACAAGGACTGTGCATGGTCTCACAACTTGGTACACTCGTGTGTGGTACACAAGGACTGTGCATGGTCTCACAACTTGGTGCACTCATGTGTGGTACACAAGGACTGTGCATGGTCTCACAACTTGGTGCACTCATGTGTGGTACACAAGGACTGTGCATGGTCTCACAACTTGGTGCACTCATGTGTGGTACACAAGGACTGTGCATGGTCTCACAACTTAGTGCACTCGTGTGTGGTACACAAGGACTGTGCATGGTCTCACAACTTAGTGCACTCGTGTGTGGTACACAAGGACTGTGCATGGTCTCACAACACTCGTGTGTGGTACACAAGGACTGTGCATGGTCTCACAACTTGGTGCACTCGTGTGTGGTACACAAGGACTGTGCATGGTCTCACAACTTGGTACACTCGTGTGTGGTACACAAGGACTGTGCATGGTCTCACAACTTAGTGCACTCGTGTGTGGTACACAAGGACTGTGCATGGTCTCACAACTTAGTGCACTCGTGTGTGGTACACAAGGACTGTGCATGGTCTCACAACTTAGTGCACTCGTGTGTGGTACACAAGGACTGTGCATGGTCTCACAACTTGGTGCACTCGTGTGTGGTACACAAGGACTGTGCATGGTCTCACAACTTAGTGCACTCGTGTGTGGTACACAAGGACTGTGCATGGTCTCACAACTTGGTGCACTCGTGTGTGGTACACAGGGACTGTGCATGGTCTCACAACTTGGTGCACTCGTGTGTGGTACACAAGGACTGTGCATGGTCTCACAACTTGGTACACTCATGTGTGGTACACAAGGACTGTGCAGAAGGAGATGTGCCCAGAACTGGAAGTTTCTTGCTCAACTTCGGCCACATGAAATTATTGTATAGTTCACACTCGATGCTTAAATATTTACAAGACTTGTTTTCTGTATTCCAGCGTTTAAACTTGGACATCAATAAATACTGAATGACGAAATTCTCAATGAAAAGACTAAGCACAAAATTACATATGGAAAGGTAAATAACTATTAAAGGAAACTGCATATCAGGCGGAAACTTGAGCTGCAAGAAATCTATGACGAATTCGCTCGGCGACAGTGTAATGTATACACAGACACACGTCATAACAATGATAGACGCAATGAACAGTTTATTCTTATAGATAGGCGTGCGGTACGGTTTTCCCTGAGAAAAAGTAATTGCCAGTATGATGTACTGGAACATGGAGATAGCGAACACAGCATAGTTTTCATAACAAGTATACGAAGTAGCGCTCATGAAGACAAACGGCTCGAACCAGGAAAACTTTTGAATGAGGACGAACGAAACAATTTGCATGGAGACCATGAGAATCAACTGGAATAACATAGACAGCAGCGTGGCGTGTGAGAAAAGGCTGGACTGGGGGGTCTCCGATGTGAGCGGGCCGGAGAAAGCGTGGTTCCGTCCGAAGAAGAAAGCGAAGTTCACGACGAGGGCGATGTCGATGTAGAGGAATTCGAAATCGGTGAGGTTGCTGTCGATTGTGTAGAGGATAGCGGTGGAGAAGAACTCGCACAGGGAGTAGAGGACCATGAACTTGAAGATGCCGAACGAGGTGACGAGGGCGGCGCGGCCCTCACGTATGATGCGCAGGACGCAGGAGATGTTGGCCGCGGTAGAGGTGAAGGGGGAGGCCACGGAGCTCTCGGCCTCGGAGAGGGAGATGCCCGCGTGAGCCGCCCGCAGCGCCCCGCAGTCATTCGCCCCGTCCCCGCACATAGCTGCAACATGACAGAAGCGGATCAGTCAGAAACAAAGCGGATAAGTGAACAACAGGAGCCGCTCCCCAAATATAAAAAGTTATCATATTTGTGCTGATCACAATCGTGATGACACAACTACTCAAACTCGCTTTTTTAATATAAAATTAGATATAACTTATCTAGCAACAGTAAAGTTGCAATTACTCGCATATGGTACAGAGCTGTAAGATGACAAAAGCGGATCAGTCAGGAACAAAACGGATAATAATAATAATATCGCCTTATTTATACTGCCCGATTAGGACTTTTAAGTCCCATTATTCCAGCAGTAAGCCCAAGACGTATTAATATCGCCTTATTTATAGTGCCCGATTGGGACTTTTAAGTCCCATTATTCCAGCAGTAAGCCCAAGACGTATTAATATCGCCTTATTTATACTGCCCGATTAGGACTTTTAAGTCCCATTATTCCAGCAGTAAGCCCAAGACGTAGTATTATGTGGTAAAAATCTTTAATTGGGAGGATAACTTGTCATGTCCCGGCTGGGTTTCGAACCCGCGACTTCTGGAATCTCTGGATTCACAGAGTGCCGCCTTTACCACTGAGCTACCGGGACAGACAGGAGCCGCTTCCCAAATAAAATAACTTATCTAGCAACAGTAAAGTTGTTATTACTCGTATATGGTACAGAGCTGTAACATGACAAGCAAGAGTTTGCTAATATGTTGTAAATATACTAAAAACATGACTATTAGGTACAAGATTCCATAAAATATTTGTACTCGCCCCATTATGTTATTCTTCTTATCTAATAAAGAATATGAAATAAAAATTGATAAGAGTTTGCGGAAAGTGGGCGAAAACAATAAAATATAATACATATAAACTCTGTTTCGTGTTAATATAGGCCGGCTATCTCGTGCTACTTGACGAGCGCTTGCCAACCGGTGAGCTGGATAAACATCCGTGCTTCCCTTATCATTTTCATTCTTAACTATAGTGGCTTTTTGTATTTCAAAAGAAATATGTAATTTAGTTGAGCTTTTATTCTAAGCCTTTTCAATGCGGTTTCGCATTAGACCACAAATAAGTTCGGACATGATGGTTCAAGATACATGTACAATGTAGATTTAGGATTGGAAGACATTCCGTCCTAACCTTCGATCTAGTTCCTTGTTTTTTTTTTTTTTTTTTTTTTTTTTTTTTTTTTTTTTTTTTTAATACATCTACAGCTACACTGATATATGCTTTGGGAGGATATTAAAGCAATAACTGATGTGTATTTATAATAAACTATATAATGAGTGTCGGCCTATGAACAGTGTTTCCATGGCGCGGACTATAGGGGATTTGAAAATATATTTATTTATTTATTTACACTTTATTGATAGGACTTATTATATACAATACAAATAATTACAAATTAAAATACAATATAATAGAAGAAAAAAAATAAATAAATATATCTTAATATATGTATAAATGTCAAAGTCACTGACTGACTGACCACTCACTGACTGATCATCGCTCTACAGCCCAAACCGTAAGTCCTAGGAAGCTGAAATTTGGTAGGTAGCTTTGTCTTATAGTCTAGATGTGCAATAAGACGGGATTTTTCGAAATTCCCACTACAACACCTGCCATTGGCGAAAAAGGATTTTTTGCTTTCACGGCCATGCCTCGGCCCGCAAAGCGGCTGACAGCCCGCTTGTACATAATATATGTCCTAACTAAAGGGCGGGGTTATTGCCTCAGGCAATCTCTTCCACCCAACCCTTTCTGTTAGGTATTTCAATAAAATGATTTTGATTTACCCTGAGTCTGGTAAATTATTTCAGAATTTGCTGAACACAGTTTTATGTAGCTCAACAAAACAAATCCTGTCTTGACGTAGGAACAAAGAGTCGACTCACCCACATAGTAGCCTAACTGTTGCAGCTCCAGCACCAGCTGCTGCTTCTGGTCCGAACTCATGCGGGCGAATATCGCCCCCTTCACAATCAGCTTGGGTATCAGCTCTGGCAGCTCGTCCCGTATCAGCTCCCACGACTTCCCGGTGATCGCAAACTTGTAGGCACCCTCCGACAGGCCGAGTTCCTCTTCTGTCTTGCTGTAGTTGAGCTTCTTCGCCTTGGTCTGAAGTGCGGCGGCGCCGCCACTGACCGTGTAGTAGACCTTGGGAGATTCCTTGAGTCCCCCGGGCACTGTGCTCACATCCACCACTGTCTCGCCCGGGTCTATGATGCCGCACTCCTTAGCCACGCTGATGGCAGTTAGAATGTTGTCACCTGCAAGTGATTTCCTCATAATATAATAATAATATAATATCGCCTTATTTATACTGCCCGATTAGGACTATTAAAGTTCCATTATTCCAGCAGTACTGGATATGTACTGCTGGAAGCATAATATGTACTGAACTCTTTCGTACGTACTCTATTCTATGGTATAATATCTGATTCAACCATAGTTGATAAATGGTACACTATCAAGTATTGAGAGAGAAAAAAGCGACACTTTGAACTTCAAAATTAAATTTTGGGAGATGTTCGCAATCTGTGAAACCCCTAACAATACATAAAACGTATGCAATAGATGTCTATGAATCTCCTGCATTCTAAATATACTTATGTGTATCCATATTTATTTCAAAGAGGATACAAACTCTGTCCACCAAAAGTTCCCACTCACCAGTTATCATAACGACTTTGACGCGGGCGTCTTTCAGCTCCCTGATAACTCCCTCCGTCTGTGGCTTGAGTCTGTTCTCCAGGATAATCAAGCCCAGGAACTCCAGGTCCTTCTCAATATCCTCTCTCTTCATGAAGGTGACGCGCTTGTAGTCTTCCATGGTGAGGACCCGGCACGCCAGGGCGATGACGCGATATCCCTGCTCTGTGTACTCGGAGAGTATGGACACCATGTTCTCTGGCACTGAAATTGTAAAACTTCAACATGTGTATTTGTATCTAATGTAAAACTTCAACATTTGTATTTGTATCTAATGTAAAACTTCAACATTTGTATTTGTATCTAATGTAAAACTTCAACATTTGTATTTGTATCTAATGTAAAACTTCAACATTTGTATTTGTATCTAATGTAAAACTTCAACATTTGTATTTGTATCTAATGTAAAACTTCAACATTTGTATTTGTATCTAATGTAAAACTTCAACATTTGTATTTGTATCTAATGTAAAACTTCAACATTTGTATCTAATATTGGGTGGAAGAGATTCTCTGGACACCATATTCTCTGGCAGTGAAATTGTAAAACTTCAACATTTGTATCCAATGTTTGACAGGTTTACTTAAGCAAAAAAGAAAATCGAGCCTTACGTTGTTGGGTAAAATAAATGAAGGTTGTAATATTATTAAACATATTAGATCAAGTTTTGTTTACATAGAATTTATACATACATAGAAATTGACATTGATAAATAATAAAAAAGTTGATCAAGGGCGGTGCTAATGCCAATGAGAATAATAATAATAATAATAGGTTAAATCTTGAGAATAATAATACCGTTAGGTGGAAGGTAACCACCAGGCGAGGTTAGTGTTCAGAGTCTTATTATTATTATTATTATGGTCTACCTCTCTGTCTTCCTCCTCTCACCTCTATTCTCCCAACCTTCTTAGTAACATAATTTTCGTCTCTTCTTTTAACATGTCCAGAGGAGTAGAACGAGGGCTGGAAATGATAGTCTCCAAATAACCAATTCTGTGTTTTTTGGGGCAGTAAAAATATTCATTTACCAAGCATTGCTAGTGGATGTGGTTATGGCGCTAGACTTATTGTATGTAAACCATCGAGCGCATAAATTTGTGATCTGTGGAATTTGTGGCCACAAATGAGAGAAGGGAATGAGAGGTGAGACGAGTGGCACGATCGGACCAAGTGGAGGGCTCTATCGAGAAACGCCGACCCCGTCTGAACGGAAAAAAGGTGTAGGAAATGATGATTTTCTGCTCCTCACAGAACTGCACAGATGACCTCACAGAACTGCCAAAGGCAATAACTACGCCTTTTAGTTAGGACATATATTATGTGTATTGTGTATATATTTTTTTTTCTTCTTCTATTATATTGTATTTTAATTTTTAATTATTTGTGTTGTATAATATAATATGTCCTATTAATAAAGTGTAAATAAATAAATAAATTAAAATGACCTCTTCTATCTGCGTCGTTTCCCCAAACTCACCAGTTTCAGGGAGACACAGGGATTGAATCATCTCCGGAGATCCCTTACAGAAGACCATGAGCTCTTTAGACCCGAGCTGTCGGGTGATTATGCTCATGCGCTGCAGGGTGGAAGAGAACTGGTACTGGTGGACCAGACCAATCTCAATACCCGTCTGAAATTGAAAAGCAAAGATTGCCATAAATACACTTGAGAGCAACAAAAGCGAATCAAACTTTTTCCTCCACCAAATCTGCGATATCTTCGAAATTACTATTTCTATCGAGTCGTAAGATATCTCAAAATGCTGTAAATTTTGTTTTCTACAATTTCATAATTTGATTCTTAAAAAAACACCTACCAGAAGCCGTAAAATTCAAATTTTCCTACAGGGTGTCAAAAAAGAAGAAAAACATGATTTTTTTATGTTTAACAAAAGAAGTTATAACATGGGAAATCAACAAGATTCATTCGTAACAATGGTGAATCAGTATTTTGTGCTGTCTCCCCGAGCTCTAATCACAGCATTCATTCGATTTGGCATTGACTGGATCAAAATAACCACAATATCTTGGGGCAACCTCTACCATTCTTCGGTGAGGGCGATCTTGAGCTCTGCTACAGTCTGGGGAGCCGGTATTCTGCCTCAAACACTTCGTTTGAGTCGGTCTTAAAGATCCTCGATCGGGTTGAGATCGGGACTAAGAGAGGGCCAGTCCAAAGTGTCAATATTCTCCTCATCCAGGAACTCCCGAACACAATTAGCCGCATGTGGGCGGGAATTGTCGTGCCTGAGGAGGAACTGGTCGCCCATACTTTGAGCGAGAGGAATCACATGGGTCTGCAGGACTTCGAGAAGCTGGAATTCTACCAAAGAGAGCTTCAAATGGACCCAAACTCTCCAGAGAGCACAGGGAAAGGAGACTCAGATTCGACATAGAACACGTGGATTGGATACCCCAGCAATGGCGCTCTGTTCTCTTCACTGATGAATGCCGGGTGTGTTTGTTTGGTAATGACAGAAGGAAAAGAGTCTATAAAAGAGCGGGAGAAAGGTATGCCGAGTGATGCATCTCAGAAACTGTCAGTTTCGGCGGTGGTTCCTGTATGGTGCGGGGTAGGATTTCAACTGGAAGAAAGACTGAATTGGTTTTCACCACATGCGGTGCGGGAGGTGACATGAACAGTCAGAGATACATTGATAATATCCTGCAGACCCATGTTGTTCCTCTCGCTCAAAGTATGGGCGACCAGTTCCTCCTCATGCACGACAATGCCCGCCCACATGCGGCTAACTGTATTCGGGAGTTCTTGGGTGAGGAGAATATTGACACTTTGGACTGGCCCTCTCTTAGTCCCGACCTCAACCCGATCGAGGATCTTTAAGACCGACTCAAACGAAGTGTTTGAGGCAGAATACCGGCTCCCCAGACTGTAGCAGAGCTCAAGATCGCCCTCACCGAAGAATGGTAGAGGTTGCCCCAAGATATTGTGGTTATTTTGATCCAGTCAATGCCAAATCGAATGAATGCTGTGATTAGAGCTCGGGGAGACAACACAAAATACTGATTCACCATTGTTACGAATGAATCTTGTTGATTTCCCATGTTATAACTTCTTTTGTTAAACATAAAAAAATCATGTTTTTCTTCTTTTTTGACACCCTGTAGGAAAATTTGAATTTTACGGCTTCTGGTAGGTGTTTTTTTAAGAATCAAATTATGAAATTGTAGAAAACAAAATTTACAGCATTTTGAGATATCTTACGACTCGATAGAAATAGTAATCTCGAAGATATCGCAGATTTGGTGAAGGAAAAAGTTTGATTCGCTTTTGTTGCTCTCAAGTGTATATCGTCGGCAAAACTGATCGGGAGGTAAAACTGACCATCTGCATTTGGACCATCTCCATTTGATCATTGAAATCTCCACCAGTCTTTTCAGGTAAAAATTGTTTTCGCTTTTTTAACGCGCATATGTTTGAATAGGTACTACCGAAATTTTGATTTTTAGCCAATAGTTAGGTTAATTTCCGACCAGAGTAATGAAAAAATGACCAACTGTCACTTGGTCAGTTTTACCTTCTAGCCGACGATATGGTCTGACTCTCTATGGTATATTTATTTACGACAAGGTGTCTTTTCCAAATGAATACATGTGAAATTTTAAAAAATCAAACAGTATGAATTGGTAACAGAGGAAAAATGTAAATATCACAGATAATGTTTAAAAATAAATACATATGCAATGAACACGTTTTTAGTATTTGCATTTCTTATGTATTTCATGGGTGAACAGATGTGGGTTTTTTCGATAAACTGTCTCTTTGTCGATGAGCTAAATGCTGAGGTTGTATCATCTTTCTTTGATTTACAACCAACACTTTGAAAATCAAATCTTAAGACAAATCACAATAATTTGTTCTCTAGCTGGACCTCTAGAAAACAGTCTCCTTTCAGCCCAAATAAAGTTTCGGTCTTAAAACGTTTGTAAACGGTTGTAATTTTTGTAAAATAGTACGTTTTCTCCCTTTTCAAAAAAACAGAGCGAGATCGTAAAAAATGCTTTATAGAAATTGATTGGATAACCACTCTGACAGTTAAGCTTGCACGCCGTACCAATGCCAAACAAATTACCGTAACGGGTTGCTTACAATGCTTACGTTTTTCAGGTTCATCCTGTATAATATACTCAATATCTTCAGGATTATTGTTGAGGCCACATACTGTGAAAGGGCAAAAGCAAGTACCTAACTTGTTAAATTTGTCGATTTTCTTGTCTCCTTTTTGATTCGGTGAAATGCAATCTATGCTCACCGCGTCACTGTGTTTTTAGCCATCTTAAGAGGAACAACTAGTTTTCTTAATTTGCTGTACGTCTAGTACGATTTTTTGTGAAATAGCGTCAAGCTATTAAGTTCGCCTAGAACTATCTAAAACCAGTCCTTTGCAAGTGTGGTTTCATATTTTCCTCCAAAATTAATTATTAAATGGCACAAGGGGTTTAACTCTGATAGGGAACTTGTAGAATCTCATTCCTTTTTCCTTTACTACAAGTGGGGAGTAAGTATGGGGTTTTCAAAAGTAATAAATTAAATCAGCGAAGTCACCAGGTAAGACTCAACCATTTATTATTTCTGGTGTCAGTTCGTTTCTTATTCCATAATTATCTAAAACTTTGAACTTTACATTGACGGGATTCAAACCCTCCAAACCTAAGTGATACAGTCCACTCTCTAATTTTAATTTTCCCGTGCTACAGGGTTGGCAGCTTAACAAAAGCTCAAAACAACCCATCATATGTAGTGGTCCTAGCGGATCCGGATGATCTAGCCTTAAGCTAGGAGTCCATTAGTTTATCCGTGTAATATTCCTCAAATTTAGTTCAAGTTTAAAATGAATAGGTATATTGTGTTAGTTAAATTTAAATTCATCCAAATCATTTTACCGTGTACCTATTGTGCCTAGTCTACTTTGACTTGGCGACCGTGTGCTTGAATAGGTAGTGTGAACACATTTTTCATAGGTATGAACATGTTATCGTGTGTACCATGCTTGCAAGTAAAGTCTGAGGCTCTGAGCACTCGCTAGAGTCGCTAGGCACGACGCCTTGTTGTTGCTTTCAAATGTCTTATCAGTTATTTTGAAATTTTCAGTTCATTTTAAAAATTGAATAATTTAATTTTATTTACTCTGTATTGTGATTAAAAAATTAATAAGTTGTTGTAGATTATTTTACATGCATATTTATCTAATTCTCTTGTAGGTGTTAGCTATTTTTCATCCTCATAAACTGCAAATCTTGTGAATGAAGTACATTCAAGTTTTAAAATTACCTTATAACTTAACTTTAGTGACTCTCAAATTGTGTTTCTGTTATACTTCTATATTGTGTGAATAATTCAGTGAAAAAATGGCAGATTTAACTGTACTTCAGGCCAAAAAAGACCATCTTCTTGCCACATTAAAAAAGGTTGCCACTAGTGGAAATAATTTTTATAAAAATCAACAAGACAAAAGTTTAAGATCAGAATTTTTAATAGGTACCCAAAGTACGGATAAAGTTTACCAGGATTTTTGTACTGTGATTGACCAAGTGAATAAACTCCAACTTGAGGAGGATACTAGTTTTGTACCTGATTATTCTGAAGTATCTACTGCATTGGCACATGTCAACACAATCAAATATGTCCAGGGTAAGCTAACTAGCATTGAAGCTTCAGAAAAGACAGTCGTCAAGGCTGCAATTAAATTAGCTCCATTAGACTTAGGCTCTTTCAATGGTGATGTACAAACCTTTCCTGTGTTCTACCACGCATTTAAATCCATGATTCATGATAATGTCAATCTGACAAATGATCAAAGAGTTCAATATTTAGTTTCTAAGCTAAGTCACAAGGCACTTAGTGCAGTTAGTGGTTACCCTCCCATTGGGGCTAACTATAATCACATTTGGGATAGTCTTGTCAGTAAATATCTTGATCAAAGGGTAGTTTCAGCGTTCCACTTGGACCAGATTATCAATGCTAAACCTGTGAAATGTGATAGCTCAGTTCAGTTCAATGATTTTGTAGACAAATATTGTTCTTCTGTTGAATGTTTGAATGCACTTAACTTAAATAATTTAGGAGAGGTCATCTTATGCCACCTTGGTATCTCTAAGATTGATCCAGAGGCTAGACGTATTTTTGAAATGTTATTAAAGGAAAATGAGGTTCCTACTGCTAAGACACTTATGTCTTTCCTTAAAGAGCAGGGCAAAATATTTGCTCGTATCCAACCTATGGAAAAAGAGGCTAAATCTCAGCCACGTAGCAACAATGCTAGGGCTACAACTCATTCCACCCATACTTTCATGTCTAATGAAAAATCCTTTGTTGGGTGTCATTTTTGCAAATCCTCCGATAAACACCCTCTCTACAAGTGTGAGAAATTTCAAAAAATGTCTGTAACAAATAGACATGAATTTGTGGGTCTAAAAAGGTTGTGTTTTTCATGTTTGAGTTCTTATCACAGTCTCAAACAATGTACTTCAAAGGGTGCTTGTTTTAAATGTGGTGGCAAGCATCACACCCTTTTGCATTTTGAGAAGAACATAAATGTAGGTATGAGTCAAGCTGCTAAACCTTCTACCAGTGGTTCAGGTAAACAAACCGCTGCTGGTCAAGTGAATGATAGTGGTGTGACTCATTCATACTGTTCTCCTGGTGTGGAAAACAATTCCTGTTCCAGTGTGCTATTGTCAACCGTCAAGGTTGTATCATGTGACTTTAAAGGAAATTCCTCAGAATTGAGACTCTTGTTAGATTCTGGAAGTGAGAGTAATTTTGTGACTGAACATGCAGTCAGAAAATTAGGTCTCACTGTAACTAAGGTGCCTACATCTGTGCAAGGTATCTGTGGTGCATCAAGCCCTGTCAAAGGCAAAGTCAATTTTAATTTTACATCAAGATTTGATGAAAATGTCAAATTTTCAGTCAAAGCTCTAGTTGTAAATAAGATTTCTGACAACCTTCCGGTTCAGCCTATGAACCTTGAGTGTCTTGCTCATTTAAAAAATGTGTTGCTCTCAGACAATGAGTTCAATGTGCCTAAACCAGTCGATGGTATTCTAGGTGCTTATATGTTTTCCATATTGTTAGAATCAGGAAAAATCATTGGTTGTAAAAACTGCCCAGTAGCAGTTAACACACTGCTTGGATATACTGTCATGGGTGGGAAGGCTAATGAAAATCTAGTGGAAAATAGTTTCTTCTGTGGTCTAATCAATAGTCAACAGGAGTGTAGCTTAGAACAATCTGTGAAAAAGTTCATGGAAATAGAAGATGTTCCTATGTCTACAGTGTGTAAACCTGAAGATGTAGAGTGTGAAAAGATTTTTTTAGATACTTTTTCTAGAAAAAATAATGGTAAATTTGAGGTGTCCTTGCCATTTAAGGAACCTCCTGAATTGTGTCTAGGTGAATCACATCACATTGCTCATAAGAGATTTCTCAACTTAGAGAAAAAATTATTGTGCTCAGAAAATGCATCATTACATGATCAATATTGTGATGTTATGTCAGAATTCTTGTCTAGTGGGTATATGTCTCTGGTCAACAGTGATAATACTAGTGATGGGTATTACATACCTCAACATGTTGTAGTAAGACAAGATCATGCCTCATTTAAAGTTCGACCTGTGTTTGATGCTAGTTGTCCCACCACAAGTGGAAAATCAGTTAATGACATTCTTTACACAGGGCCCAAACTTTATAATGATTTATTTAACATATTGTTATCTTTTAGGTTATTTCCCTATGTCATAACCACTGATATTAAAAAGATGTATTTACAAATTTTGGTGTCTGAAAACCAACGGAAGTATCAAAAAATATTATTTCGGTTTTCTCCTCAAGAGGAACTAAAAACATATACACTCAATACTGTGACCTTTGGTATGTCTTGCAGCCCTTACTTGGCCTTAAGATGTGTTAAAGAGCTAGCAAATAGTGAATGTGAAAAGTATCCTTTGGCTAGTGCCAGGGTACTAGAAGATAGCTTCATGGATGATATTTGCTCTTCTGTCTCAAGTGAAAGTGAAGCATGTGAACTTCAGTCACAACTAGTGGCGATGTTCAAGTCAGGTGGATTTCAGTTATCAAAATGGGCATCCAATTCTAGACTATTGCTGAGTAAAATAGCTAACAGTGAAAAATTAGAGACATGTTTGAAGTGGGACGATTCTGCCTATAAAGTATTGGGTCTTTCATGGCACCCAGTGGCGGACGCGTTCTCCTTTGATGTTAATGTGAAACCCACTGAGTGTACTAAACGAAATGTGCTCAAGTTAACTGCAGGCATATTTGATGTTTTGGGCCTCTTGGCCCCCGTGACCTTGCACGCTAAGTTGTTAATTAAACACCTGTGGAAACTAGGACTAGGGTGGGATCAGAAAGCTTCAGAAGAACTTCAAGAAGTTTGGTGTCAATTTCAACAGGAGCTATCTCTCCTATCGAAAATGTCTTTTCCTAGACATATTCATATAAATCTAGACAGCGAAATTATTTTAGTGGGCTTTGGTGACGCCAGTGAAAAGGCGTACGCCTGTGCTATCTACAGTGTAGTCAAATCACCACGGGGTGAAGTGTTAACTAGTTTAGTTGCTTCTAAAAGCAAAGTTAGTCCTCTCAAATCTCTTACTATAGCGCGTCTAGAACTACTAGCCGCGCTACTACTTTCAAAACTAATGAAAGTGATTGTTGACACTTATAGTGTTCGTGTCAGGATAAGTAAAATATTCTGTCTTTCTGACTCCAAGGTTGTATTGGACTGGGTTCGATCCCCACCATACCGTTGGAATCAGTTTGTGTCAAATCGTGTTGCTAAGATTCAAGAAAATGTAGGTTCCGATTCATTTCATCATATTGCTGGCGTAGAAAACATCAGCGATTGTGTAAGTAGAGGTATGTTACCTAACCAACTTGTGGCTTATCCTATTTGGACAACAGGTTCAGAGTGGTTAAGACATCCAGTGGCGGAGTGGCCGCTTGATTTAGATACGTCTAGTATCAGTGCGGACGTTAATATGGAAGAGAAGAAGAGTGCATTTATAACAACTGGGCAATCTAAGCCTAGTGTATTACTTGAACTAGGCCAGCGACACTCCTCTTGGTTGGGGTTGCTGCGTGCTATCGTATATGTTCTCAAATTCTTAAAACTTTTGCCTAGAAGGATAAGTAAAAAAGGTATTTCAACTAGTGAGCTTCAAGAGGCCGAGACTAGATTACTGAAAGCTGTTCAACAAGAATGTTTCAGTAAAGAGATTGACAGCCTCAAGTCTAATGAATTGTGCTCTCCTTCAATTCAAAAGTTAAACCCTTTTCTTCAGAATGATTTGATCTTGGTGGGGGGTAGGTTATCTAACTCTTCTCTAGGCTATGAACAAAAACACCCTGTATTGCTTCCGAGTAAGCACCATGTAACTACTCTACTTATTGACTATCACCATAAAATGAACCTACATACTGGCCCACACTTGCTACTCAGTGTGTTGCGCCGAAAATATTGGATATTAGGTGGTCGCAATGTTGTAAGGCAACGTGTGCGAAAATGTAATCACTGTTTCAAGTTTAAACCTGAAGCCGCTAGTGCTTTAATGGGTGAACTCCCTAGAGCTCGTGTCAATGAATCTAAACCCTTTGTACACACCGGTACAGATTATACAGGTTTCGTCAAGATTACCTTGGGTAAACGACGCGGTGTAGTGGCACAAAAGGCATACATTTGCCTATTTGTGTGTCTGTGTACAAAAGCAATTCATCTAGAATTGGCCGCAGACTTATCAACAGAAGCCTTCATGTCTGCTTTCAAGCGGTTTCTGTCTAGGCGTGGTTCGGTCAGTGTCATGTATTCAGATGGTGGCACCAATTTTCTAGGTGCAAAAAACCAATTAGACGAGATTTACAACTTATTAGAATCTCAGAGTTTCAATGATACACTCTCTCGTGAATTACAAAGACATAAAATCAAGTGGTCATTCTTGCCTCCCCTGAGTCCTCACATGGGTGGACTTTGGGAAGGTAACATTCGTATGGTGAAACAACACCTATTTAAAGTTATAGGCTCTCAAGTCCTTACCTACGAAGAGCTCTATACCGTTCTCACTCAAGTTGAGTGCTTGTTGAACTCGAGACCTCTTTGTCCTCTGAGTTCAGATCCTAATGATGTGCAAGTCCTCACACCCGCACATTTCCTACATGCCAATCCTTTAGATTATATCCCTGCAGTGAACGTGGCTGATAGACCCATGTCCGGGCTGCGTAGGTATCAGTTGCTTGATCATCTGGTCCAGACTTACTGGCGCAGATGGAGTCAAGAGTACCTCCATAATCTTCAGGTGCGCAACAAGTGGAACACACCTCAGAATCCTGTTCTGTAGGACAGGTTGTGCTATTAAAGGATGATCTTGCTCCTCCTTTGATGTGGCACTTAGGATTAATAACAGGAGTTTTTCCTGGTGTTGACGGTATTGTCCGTGTCGTTTTGGTAAAAACTAAGACAGGGTCTTACAAAAGACCTGTAGTCAAGGTGTGTCCTCTGCCATCTCAATAAGTCTGTACTCAACTTCAGAACTTGTAAATATATTTTTTTTTAAATACTTTTTTGCACTCTTGTTATTGATGTGTATTTTTTTTCAATCTGCTACTTGCAATTTTGCCACTTGTTTAGTGGTCATTTTACTGTTGTTTTTATGATTTTTTTATATTTAAATTCTAATAATTTAAATTTTTGCCTTTCTTAATTATTTTTATACCACTAGGTATTTTCTAGGTCTTATTTATTATACCTTTTTTGTAAATAGACATGTTAGTTTTTTACTTTTTGTAGGTGGAGGCTCAGACTTTATTTGCAAGTGTTAACATGTTTATTTTTTTTTTTTTGAAGCCTTTGAAAGTTAACCCTTTCAAGGTGGGGGGAAAATGTTGAGGCCACATACTGTGAAAGGGCAAAAGCAAGTACCTAACTTGTTAAATTTGTCGATTTTCTTGTCTCCTTTTTGATTCGGTGAAATGCAATCTATGCTCACCGCGTCACTGTGTTTTTAGCCATCTTAAGAGGAACAACTAGTTTTCTTAATTTGCTGTACGTCTAGTACGATTTTTTGTGAAATAGCGTCAAGCTATTAAGTTCGCCTAGAACTATCTAAAACCAGTCCTTTGCAAGTGTGGTTTCATATTTTCCTCCAAAATTAATTATTAAATGGCACAAGGGGTTTAACTCTGATAGGGAACTTGTAGAATCTCATTCCTTTTTCCTTTACTACAAGTGGGGAGTAAGTATGGGGTTTTCAAAAGTAATAAATTAAATCAGCGAAGTCACCAGGTAAGACTCAACCATTTATTATTTCTGGTGTCAGTTCGTTTCTTATTCCATAATTATCTAAAACTTTGAACTTTACATTGACGGGATTCAAACCCTCCAAACCTAAGTGATACAGTCCACTCTCTAATTTTAATTTTCCCGTGCTACAGGGTTGGCAGCTTAACAAAAGCTCAAAACAACCCATCAATTATTATTTTGTGCTGTTAACATTTCTTGTTCATTATAAAACATTATACGAATCAATTTTCATCATTTGCACAATTCTTTCATGTGGGAGTCATGTTCGGACATTTCCTTTCGGGCATAAGTTAGGCTAGAGGTTCTATTCTTATATTTTCACTTGTTCTCTCAATACTAGGATCTTTTACTATTTACATGAGAGATTGCCACAGGCAATAACCCCGCCCTTTAGGTAGGACATTGGCTTCATTTTTTTTTTTTTTTTTTTTTTTTTTTTTTCTTGTTTCTTTGCTCAATCTATTTATTTTTTTCTTTATAATTTCATTGTATTTTACTGTACATATTTTTGTCTTACCTAATAAAGCATACTATAGTAATAATAATAACCCGGGATCAGTACCTACGGTCTACGGTTCGGTTTTGTAACGTATCCAGTACACGGTAACGTATACGGTTGTGAGAGAAATCTCTCACAACCGTACTGATTGCGGGATAATAATACTTACATCTCCAGATGGCGGTCTCACAATAGCTGGTATCGGGAGTTCATAGTGGCAGTCCTCTTTCAGGTGCGGTTCTTCCAATCTCCATCCGGTGGATTCAAACATCTGAAAGTAAATTTTTTCGCATCCCCTTAAACAAAAAACAGTCTCGGAACCATCTCCGAGATCTAGGAACGAGATTGTATCGTCCTGTCTCGGATCCCAAAAAATGATATCGGAGACACCTAGGAGACCGTTCGGAGACTGCTACGGGACAGTCTACGTCCGCACCGTAGCGTCGATTGCTGGTGCTCGAGATTGCTCCAAGATCGGTCTCGGGAACTGTCTCCGAGATCATTCTCGGGGACCGTCTCCGAGCCTTCTCGGAACCGTCTCCGAGAACATTCTCGGGGACTGTCTCCGAGCCTTCTCGGAACCGTCTCCGAGAACATTCTCGGGGACTGTCTCTTCTAGACCACAGCCCGTTTTAAATACCCTGGGAATTTTAGCTGTAAAACCACCTAAAAATAATACGACACATTTTTATAATAGAACATTTTTTTTATTGTGAAATTTAAAATAAAATAATTAAGAACAAAACAAAAAAAAAGAAGAATACACCTTAAAGAATGAAAAATCCCAATAAGAGACTAGAAACAATTGGAATAAAGAGATTGCCATAGGCAATAACCAATAACCCCGCCCTTTAGTTAGGACATATGTATAGGACATTGGATACGAATTCAATTTTTAATATTAATTTTTCGAGTTTAAGTCAGTTCTAACTCAGTTAGGGTCCATTTCTGACCCCTAGTTGATAGAGATAATCCATGCTTATTTGACCCAAGGAATCTAAGGTATCAATATATTTATGCAATCAATTTAGAAACATTAGAAAAAAAATTGACATGAAAATAAAAGTATCACATAAGTTCACATCTTAAAAGTATCTCTATCTTTAGTCACAGCAGACTACCCAGACGGCACAGAAAGTGTTTAAAAAGATTTTAAAAACACTTATTTTGACAAGATTCAAACATTTTATAAAGCTTATTTTGACAAGGCTTAACATTTTAGAAACACTTTTATAAGCTTACTATTTCCTCCCCCTGAGCATTTTATTAAGCTTATTTTTACAAGGTTTTGGAAATTGAATACCTAATTAATAATTAAGGGGCTCCATATTGAATTTCATACCACCGCCATTGCCCGGAAAAATTTGAAAATTGTGATTTCACAGGAAATTTTTAAAATTAATTTGGATTTGATGAAAAATATACTATTTCAAGGCAATTTGGTTCTACAATGATGAAAAGCTGTTGATGAAATGCTAACATTAATAAATAAGAAGACAATTTGTGTTTTTCAGTTTTATATTTTTCCATTTTCATGGTAAAAGAATTAAAAGCAAAAATATGTAACAAACAAAAACATGAAACAAACAGAATATAATACATAGAATCAGCAGATAAATTAAGCCAAGTGGACTTAATTAATCTAAATCTATTATACATATAGGTAACTAGCGGGCTGTCGCCCGCTTTGCGGGCCGAGGCATAGCCGTGAAAGCAAAAGTCCCTGTTGTAGTGGGAATTTCGAAAAATCCCGTCTTATTGCACATCTAGACTATAAGACAAAGCTACCTACCAAATTTCAGCTTCCTAGGACTTACCAGTTCGGAGAAACAGTGATGATCAGTCAGTGCCTTTGACATTTATATATTAAGATTAAGAGAGAGATGTGCTGAAATGCCATCTTCCTGCCCAGCAGCAGGCTGCCCGAAGACAAAGACTACCAGAACAGAAGTTGAGATTATTAAAGATGAAATTAGGAAATAGAACCCAGAGAGAATTTTGACTATAATATGGCATTCATAAAAAAAAGAACAGTCTTCCAGATTTTTTTTTTGTTTGATTAAATGGGTTTAACCTCAATTGCATAGTCATATCATGACCGAGGTTTTACCCTCATTTGCAGGAAACTCACAAACCTGTTACCCACATTAAGCTCACCGAGCCTGGGTTGGGCCATTTTATTCTGAATTTACTGGGAATAGTACCAGGTAGCCACATTAACCTCACCCAGCCTGATAAAGGCTGTGTATACACATGTCAGCCTCATATTTTCTAAAGAAGGAGAATTATCTGTTTCACAACAACAAAAATGAACCAAAATCTTTAGATTACGGGGAGTAGTCAAATCTTGAATAATACAAGCTACTGTTTTAAAAATTAAAATTAATGAACACATTATAGTAAAAAATGTACTTATTACAAGTAAAAAAACTGTCTAAATTTGCAACACTTAATACTTCTTCTAAACTTACAATATTTTTTTTTTATGTTATAGCTGGTTCATGAAAAACCCCTGTCCTGATTTGAGATAGTGAGGATGGGAATTTCATTCTGAATTTAATGGGAACAGTACCAGATACCCACATTCACCTCACTCAGCCTGAGTAGGGCTAGATATACCAGCCTCACATTTTCGGAGAACAGATTTATTTATTTAAAATAAAAATGGGGTTGTATACTGAATTTACTGGGAATAGTCCCAGCTACCCACATTAACCTCACTTAGCCTGATAAGGGCTAGGAATGCCTCATTTTTAAAGGGAACAGAATTGCTGTTTGAAAGAAAAAAAACTGTGAATTGAACACAGGATCTATTGATTATGGAACAGTATAGTCAAATCTTCAATAATGTGAACCTATTAAAAAACCTTTAGCTAGTCAGTTCTCTGTTCATAGTTGTCTAGCAAAACACTGGTCTTTTCCCTGTTTAAAATCCCCCAGTCAGACACCTGTTAAGAGTGTGATTCTGATTAAGTGGAATATCTGGAACAGGTTAATCTCCAGCATTTCCACATACATATCCTGGTTTGACTATAAAACAATGTAAAATGTAAGATATTGTTTAGATATTGCTTACCCCACTAATTGGAGTGTAAAACTCACTTATGATTAATGCATGGAAATTGGTACACTTTAGAACAGTAAACTTTTTAAAGTAGAGAAAAATTTCTTTTTAGTTACACCCTAAAACTATGATGTAGGAACTTTAGAAGAGTCAACTTGTTGGACTTTTATCAGAAATTGTTAGATATAATTATATTGTTAAATCATCAATTTGTAGTCACTTTCACTTATCCCATGTCAGGTTCAATATATTTGAGGAGGGAGGCAGCTTGAATAGGTTTCTTCAGGTTGAAGCTATGTTGGATTGGATGCACAATACATGTAAACAGGTGGAAAATATCATGTGGATTTCCTCCATAGATCATAATTATTTTAAATGCTAGGTCCAGTTTAAAAAGATATTATGTTTGCAGACATATTGACCATTACTTAAATTACTTAAAACAAGTTTTATTAAATCACTTATTTGGATGAGCAGAAGTCACTGATGCGAAATTACTTTATCTTAGGAATGAGATTACACATAATATTGACGGTAGTTTCTCAAAATACTGTATAAAATATCTTTACCTTTTATGTATTTGAGTTTTACTAATTATCTCAGGAAAACTAATTAATTTATTCAAATTGCAGAATTCACTCGATTTAGAAAATGTTTTGCAAATTTTACTTTCAATTTCCGGTGTTGCCACAGTGTATCGGATCTCGTTCGGAGAACGTTGCGAGAACATGTACTCGGGACGAGCTTGGATCTTGTCCCGAATTAGCTCGGGCATAGATCCGAGATAGGTTCCGAGTAAGTTGGTTAAACATTCTCCGGGAGAGTTTCAATCCATTCCCGCAGTACTCCCAGAGAAAGATGTTTCCGAGCACGCTGTTTTTTTTTTTTTTTTTTTTTTTTTTAATGAATATTTATTTAAAGAGAGGTCTGTAACATTCAGAGTCCTTGCCCCTCTGCCTTCTAGAGATATCAAAATGAAGAATTTATATGTGACTTATGCAAAAGGTTGACTGCAAGGAGTACTTACAAATTACAAGAGTCAGGTAGTATGAAAATTATAAAAAGATTGACAAATAAATAATATCTATAAATTTAGAAAGATAAATTAGGTAAATGACAAGGTGTCATAATTATACAACGGTAAAAAAAGTAAATGATAATAATAATAACGACAGTAATAAAATAAAATAGATTAAAATAAAATAAAATATGGTTAAATAAAATAAGTTATGTAAAAAATGTAAAATAACTAAATTTTACATTTAAATCGGCAAAGACTCTGATTAAAAATACAACGTATGTACAAAAATTAAACATTAAACATTAAACAAGAGAAAAGTCAGGAAATTAAATCTTGCTGTAAAGCTTGGAAACTCTCAAGAAACGAATAACTTGAGTAGCAATATCGGGATTATCAGACAGCATCCAATTCAAGCATTTGGATCTGAGTCTGACTTTTTTCCTGTGGTCTTCTAACAAGGGACATATGGATAGGACATGATTCACAGATAGCGGGACTATACAGGATGAGCACAGGGGCGGATCTTTCTTCTCCATCAAGTGACTATGGGACAAGGCAGTGTGGCCAATACGAAGTCGGGATAGCACAACTTCTTCTCTTCTATTATGTCTGATAGAGGACTTCCAGGGTTGGACGTTACTCTTCACACAGCGCAGTTTATTACTTGTGCCAGTCGCTAACCACTCATTATTCCACTCGGTTACCGGGATGTGTCTGTAGGTGGATTGGATGTCGTCAGCAGTCACATCACCGACGAAAATGTTGTAATTCGTGTGGGCTTCATTTGCAGCAGCGTCGACCAGAAAATTGCCTGCGATACCCTGATGACTAGGTATCCACGTGAACAATATTTCTACCCTGTGATTTAATTTCAGTTCTGAGAGTAGACCTTTTATATTTATACATATGATATTATCAGGAAATGTTTGTTGAAGACATTGCAGTGCACTCTTAGAGTCAGAGAACACAATAAAATTGGTGGTCTTATTTTGGGTGTAATTTTCTTTGATGTGTTTGAGGCAGTGGTAGATAGCGAACATCTCAGCAGTGAACACTGAACACATTGAGTGTAACTTAATTTTTACTGGGCTATTTTGATATGTGAATGCACAAGCCGTGGAGTTGGTACTTTTAGATCCATCAGTAAAGCAAGGGATAAAGTTTCTGTGCTCATTTATATATTCAAGGAATTTTTGTGTACATTCAACTGAGGAAAATGTGTCTTTCTTTTCAGTAAATAGGTATTTCACAGTGGGTGTAATCAAGGTCCAGGGTGGAAAATTATACATAGATTTTGCATATTTTTTTATTTTAGTAATATCAAATCCATTGATGCTTCCAATGCGCACCGATAGGGGCTTTGGTTTTTTATCATCCATATTATAGGGTGTTATTGGGCCTTGTAGAAAAACAAGGGGATGAACAGGGTTGGATGGGTTACATTTCAGCTTGGATATATAGTTTATTATGAGTTGTTTTCTTCTGTATTTCAGCGGCATTTGTCCAGACTCAGCTTGCAAACTTACCACAGGGGAAGAACGGAAAGCACCCGTGATACATCTTATGGCAGAATTTTGTACCGGCTCGAGTTTAGCAAGTTGTTTTTCACCAGCAGAATCATAAAGTACACATCCATAGTCCATGATGGGTCGAACATAAGCTTGATATAGTCTGAGTAATAATTTTCTATTCAAACCCCATACAGGGTGGCCTAATATTTTTAGAATATTTAAGGCTTTCTGGCCTTTACTCTTTGTATAATGAATGTGGTCGGCAAAGGTAAAACGTCTATCTAAATATACACCAAGCCATTTGACACAGTCTTCGAAGTTGACGTGTCTATCTTTGAATATTAAATTAGGGGGTCGAGAATTTCTCTTCCACCGTCTGCTGAAGATAATACCACAAGTCTTTTCAGCAGAGAAATCCAGACCGTTAAGTCGTGTCCACACTTGTAAATTCTTTAGCGATTCTTGTAGTGGCTCTTTGACATCATCGGGACTGTTGCCAGACACGAATATTCCAAAATCATCTACATACATAACATGTTTCACAGATGGATGGAGATAATCTGAAAGATCACAAGTAGCAATACTAAAAATACTACAGCTCAAGGACGAACCTTGTTTAATTCCGTTCTGGATTTTTTTCATAGGTGATTTGAAAGATCTACATTTCATAATTATAAAATTGTTATTTAAGAAATGGGTCAAGTACTGGAAGATAGGACCGCCAATATTCCAATCAGATAATTTCTGCAGGACTTTCCGTCCCCATACGCGGTTGTACGCCGTCTGGATGTCTAGTAGGATAACGGCTGTTATTTGTTTATTATTAATAGCACCACATATTTCATCTTCCAAAATCAGTAGATTGTCAACAGTAGACCTCATTCTCCTAGAGCCGCTTTGAAAGTTACTTATGAGTTGGTATTTATCAAGATGGTAAGTCAGTCTTCTATTAATTATTTTTTCAAATACTTTGCATGAACAACTCATAAGCGCTATCGGTCTATATGAGGCAGTATGCAGGGGATTTTTCTTAGGTTTGAGTACAGGTACGATAAAAGAAGCTTTCCATGATTCCGGGAATATCCCATTAGTCCAGATGACATTGTAGATTTTAAGTAAGTAAATAAGAGCATCTGTCGGAAGATTAGTTATCATGGGGTAGCAAACATTATCAGGACCGCATGCGTAGGACTTGCATCCTCTGAGAGCGAAGAAAAGTTCATCTAAAGAAAAGGGAATATTAAGCTGGTGACTGGAGGTATCACACCCTGGGAGTACAGGTTGCTTCTCTTTGATTTTCTTGTAGTATCGGAACCCGGAGTTGTATTTGTCATCAGCCGAAATTTCACAAAAATGAGACGCAAGCAAATTCGCTATTTCTTGCTGATCTTTTATCAGTACATTATTTTTCATTATTGCGGGAATAGAGCGAGAGAGTTGTTTTCCCTTAAATTTCTTCATGTGGTCCCACATGGTTTTGCTGTCTAAATCGTATTTGATTGTGTCCATGAAATTAATCCAGCTTCTTTTCTTGCTTTCATTAATTTTACAGCGAACTTGTGATCTTAGTTTTTTGTATTCGTCAAAGTTTAAAATAATAGGGTTTTTCTTATATTTTTTGAAAGCTTTTTTCCTCATCTTGATTAACTCTCCAACTTCATTGTTCCACCAAGGAGTATATTTCTTGTTGGGTTTCATTTCAAACTTGGGAATAGAAGCTTCAGCGGCGCTCAAAATATTTTTATTCATATTGGATATAATTTCATCAATATTCGTACCAAGAGAACAAATATGAATACCGGGCTCGTGGTGGAAGGAAATTAAAGAATGATAAGTATCCCATCTACTTTTTTTGAAGAGCCATTTAGGTTCCGCTTCAGGATGATCGTCATTCACTTCAAGAGCGAACTTAATTGAGATAGGAAAATGATCCGAAGAACATGAGTCGTCAAAAGTAGACCATGTCACTTCAGTGGCAAGCGCAAGCGATACAAACGTGAGGTCAATAGCGGATAGTGTACCGTAAGAGTTATTTAGATGTGTAGGTACACCCGTGTTCAGTAAATGTACATCGTTCTGACGAAAAAACTTTTCAATTTCTCTGCCTTGGTTATCAGTTTTGTTACTACCCCACAGAGTACTATGTCCATTAAAATCGCCAGTCAGGATGTACGGCTTAGGGAGCTGAGATATTAAGTGGGAGAAGTCTTTTTCTTCAGTAACTGAACCATTAGATCGGTTATATAGGCTACACAGAGTGAAGTCTTGCTTTATTTTATTCGAAACAATACGTACTGCAATAGCTTGCAAACTGCTAGACGAATTAATAGTGATCCGTTGGGCATAACATGAATTATGTACAAGTATCATGACTCCGTCGCAGGCGATACGGCCGCCACAGAAGTCCTGTCGGAAAGCTTGGTAGTTGTTTATTGAAACAGAATCCTTGGGTTGCAGGTTGGTTTCCTGGAGAGAAAAAGCAACCGGTAATTCATTCTGAATAATTAATTTCAATTCATTTAAGTTGTTATGAAACCCGTTTATATTCCATTGGATTATTTTATCCAAAGTTGAAATATTATTATTGCAATTAATCATAAACAGATTAAATTTGATAAATAAATCTATATTAAAATAGTAATAGTTTAATGTAACGGGTTGTTACAAAGAAAACAAATTAAAAATTAAATAAATATCACAGTTAAGAAAGGTCCGGGCTACCAGGGTAGACCGAACTAGGAGAGTGACTATTATTATTCATGTGAGTATTATTTTCTTGAGAGTTATCTGAAGGTAAAGTCTGATCCATATTCACATCATTATCCAATAAGTTAGAGTTGGTATTTCCACTGAAGGTAATGGTAGGATGTTTTAGATTCAACCATTTTTGGTTTTCATAATTTGACTTATGTACTTTATTATCTTCACAACCTTTGTACATCATTTTAGAAATCTCATTTCCTTTATAATAAGTGTCGGGTTGTGTCATTTTAGTCATTTGTTCAAAATGTTGTCTGTTTTTCTTATTATGGTTGACTTCGTAAATGGTATTGCTTTCCTTTTCAGATTTTCTTTTAAATCGTCTATTGTCAGGGGTAGCTGGAGGTACGTACCTTGTGATATTTCTATGGGGTATGGGTGTTTTACCTCCTAGATGCGGAAACTCAGTTTGATAATTATTACGTGATAGTTGGGTTACCTCATCTCTATTCTCGTCCAGTACATTGAATCTATTGCTTGTACGAATAGCGTAAGTGTCGCGAGCACGAGGAAGCAGAGCGTTCGCCTCAGGGTAACAAAGGCTGCGAGTACTCATAAGGATCTTTATGTCCCGCTGTCTCTCATACTCAGGACAAGTCTTACTGTTCGAGTTGTGCATACCAGAACAGTTTAAACATTTAACAGTTGTCAGGTCGCATAAATGGTTCTCTTTTTCCTCCTGTAAACATTTTCTGCACAGTTTTTTATTTCTGCAAGATTTAGTGATGTGTCCAAATTGAAAGCAACTGAAACATTGAATTGGGTTTTGAATGTATGGTTCACAATTTAATTTAGTATACCACAGATAAACAAAGCTAGGCATATCTTGTCCTTCGAACACAAGTTTTACAGTGGTACTAGGTATGTAGCTAGCATCTCCATCTAAAAACGTTTTTCTTTTCAGACGTTGAATCTGAATGACATGAAAGTCTCCAGAGTCCAAATTTTCAATTATTTCATCATCCGTGAGTTCAAGATCGACATCTTTTATTATGGCTGTACGTGACACATAGTTTGCCGGTATATATGCAATGAATTGTTCTTTCATCTTTTCACTCTCAATAATTAGATTTGCACATCTGGAAGTGGTGCAAGATACTAGGAACTTACTTCTGTTCAGTCTTTGGATGTCCACAATTTCAGTGCTCTTGTTTGTGATCTCAGACAAAAGTTTGGAGAGTAGTAAGCTACGTATGTAACGATAACCACTACGTTTACCTTGAGGAGACTCATTACCTTCATTTATTGTAGGTTTGAGTTGTACAATTAATTTGTATAAGTCACACCTCATACCAGGTTTGTAAAGGATCTTTGTGCGTGTTGCACTAGTTGACAAAGTTTTTTCAAGTTGAATTTGTGTGTTGTTTGTTTCACTATTTGACGAAGTGTTTCCATCTTGAATTTGTGTTTTTGGTGTTTTTTCGGATGGCGAAGTGTTTTTATCTTGAATTTCCACGCTGATCGATTCTTGAGTATTCAAATTTGGCGGTGGCAGAGTTTTCCCGCCACCCCCGCCGGGATCTCCTTCATTCCCCTCCGTCATAACAGCTGATAAACAAGCTAGGGCTCCATGGTGACAAACACCAAGGCAACAGAAAAACAAACTAACAGTTTATAGATGGCAATAAGTGACTGGCTGAAATGCAAATTTCCCCAAATTGGGTGACGTCACTGCAAATTATATGATAGCACTATAGTTATATGGACACTTATAGATATATACTTCCCGTAAGCAGGGGCACTTTTTTATTACAACGATTTTCAGAAAACTGATAACACCAAATTGAAGCAAATCACTCGAAAAAGGCTTTTATAAAGTCCAAAGTTCAAAATATCCACAAATTAAATTGATTATCACACTTTTATACACAAATCTTAAGAGCAAACGAAAAAATTACTAACGTAAACAAACGTTGCTAGGGGAATGTGCACGCTGTTTTTACTCTCTCGTATCAATCTCCGAGACTACTATATCGGAGTTAGTAGATCAGAGACACCTTTTTGTTTAAGGGGATATTAATCGACAAGAAATCCCAGTGAAAAAAAAAATGCATATTGGAGTCGAATCAAACAGAATTACGAATTCTTGTAAAAAAAATGTGGGAAATTGCAACATGACACTGTACACAACAAAGAATTCTCTCATCTAATTGTGTATGATATTGGTCCCTGTTGTTGTAACCAGCTCGGCTACGAGCTGGTGGAATTGATGATCTCCAGCCGACTTGAGTTGAAAAGTTGGCTTGTCCTGAACCAAAATTTCTATGTGCGATCAACCATCGTGAGGACTTGGGCATTTATTTTATAGGCCATCAACCCTCTAAAAAACTGCATGCCTGGCTTGGTAGGGTTGGCTAGTCCATTCTTTGTTTAAAGTCCTCCAGCGAGACATAAGACATAACTCCTTGTTGAACGTCCCCAACGAGATCATATTGGTTCTTATTTATTTATTTACAATTTATTAATTGGACATATTATACATATACAACACAGATAATTACAAATTTATATACAATATAAGAGAAGAAAAAAATAAATAAATATATACATAATATATGTCCTATCCAAAGGGCGGGGTTATTGCCTTTAGCAATCTCTTACACCCAACCCAGGTCCTTCGTCCACTTACCTTCAAGTCCAATGGGTCTCCGGAGAGTTGCCCGTCAATGAGCGTGAGAGAGTGACAAGTGGCCATGCCATGCCTCAGCAGGACATGCTCCTTGGTGTCTTGAATCTGCTTGATGGGAACACCCAGGTTTTTGTCCTTCAAAGGTACCACAGCCCACATGTCCAAACCATCCTCTGTGAGAGTACCTGTCTGTAAGCAGAAGAATGAGAAGATATTTTGGATCTACCATTAATTTTTTTTTTTTTTTTTTTTTTTCATTTATTAATTACATTATATTGTTACAGATTTTAAAATAATAGAATGGTACCCTTTCTAAAAGTTGAAAAAGAACTGTGTTGAGACTTGTCAAATCTACAAACTCTTCAGAAACAGTAAAAATAAATCTAAAAGCATTATGGAAGCACTACACGAGTATAATAATTATCTTCAATCAATTTAGCCGGTATCTAACCTTATGAATCACAGAAACAGTTGATGGATCCAATGCATTGATGATTATCCTGAACCAATTGTTACGTGAACACCATATTTTCTACAATTTTGAAGCATCCTTTTGAGGGTTCTCGTGGACTAACAAACAAGAAAATCGTCCAGTGCCCAAGGTAAAACAGAACCCATCTTAGTCGGATGGCTTCGCTGCCTCACTGCGTTATGATTATGACAGTTCATACCTATGAAATACAGAAGACTTGTTTGACTGCTGGAGTAGTTATCATATTTGTGTGAATCACTTTCGTGATATCACAACTACTCCAACTCGCTTTAATAAATCCACGATAAAACCGGGACTTGGACCACCGACCTCCTCCTGGTTACAAGTTCGCCGCCTTATCGATCAAACTACTGAGGCCTGACTGTTGCAGTAAAGGGACTTTTCCGTCTTACCTCAGCAGTATAAACAAGGTATATTCTAATGTTGTTGTTGTAGCCAGCTTGGCTACAACTGGAGGGTTGAGTGATGATCTCCAGCCAACTTTATTTCAAAGTTGGCTCGTCCTGATCGAACCACATATTTCTATGTACGATCAACCATCATGAGGACAACCCTTAGGAAACTGCAAGCTAGCCTGGCTTGTAAGGGTTGGCTAGTCTGTTCTCTGTTTATAGTCCTCTAGCGAGACACTGGTCTTCTCCCTGTTTAACGTCCCCCAACTTACCTTATCAAAGCAGACACAGTTGATAGACCCGGACACATTGATGACCTTGGAGTTGATGCAGGATATGTTGTGCTTCTACTTACCTTATCAAAGCAGACACAGTTGATAGACCCGGACACATTGATGACCTTGGAGTTGATGCAGGATATGGTGTGCTTCTACTTACCTTATCAAAGCAGACACAGTTGATAGACCCGGACACATTGATGACCTTGGAGTTGATGCAGGATATGTTGTGCTTCTACTTACCTTATCAAAGCATACACATTGATGACTTTGGAGTTGATGCAGGATATGTTGTGCTTCTACTTACCTTATCAAAGCAGACACAGTTGATAGACCCGGACACATTGATGACTTTGGAGTTGATGCAGGATATGTTGTGCTTCTACTTACCTTATCAAAGCAGACACAGTTGATAGAGCCGGAGACATTGATGACCTTGGAGTTGATGCAGGATATGTTGTGCTTCTACTTACCTTATCAAAGCATACACATTGATGACTTTGGAGTTGATGCAGGATATGTTGTGCTTCTACTTACCTTATCAAAGCAGACACAGTTGATAGACCCGGACACATTGATGACTTTGGAGTTGATGCAGGATATGTTGTGCTTCTACTTACCTTATCAAAGCAGACACAGTTGATAGAGCCGGACACATTGATGACCTTGGAGTTGATGCAGGATATGTTGTGCTTCTACTTACCTTATCAAAGCAGACACAGTTGATAGAGCCGGAGACATTGATGACCTTGGAGTTGATGCAGGATATGTTGTGCTTCTTGAGGCGGGTGAGGGCGTACAGTTTTCCCACCGTCATGGTGGCGGGGAGGGCGGGGGGGATGACGATGGTGATGATGTCCAGGGACTTGATGGTGATGTCCCACAGGGGTCTACCTCGCAGTAACTATGGGACAGAAAACAATTTTATTACAGTCAATAGGATGTAAGAGAAAATTCGATTTAAGCTACAATTTCCAGCTCCAATATTCCTCTCTATAAGGGAAAATAACCTTTTTTTTATTCTTTATTAGGAGGAAATGGTAATAGTATATAATTAAGAAGAAAAAAAAAAAACAAACAAATGACAAAATAAATAAGTAAAAAAGAAAATAACAATAATGTCCTACCTAAAGGGCGGGGTTATTGCCTGTGGCAATCTCTTCCACCCAACCTTTGTGAGAGAAACTTAGATATAAGAGAAAATTCCGGTCTCTTGAGTTTTCTTATATTCAGGTTAGACTGTATTTTTCTTGCAAGCATCTTGAAAACCTTTAAGGTCGTAGTGTTCATTGTATGGAGTTACCACTGACACCCTACAATCATCAGGTCAGATAATATAAAGATTTTTTTGATCAAGAGTAAGAATTTTTTAAACCAATAATGAAGTAAATTATCTCTTGCATCAAACGCTCATCGTTGTCCGCATCTCTACCTTCATGATGATGGTGAACACTGAGCCACACAGAGCTATCGTAGCCAGAACCCAGATGAACTTGTAGGAATCCTGATCGAATTTGAAATCGGCCGGTGGAGGATACAAGATGGATCGAACCAGTGCACCCTTGGCTGTCTGGAAGCCTGAAAGATAGAATTTCAGACCGATCAGCTTATAAATTTGTCCCTGAAGTAATGCCAATCCGCGGTTCCAGGGCAACAACAATTTTTTTTATGTAATTGAAGGGGTTTTTAGACGGTAAAAAACCTTTTCGCTGGCTCATTTTTTATGTAATTGAAGGAGTTTTTATACGGTAAAAAACCTTTTTGGTTCATAGAAATTTACCTACGCCGGTGGTAGATCCAATTTTTGACGTTTGAAATGGAGATTTTGGGGATTCTGAGTGTAAGGCCCTAATTACAAAACAGGATTAGATTTAATCTAAGTGGACACTATCCCTTAACTCGGGCTATAAGTCCACTCTGATAACTCTGATTGGTTAAACTACGACTTGAAAGCGTGCCTGGCTTAGCTTAACATTAATCCTCTCTCATAATTTGGCCCTAAGAGATTTTAAGAGTTCTTTCTGGAACAAGGCCTTGGTCGCCCTAGTACTCTGCACATTCACGGACGGCTTGTATTTACCTGTCCTGATGACAACTGCGTGAAGGTAGTCGTCCCCATGATACCGCGCCTGCAGGATGATGGTCCCGCAATACAGGGTGTGATTGACGTCCTCCTTCTCATTGTAGAACTGTCTCTGAGCCGGCAGGGCTGTCTTCACGACGGGAACACTTTCGCCTGAAACCAGTGTATATTAATTATTAGAGGAGAGAAAAATTGGGATGATTTTTTTTTAATTAAAAGACGAGTGTTTCACAGGACTGGTCTCAGTGGTTAAAGCGCTAGACTGGTAATCCAGGTAGCGTTGGGATCCGTTGTTTCGAATCACACCCAGTGCATGATTTTTTCCTCATTAATTTGAGTTTGTGACCACATAATAATAAGATTCTGAGGGTTAGGAGGTAGAAAAGATTTGATCATTAACCTCGCCTGGCGGTTACCTTCCACTAAAGAGTGTGTTATTATAATATTATTATAAAAACGCTTACCTGAACTCCGTAGCTTGATCGATAAGGCGGCGGTCTTGTAACCTGGAGGTCGGTGGTTCAAGTCCCGGTTTTAGCGTAGTAAAGCTAGTTTGAGTAGTTGTGATATCACGAAAGTGATTAACACAAATATGATAACTTTTTTTTCAACTTTATAAAAACGCTTTAGGCACGGAAAGCAAGTACCTGTCAGCATGCTCTCGTTGACGATGCAGTTGCCCTGCAGCAGGGTGGCGTCGCAGGTGAGAGTGCACCCATGCTTGGGGATGACGATGATATCCCCAGGCACCAGATGGGTGGTGGGCACCTCCTCGTACACGCCATGCTTTCTCTTCACCGTGGCCTTGTCTACCGTGTTCACCGTGTCGTGAAGGCTCTTCTGGTTCTGCGAAGGGAAATGTTGCTCTTGTAGCAGGAATTGATTTTTTTTTATTATTATTAACAATTTTCACCACTAAAGTGGTAGTTTTATTTATTAAAATTATAAATACAAGAAATTACAAATGCAGAAAACACAGATATTTTACTTGTACAGGAAGATATTTCTTAATTGTCTACTCTGCTAGATAAATCGCAACCCATATTTCCTTCACATAAGTAGATTAGAACCCTTCTAATGAGTCTACCATTTTACATATAATATGTATAGTCTTTTTTTTCTTTTCTTTTTTTAACCCAGATTTCCCATGATTTTTTTGAACATTTCTTTTTAATTTTTTTAGATATCTGGATTCAGCTATGCTTCTTGATACCAAATATACAAAAACTGTCACTCTAAGATGAGCTGTTCCGACAGGAGCAGGCGTTTAATAGGACAGTGGAAAAATAGGTTCTCCAACAGAAAAAAAACGAGGGGGAGGGGGGTTTCTAAGCTCTCTCAGGTGTCCTTTTAGAAGAACAGTGGGATACTCTGGGTTGATAATTCATGTTTTATTTTTTAAATATAAAATACTTCTCCTAGGGACCGTCCTTCTGGAAGGGAGCCGAGGATGCAAGAAGCATTCCTCTTTGAATTGCTAGACCAATTTTTTGGTAAAGAAAATGATTGGAACGGGGATCGCCCGTAATTCCAATCAATTTCTATCCCAAATGGTCTAACCATTTCTTAGATTCAACGCTCCAAGCACCCATTTTTTTCAAGCACCCATGGTCACCCATGGAATTGATTGTATTTAATTAACGCTTATCTTAAGCCAATAGTTAATTTCCATTGGTTTTTTTCCAATACCTACTCAAAATGTCATTTATAAACATATCAACAACACTAATCAGTTCATTAGCGCTATTCAGAAATTAATCACCTTGTTAAATGTGATTAATAAACGCATACAAAGAATGAAACATTCTTGGAATGCTGATTATTGGTATATACTCATATGTATAGCTTGCTGAGTAGTACATATACAATATATACATACATTTATGTAGCTTGCTGAGGAGTAATGTATTTATTTATCAGCGGTGACATTACTAGTAGGTATTTTATTTAATAATTTGTGAATCAATAAATAAATAAGAATGCACATTACCACATGTACCTAATGAGGTAATTAACAACACAAATGTGTCAAAATAACACAAACAAACGTTTATTCCCAAACGTTCTTAATGAAGGAAAAGAACTTCATTATCAGCGATTAAAGTAATATTTATAAGAACATTAAAAGCATGTTTAACATGGAGAAGACAATGTCTATAGAACTAATAGGAACCCTAACAAGCTAGACTAGCTTACAGTTTTCCTAAGGGTTGATTGGCTTTTAAAGAAAAAATTAAAATTGTCACGACGCGCGACGTTTGATCGCACATAAAAATATGTGGTTCAGGACGGAATTGGCTGGAAACTTTCCTAACTAAAACCCGCTACTCCTCATCAATGCTAAATCATACCAATGGGGGACACTATTGAAAAGCCACTAGTTACAATAATAATATAGAAATTTAACACAAAATGCTATCCATATCCCCTACTTGTCGAGTTTGTATCACCGAGGAGACAATCCCGAACACAGACATGAAGATATGCTATCCCTATCCCCTACCTGCCAAGTTTGTATCACCGAGGAGACTATCCCGAACACAGACATAAATGACGTATTTTTTTTTTTTTTCTAAACAAATTTAACCAAACGGGAATAAAATGAACCAAACTGGAAGCAAGTCATTTTTCTTTTGGAAGAGGAAAAGTTTCCTCTTCCAAAGTTAACCAAAATGGAAGTAGAAAATTCTTGCTTCCAGTTCTTTTATAGGTCAAGTCCATTGTTTATCTTCAATAGTACCGAAACGTATTTTTCTTTCACGAATGTGTTGAGGTTCACCTTGGAAATATTTGGAAGAAACCTAACCTGGAAAAAAAATTTGGCTAGAAAGAAAAATACGACTAAAGATATGCTATCCCTATCCCCTACCTGTCGAGTTTGTATCACCGAGGAGACAATCCCGAACACAGACATGAAGATATGCTATCCCTATCACCTACCTGTCTCTGTGGCGTAATGGTTAAATTATGACTACTGCCCGTGGTCCAGAGTTCCTGAGTTCAACTCCCGGTTGGGGCAGACTTTTTGACAAAAATTCTGTGCCATCCAAACACGTGAAGCTGGCATTTCCGGCCCTACTGATGACCCAGGCTGGGTGAGGTTAATGTGGGTAGCTGGTACAATTCCCAGCGAATGGAGGGTAAAGCCCCGTTCTGACTATCTATCTCAGTCAGGACGTTAAAACCAAATAGATTCAACTGGTCACAATAGATCTAATTAGGTCGCAGTGTGAATTGTAAGGGTTTCACTGAAAACCCTGCAACCAGATCAGATAATAATCCCCTACCTGTCGAGTTTGTATCACCGAGGATACAATTCCAAACACAGACATGAAGATATGCTATCCCTATCCCCTACCTGTCGAGTTTGTATCACCGAGGAGACAATCCCAAACACAGACATGAAGATAGCTATCCCTATCCCTTACCTGTCGAGTTTGTATCACCGAGGAGACAATTCCAAACACAGACATGAAGATAGCTATCCCTATCCCTTACCTGTCGAGTTTGTATCACACAGGAGACAATCCCGAACACAGACATGCAGATATGCTATCCCTGTCCCCTACCTGTCGAGTTTGTACCGCCCTCAGTAGCTTGATTGATAAGGCGGCGGACTTGTAACCTGAAGTTTGGTGGTTCAAGTCCCGGATTCAGCGTAGATTTAGAAAAGCGAGTTTGAGTAGTTGTGATAACACGAAAGTGATTAACACAAACATGATAACTTTAAACTAACTCAACTTACCTGGGGGCAAGGACTTCGATTGTTATAGACCTCTCTTTAAATAAATGTTCATTAAAAAAAAAAAAAAAAAAAAAAAACTTACCTGTCGAGTTTGTATCACCGAGGAGACTATCCCGAACACAGACATGAAGATGATGGCGCACGTGTAGTAGTAGTAAGCCTCAGCGAACCAAACACACAGCGTGAACACTTGGAAGATGTAGAACGGGTTGAGGGCCTCCAGGACAAACAGAGCCCAGATGCTTTGGATCGGGACATTGATCTCGTTCTTGCCGTAGACTATACCTCTGAAACACAAGAGGAGTCATCAGTTTAATGGAAAAAATCCTACAATAATTGAATTGGGTACTCTATTGATTTTTTTTTCAAATACCTACACTTGAAAGCTTTATATTATAACAATCAAGCAATAACAGAACTGGTATGCTCATTTATTCACTCATTCATTCACACATGTAAAGGATTAAAGGACACACATTAAAGAGACACACACAAACACACATAAAGAGAAAGGAAACAGATTTCTTTTTTTTTTTTTTTTTTTTTTTTTTTTTTTTTTCTAAGTGGGGTTTAACGTCGCTTTCAACTGCCATGGTCATATCACGACGGGGGTTTTACCCTCCATTCGCAGGAAACTCACAAACCTGCTACTCACATTAACCTCACCCAGCCTGAGTGGGGCCGGGAAAAGCCAGCGTCGCGAGAATTAGAATTTGAATGGTCACCCATCCAAGTCTTAACCTCGCTGGATGTCGCTGAACTTCGGTGTTCTGAAGGGAACCGGTGTATTCAACATGCCATCGACGCTGGCTTTAAAAACAGATTTCATTTCTAAATAATTTTACATCGTGTACATCTCCTTAGGTAAGGCTAAATCTAAGAGTGTTTTAGCACATTTAACACCACGGTATATTGTCACATCTGCTCCAGGGTACCAATTTTTTGTTTTAACACAAAGACGATCGGCATGTTTTTAGTGAGTTCTCCCATGGTACCTGCGATACTTGGACAAACTGTTGGCGTAATGGGACTCCCTCTCTCGAGCCGACATTTATAAAGCACTACTATAATATATACTAAAAAAATCGTGGTACATGTGTGTACCATCCAGTTGTGGCACACCTGGTCCATTTCATACAGACACGCGTGTACACCAGCTCGTCTAAATGTTAAAGCTTAAGTCTTACCGCCTGACTTCGCTAAACTGGCGATCAAAATTCCGCCACTAGTGGCCCTACCAATTTTAAATTCTCTTGGATCTAGAGGTTTACTTATGAAATATGAATATGGATCAACACTCAATTATACATATTTTAATATAATTATATCGCCCACCCTTCAGCCACGTGGATTTTGGATACGTGGATATTGACAGAACGGCTGAAGATATAAGAAAACTTAGAAGAGTAGACCTCCTATAAATCATAGTTGAAAAACTCCCCTTATGAAAATATCACAGACCTTAGTAGCATAAAAATGTTTTCAAAATTCTTTGAATCGCCTATTGTTATTACTTTTTGTGTATCCCGACGTGATTTAGGGCGAAATTAATAGACAATTTCTGTATCACAAGTCATTTGCTATGCGTCAGTTTTCCCTATCTTACACAGTACGCAATTCGTGACTTAGCGCCACAGAGGTATTACACAAATACACAAACGTCTGTTAATTCCGCCCCTAGTCACCTTATAAACTGCTCTTCAAACGTGAATCCATCGAACTCGTGGAGCTGGGCGTTGGTGAGACCCTTGTCCAGACCCACCAGCTTGATGAAGTTGTGGCAGTGTTCACTCCAGACATACATCAGCTTCTTCACGTTAATCACTTTCAGCTCCGTCACCTCTGAAATTCAAATATAATAATAATAATGATAATAATCTGAAGAAGAGATTGCCACAGGCAATAACCCCGCCCTTCAGGTAGGACATTATTGTTATTTTCTTTTCTTTTTTACTTATTTATTTTGTCATTTGTTTGTTTTTCTTTCTTTCATTCTTTCTTTTCTTAATTTTATACTGTTGCCTGTTTGTCCTCCTAATAAAGCTTAAAAAAAAAAAAAAAAAAAAAAAAATACGTCATCCTTGGAATACGTCAACCTGTCCGAAGGTCAATCCTGTGTCATCCTGGGGACGGCGTTTGAATTTGAATGCAGTCTTACATGTAAACGTCTAAGGAATATGGTTTATTCCAGATGTTAATGTGTCCTATGTACGGATAAAAAATATATCTTGATTTGTATGCCATAATAATAATATCGCCTTATTTATACTGCCCGATTAAGTCTAATAAGTCCCATTATTCCAGTACTAAGCTCAAGACGTATTATTAAGTGGTAAAAATCCCAAATGGGAGGATAACATGTCATGTCCCGGGTGGGTTTCGAACCCGCGACCTCTGGATTACCAGACCGCTGCCTTTATCACTGAGCTACCGGGACAGACATTTGAGCAGGCGCGAAAATGTTTTAGGGGTGCTAAACCAGACTAATATGGGATTTATACAGTAGCTTTTTCAGTATCTAAAGAGATTAAGTTCGTTTACCACGCCAATTATAATAGGTGATTATGCATTAATTATTCTAGAAACGTGTGCTGCATCGTGTGCTAGGACTTGAAAAAATTCTGTCTTTTTCATTTTGGTCTGGGGTTACAGAATATTTAATCAAGAACTGAACTATGTAATGACAATAATAATATCGACACAGGGTGTTATTATTGCCTGAGTCAATCTCTGCCATCAAACCCATTATCATTCTGGAGGGTTGATATTCCCGCTTTACGCATGGTATTTCTCAAATTAATAGACAAATTCTATTTCACAAGTCACTGCTAAGCGTCGGTTTTCCCTATCCTACACAGTACGCAATCCGTGACCTAGCGCCACAGAGGTATTACAAAAACGTCTATTAATTCCGCCCTTAGTCATTAATGATTTAATAAAGGAATATTTAACCAAAGACTTAACGGATAATTTAACGAGACGCTTGTTTTAACAGATATTACAGATTACAGCTAACCTGTGCCGCGAATCTGTCCTTAGATCGCTCCTGGACACTCTTGGAGTAGGGTTGGTATAAAGATATCTATGACGCAACCCTTCAACACAAAACCTTCTGTTTTTTTTCTCTACATATAGTTACAGACAGATAGTAAAACTAAACTTAGATACCGAGTGAAAAATAGTGTATTCGTATAAGGGGTGTATTTTATCTCTATGTATAAATTGTATATAGAGTCAACTTGAGCATCGAAAGTCGCCAGTAAGCTTTTCAGTGGTACGTAAAATGGGTTTGTGTTCGCTTCTCTAGAAACAAAAGCAATATTTTTTTTGAAATTTATTTAATAACAAGATAACATATACAAAGGTATTTTTCCTAAGCTAAAGCTTCTAAGAAAGCTAAAGTTTCATTCATACCTTTGGAAGTTCCATCACACAAGTAGATCCGAATGGATTTGGTAGCCTTCGGAAGATCGTCTGCGTTATTGTTCTCCTGTATCCTGAAATGAAAGTTTGGAATTAAGAAATATACCCTAATGATTTACAGTATATAAGTCCCAGTCCCATAACCCACCTCAGTAGCTTGATCGATAAGGCGGAGGAATTGTAACCTGGAGGTGGTTCAAGTCCCGGTTTCAGTGTAGATTTAATAAAGCAAGTTTGAGTAGTTGTGATATCAAGAAAGTGATTAATTTAAATATGATAACAGTATAATATATGTCCCGTCCCATAAGTCCTTGTGAAGGCCCTATGACTTGAACATTTGGGGATTATTATTATTTATTTTTTTTTCCTAAGGGTGGAAAAAGACTCGAGGCCTTAGTTTGAAGAAACTGCGCAGGTAGAATCCCAAACAATTGCTTTTTTTTTTTTTTTTTTTTTTTTTTTTTTTTTAATCGTAATTTTTCAACACTGTGTTTCGACCTTAAATGGTTCGAAGCACAGCAATAACTGAAATGTTTATACTAAAAACTAAACTTATAATTAGGTACATTATTCCTAACATTATATTAAAATATGTCAGGTTTAGGATTTAATGTATTATAATGGTGCATTATATGGTTAATGGGAGATTTTAAATGATGGTTATTTTTTGATATTGGAATACTAAAAAAGGTAGAGATGTTGGGACGTAATCTAGGTTTTGGTACATGAATGTTGAGATTGGAGAGAATGTAGGGACTATCTATTTTGCTACTTAGTATTTTTTGTAGAAATAGAACTTGGTTTTGGTCAAATCTTGATTGGACTGAGTCTATAGGAATGTTTTCTATTAATGAATTGTAGGGTATGTAGTTAGGGTACTTTGGGTAGAAACCATTTAGCTTGCAGAAAAGGTACCTAACAAATTTTTTCTGGATGATCTCAACTTTTTTTCTATTTATTTGGGTTTGAGGACACCATACAACAGAGGCGTATTCAAGAATGGAACGCACTAAGGATTTATATAGAAGGAGTATAGCGTCCATGTCATCTATGGGGTCACAGTGGCGTATTATGCAGCCTAGGATAGAATAAGCTTTTTTAGTTGTTTGTTCAATGTGTTCATTCCAAGATAAATTGTTAGTTATTACAACACCAAGATCTTTGATTGATGATTTTTCTTGTAGAGGGGTATTGTCAATGTTGTATGTGTGTACAATTCTATGTTTTTTGTATGTGAAAGTCATTTTGGCACACTTGTCTGGGTGAAAATGGAGTCCAATAGAGTTTAGCCAAAGATGTAGAGAATCGAGGTCTTTTTGTAGTAAGTCACAGTCGCTTGTCTTATTGATTGTTCTGTAAATTTTAATGTCATCAGCATAAAGTTTATATTCTGAGTGAGATATGTGATGTTTTAGGTCATCATATGCAAGAATGAAGATGAGGCTGCTCAACTTCGACCCCTGACCAATTCCAGATGGAGGACTGAAAGAATGTGACAAGTACTTATTATGTCCCTCCATGTCTGTCCAAATGACGCGGTTTATTCTGTTGGTCAGATAGGTATTGAGAAAAGTTACAAGGGGAGGTGAAAATCCTGAGGACCTTAATTTATTTATGATGGCTGTATGAAAAATCTGATCAAAACATTTTTGTATATCTGTGTAGATAACATCTACTTGACTTTTTTCAGCCATTGTTGTTGAGGTATAGTGGCAGAATTCAACAAGGTTTGTCACTGTTGATCTACCGGCAACAAAACCATGCTGATTTTTTGATATGATGGAGAAAACATGATTAGAGATTTTTGAGTAAAGAATACCTTCTAATATCTTTGCTATTGCATTTAGGTTTGAAACAGGTCTGAATGTTGAGATTTCAGTGGGAGATTTCTTAGGTACCGGGGTTATTATAGCCTCTTTTAGTTTAGTGGGAAATAGAGAGTTTTTTAGGGCTGAGTTAAAAATGTATGTAAGTGGTATTATAACAGATTTTAAACATTTTTTAAAGAAAATAGGGGGTATTTCATCTGTTCCGGCTGGTTTGTTGGTGTCCATATTTTTTATTTCAGATTCGATATCTTTTTCTGTGATCTCATCTATGTGTATGTATGAAATAATGTCTGATGTTTCGGTTGTATGGACGTTAGGTGGAGTGGCATGGTTGTAAGCACTGAAGAAATGAGTGGCAAACGAGTCAGCAATATTTTGAGGGTCAGTAATTTCTATTCCATTGTATGTTAATGTGTCTTTTTTAGATAGGGCTTTCTTGTTTTTATAGAATTTCCAGAAATGTTTACTGTCTACTTTGATTTTGCTAACCACATCATTGATATATTTTTGATAGTCTGCTTTAATTTGTTTTTTTATTTGTTTTCTTAATGTTTTATATTCTTTAGTTTGTTTTTGGGATTTATTTTTTATTTTACGTAGGCGTTCTTTTTTTTTAAATATTTTTTTGCATTCAAAAGTCCACCAAATGGGGAATTTGAATTTTTTATTGTTATTTTTTATTTTGGGGACATGTTTTTCTTTTATTTGGTTCATGTGATGGTAAAAAATGTTTAGTATCTCATCAGGAGATTTACCTGAGTTTGGCCCTATTTCTAGATCCCAATTTATTTTTTCAATGTCCTTACAGCATTTTGTAAAGTCAGCTTTATTAAAGTTGTACCTAATTACTTGACTTTGTGGTTTTGGAGTGTAATTAGTTTTGGGGTCAGGATTGTGTAATTTTATAGTAATAAGGAGTGGGGGGTGGTGATCAACTGGTTGAATAAGCCCGTCTGTTTTTTCTATGGCCATGTCTGCCACCTTTCGTCTACCTATTTTATATTTAGTAAAATTTGAAAGACATAAATCTAAAGTTCTATTATTTATATTTTTAACTGTGTTGAAAGATTCAAGGTTGAAAAAACTAGTAAGATTATTGAGATGGGCTATGGTAGGTATATTTAAGTTTAGATTATTTGAGTCATATTCTGGTATGTTAAAATCTCCTAAAAACAAAATGCGGTTTTTCAATAGTTCTGGTTCACTACACAAGGTATTTACGAAATTCTCTATTGTACTGCTATTGACTGGGGGAGGGAAATAACAAACACATATATTAACATTTTCTCCGTAGAAGTTACATGTGACCATTAAGTTTTCATATGTTGGGGAACAAGAGCTAAGATGATTAACTTTTTTACTTTTAATCGATTTTTTAATACCAAAAAGAAGACCACCTCCCCTTTCTTTACCTGTGATTTTTTCATCTCTGTCAATTCTATATAGGTCATATCGTTGGTCAATTATTTCATTGTTTTGTACGCTTTCTATCAACCATGTCTCTGTGATTGCAATGCAGTCGTGATTTTCGCTTAGAACATTGAGGTAAAAAGTATTGGTTCTTCTTCTAATGCTGTTTACATTTTGGTAAAATATTTGTAATTGTTTAGGTTTAGTTTGTTGAGTATCGTGTTGTTTGGTAATGGTATTTTTCTGGTAGTGGTATTTTTCTGGATTTGATGTACATCTACTATTAGGACCATTAGAGTTAGTAAAATTAGAGCCATTGGTTGTGGGCATCTCTATTCGGGACTTGTCAATATCTATACAAAATTTGGAGTATTATTTACTAATGAAGGTTGAGGGTTGTGATGAGGTAATAAGGGATGAAGGTTGTGATGATGTTGTGAGGTATTGGTGTTGTGTTGAGGTTGTAAAGGGTGAGGGTCATGATGAGATAGTGGGGGGTGCGGGTAGTGATGAGGTAGTGGGGGGTGTGGGTTATGATGAGGTTGGGTAGGGTGAGGGTCATGATGAGGTAGTGGGGTGTGAGGGTCATGATGAGGTAGTGCGGGGTGAGGGTAGTGGAGAGATAGTTGGGGGTGAGGATAGTGGTGAGGTAATGGAGGGTGAGGGTAGTGGTGAGGTAATGGAGGGTGAGGGTAGTGGTGAGGTAATGGAGGGTGAGGGTAGTGGTGAGGTATTGGGGGTCGAGAGTCATGGTGAGGTAGTGGGGGGTGTGGGTCATGATGAGTTTGGATAAGGTGAGTGTCATGATGAGGTTGGATGGGGTGAGGGTCATGATGAGGTAGTGGGGGGTGAGGGTCATGATGAGGTAGTGGGGGGTGAGGGTAGTGATGAATTTGGATAGGGTGAGGGTCATGATGAAGTTGGATAGGGTGAGGGTCATGATGAAGTTGGATAGGGTGAGGGTCATGATGAAGTTGGATAGGGTGAGTAATATATTTATTCTGGTTAATAATGTGAGCATAATGGCTATACCAAAAATATCAACACAGTCTTTGATAATAAATTCTGTATACTTTCCGCGCAAGGTTATTGGATTCAACATTGAGAACAGGAAATTCCACCGAATAGTTTTTAATTTATTCAAGTCAAATCTACAACCCAGCTCAGCTGTTCCAATACGCAGTGAGTGTAAAGTCTCACCCAGGCCTAAGCTTTAATAAGACGACTCAGAGAATAATTATCTAAAAATTCAAAACCCCGTATTTTTTAGCGAACGAATTTTTTTTCACTTTAAAAAAAAAAAAATTAGGTCTTCTTTGAAACAAAAATTCAAATTAGAAGCTTAATCAAGTAGAAACTTAACGGTTAGTCAATGCCTTTATAAAGATCTTTCAGGCCATTTTCGGCTTTGCATTAAAAAAAAAAAAACAAATTTTAACAAGTAGAAACTTAATCAATAAATCAGTTTTTGTATGACAGTTAAATCTGACTTTGCAACACCCCAATAACGTGGCAAAGTTTATTTCAATGTTATTCCAAGAACTCACCCAAACAGTGGAATGGAAATAGTCTTGACGTCCTTGATGAAATACGACTTGAATATGTACTCATACGTATCCTGAAATTAGAAGATTAATAAATTCATTTAACATTTAACAATACAATACTTCGTTTATCTTGGATTAAATCTAATCCTGGTTCATGAGTTGGCCCTAAATATATGCATACCTAATGGAAAAATACCAAAATTTATCGATTGAATTAATTCTTCATGTCCTTGTTCTTCCACAAAAAGTGGGTTTTTTATGGATACCTACTTGAGGTCCCATAGTACTGACGAGAAAAAATAACACCTTGGCTAACGTGTTGGAAGTTATTATTTTATTTATCATATTTGATTTTACTGGTCAGAGTAGGTATTTAAATTTAATCAATGTTTGTTGATAAAAAATACTGTAAAGTAAAAGGTAACAACTTTCTGGTATAATAGACGGCCGAGGGTTTTCAAGGGATTCACGTGAGGGATTTACATAACGAGCTATGGTAATACACCATTTTGGAATAAGGTACCTTGCTGAATCAAACACCTCGGCCGAGGTGTGAAGAAGCCCTATAGAAAAAAGAAACATATATGGTCTAATGGTCTATCCAATGGTCCAGGAAAACTTACCACAATCAAAACTTTTTCCGACTTAGAAAGGGAGCATCTCTGGTGGGTGAAGTAGAGTTGCCAATGTGGGTACCAGTGGAACACGAGCCTCAAGATGCCCAAAGTCACCAGGTAGAGCACCCATGTCATAATACAGTATACTGTGCATTTCCTGTAGCCGAAGATCTCCTGAGAAGTATTATGATTATTATTATTAAATGCTTTATTAGATACAAAGACATGTATATGTACAGTACAAATAATTATCATAAAAAAAATGGAAACTATATAAACAATAAAATGGAAAGAAATAGATATGTCCTAATTAAAGGACGGGGTTATTGCTTATGGCAATCTCTTCCACCCAACCCTTGTAAACACCGTGGAGGTTTGAATCGGTGAAAACATGCACTAATCCGTAACCAATTTATTTTTTTAATTCGTGGAATATTTCGCCAAATCATCACAGAGTCACACACTATAAAGTAGGTCGTCACCTAAACACTTTGTCCTATTTTCATGAGCACAAACTTGAAGTTCTTCAAAAATTACAGTACCTATGCCACAAAGGAAGACTATTATAAATACTGCAACGCCCAGTATAGTGATACGTTTTTTATCAATTCGCTCCTTGACGATTTCTATACACAAAGTGTTTTTTTTAGTGATATCACCTTTTTTTTTCTTTTCTCTTTAATCTTGACAGTAGTAGGTATTGCGAGTGAGTTACAAGAAATAAAAGTTCAAATCTATATCTATAACAATTCCTGCGCCGCTGGGAATCGAACCCAGGTCACCATGCGTACAATGCCTAGCGCGCTAACTCACTCTGCCACGGTGACTACTGATATGACCATGCAGTTGAAAGCAATGTTAAATTTTTGTTTAAAAAAACGCTTGCATACGAGTCTGCAACCATTTCGACATTTTCATCTTTACTATTCAAGGTCCAAAACCCAACTGACCAAATTTCGTATTGTGCGCATGACACACACTTTCCCTCTTCTCTTAGGGTTGCAATATCGAAACGAAAATATCGATATTAGGTATATCGATAATATCGAAACCATAATATCGATATCCGATATTAGAAGACTTCTCTCCCTTTACAATTCGATATTTCGTTACATAATATCGTTACATAATATCGTTACATAATTTCGTTACATAATTTCGTCACATAATTTTGGTTATGTGCCAGAGCAAAGACATGAAAATGTCAAAAAATAGTTTTAAGAGCCTTTTAAAACGCAATAAATGCTTTTCTGAAATAGGCACTTATTAGATTAGTAAGTTAGTGAGATGTTGGTCAGTGGAACTTACCATTTCGTCCTCTTCACCCTTGTTGAGGCACTTCTGCTCATTGTTGAAGTCCTCCATGTGTCCATTATGCTTTCCATTCTTGTAACTATCTGAAACACACGAATCATCATACATTATTATTATTATAGTATGCTTTATTACCGACCTCAGTAGCATGATCGATAAGGCGGCGGACTTGTAACCTGGAGGTCGGTGGTTCAAGTCCCGGTTTCAGCGTGGATTTTAGTAAAGCGGGTTTGAGTAGTTTGTGATATCACGAAAGTGATTAACACAAATATGATAACTTAGTATGCTTTATTAGGAGGACAGAGTACAATGGTAACAGTATAAAATTAAGAAAAAACAAACAAATGACAAAATAAATAAGTAAAAAAGAAAATAACACTAATGTCTTACCTAAAGGGCGGGGTTATTGCCTGTGGCAATCTCTTCCACCCAACCCTTTAGCTCTTCCAATCTCTTCCACCCAATACATTAGCTTGATCGATTCGGCGGCGGCGTAATCGTGTCCTGATGGTCAGTGGTTTGAGTCCCAAGTACGACACATATTTTTAGTAAGGGGAATTTGAGCAGTGTTTGAGAGAACTGTTATTGCGATTGAAATGCCAGTCTCATCTAAAGAAAGGATATAAAAATATGATAATGACAATACCTACGAACTGAGATAAATTCTCATCATAGCAACAGTAGGTAAATATTTTTAATTTCTTTTTGACTTTTTATTGATACTGTTGTATCATAAGTTATAAAAATTTAAATAAAATAAAATAAGCTTATTTTATTTTATTTAAATAGTATGAACTCTTTGTGATTAAGCAAAAGGTTTAGAAAATTAAATGAAATAAAAAAAGTTTAAAAAGTATGAATTCTTTGTGATGGTACACAGCATTACTAAGAGCCTTCTTCTAACTCTAGTCACAACACCTCTGATCGGTACTTCTACAAGAAATTACTGGGTTTTCACTATGATTTACGAATGAGTAAACCCTAGAACAGGGCTGTCCAACCTTTCAACCACCTCGGATCGCAAGGGATAAATCTAGAAAGCTCGAGGGCTGGAGAGGTAAATAAAGGTAAAAAGACATATTTAGGTAGGTATAGAGGGGGGGGGGGGGGGGGGGGATTAGAAGGAAGAGAGGGATTGTTTAAAATAGTGAACTGTTAAAACTTACCACTCCAGGGTTTTATAAATATAAAAAAATACTACTTGACCTATGTTGTCTCATGTTAATATTTTCTTAGCGGGCCGCAGGTTGGACATTTGGACAACCCTGCCCTAGGACATTCAAAGTATAGAGTAGAAATTTTTCTAAAAAATAAATAGTTATTTTAGATATACATCTATCCAATCCACCAGAACTTTATTACTATAAACCATAACCTTACCCAGTACAAAACTTCGAAACCTCGTTAACAAAGCCTTCATACTTCACTAACAGTTACTATAATGACTTACTATGATTTTTCGTAATTAGCTTTACGATGGCTCTCATTAATCCATTATCGGATCCAATAAATAACTTTTTTGAGTGCGATGTCGATCAAGTGGCGGACTTGTACTATATCTAGGACATCAAGTTTTACGACGTTTGAAAATAAATAAAAGTATTTAGGGTGGAATTATTAATAGTCGTTTTTGTATTATCTCTGTAGCGCTAATTCACGTATTGCATACTGTGTAAGATAGGGAATACCGACGCTTAGCAATGACTGTCATCTACAACTTCAGTAGCTTGATTTTTCATTTTTTTCTCTTCCCTTAAAAAATAATTTATTTGCAAGAAGAAGTAGTCCTAAAAATGTACAAAGAGACAGTATCGACCGAAAAGTTTTGGTGTAAGAAAGTTCCAAAAAAGTACGTTAACTTGCTAAAACTAGCTAATAGTCGGTTTCAAAACTGAGTATAATTATGAATTATTCCCATTGGTCATAATTGAAAACCCTTCAAAAAACCTTTTGTAAATAATACTCTTTAGTTTAATGTAACCACCAGGCGGAGATGCATTTTCTATCACCACCCTCCGAGTCTTATCATGTGGTCACAAACTCATATTAAAATGAGGAAAAATCCAAGCACTGGGTGGGATCCGATCTACAAATCGCTGGATCCACGACTTTACAAGTCTGGCGCCGTAACCACATCGAAAACCAATGCTTGGTAGAGATTAAGTCTGATACAGTTTCACATTCAACTTGCCCATTTTGTCAACAACATTCTTTTCATACCGTAATTCCTCCTCCACTAGAAAGCGATCAGTCAATCTTGTTAATCTCTTTATTTGATAAAGGACTGAGTGAAAATTGTTGTGGTTAAATAAGTAGTTTAGAATCCAGTTAGTGTGAATTAGCTCAGAACACGTGACTAGGAATGAATAAATTGCTTACATCTAATAATAATATCGCCTTATTTAAACTATCGGATTAGGACTACTTAGTCCCATTATTCCAGCAGTAAGCCCAAGACGTAGGTATTATTATGTGGTAAAAATCCCAGATGGGAGGATAACTTGTCATGTCCCGACTGGGTTTCGAACCCGCGACGTCTGAATTCACAAAGTGCCGCCTTTACCACTGAGCTACCAGGACATCTCATGTGCTTATGCATAGGTGTCTCCCTCTACTCAGTTATATGTATCTCCCTGACCACATTTATTCAACAGGACTACTTAAGACCTAGTTAATTCCATTAAGTTACACTCTACCGCGCTGTCTCTTTCTTTGTATTGGCGTTCTTCAAACCTTGGCCGAGGTGTTTGATCTTATTTTTCTCCCTTCCATCATTTTTGTTTTAAAACACCTATAAGGGAAATTAATGTCTAAAAACACCAAACACTGTAGATGTTTTACAGTATTATGTTAAAAAGAGAGTTGTAGCCCGTTCCAGTAACACTCTCCACTCTCATAATCTTGAAATCTCCCTTTCAACCATGACACAACGCACTCTGATTGGTTAATTTGAACGCAATAACCAATCCGAGTGCGTTGTGTGACATGGATTTTGAGAGTTGAAAGTGTTTCTGGAACGGGCTACGTGTAACGGATGAAGGTTAGTGTAAATAGAAAATCGATTTATTTGGATTTTACGTCGAATTCAAGTGCATGTTCAATAATTGTTCATACTTTCAATTCACTGGAAACTCACAAAGCAGCTACTAAAATTAACCCCACCCAGGCTGGGTTGGTGTAGTTGCTTTCATAAAAAAAAAGAAAAAAGAAAGAGCATTGAAAAGAATAAAGCAAAGAGTTAAGAATGAGTGCCCGGATGATGACTTACAGTTCTCAGGAAACGTCTGGTAGTTTAATTTACGACGTCTGGGCATGACGACGTCCGATAGTAGAATCAGTTGTAATTATCACTCAAAGACGATTCGTTTCTTATCCGTTGCACTCTTAAATCTAGTGACTAGATTATAAGCTAGCACGCTGTATGGCTCGTAGAATGAGTTATCACTAAAAGGCCATCCGACTTTAATCCGTTTCACTCTTTTACCGACTATATGATAAGCTAGCACGCGATTTGGCTCATTGGATCAGTTGTTGTCACTAAAAGGCCATCCGATTTTAATCCGTTTCACTTTTAAATTTAGTGCTATCACACAATAGCACTTGGTTTGACTTGTAGGCTCACTTATTTATCACTCAAAGGCCATGCGATCTTAATCCGTTTCACTCTTGCATTTACTGACCAGACTTGAATCACTCGTTGATAAGCTAGCACGCGGTTTGGCTCAAAGGATCAGTTATTAATCACTAAAAGGCCTTCTAATCCGTTTCACTCTTGAATCTAGTGACTAGATGATAAGCTAGCACGCGGTTTGGCTCAAAGGATCAGTTATTAATCACTAAAAGGCCTTCTAATCCGTTTCACTCTTGAATCTAGTGACTAGATGATAAGCTAGCACGCGGTTTGGCTCAAAGGATCAGTTATTAATCACTAAAAGGCCTTCTAATCCGTTTCACTCTTGAATCTAGTGACTAGATGATAAGCTAGCACGCGGTTTGGCTCAAAGGATCAGTTATTAATCACTAAAAGGCCATCCGCTTTTAATCCGTTTCACTCTTGAATCTAGTGACTAGATGATAAGCTAGCACGCGGGGATCCGTTATCTTCTTCAATGTGAAATTAACGTCAATCGGGAAACAATAGAGATCACTGTTTATCTCGAACTCTAGATCGCGCATTCTCGATTGCAAGTGTTTATCAACAAACAAACAGTTGATTTTTCTTTCACATAAAAAACTAGATAGAGCACTGAAAATTTAAACTGTCAGCATGGAAGAAAACTATGTTCTCGTCATTCTGAATCCAGGAGAAACGTTTCCACGAGTTAATTTGTGTGTAATAAAAGCTGTAATTATTGTAATGAAAGCTTTAAAATGTGTAGAATAGTTCATATGTTTATAACCTAATATAAATTCAACTATACGGAGTCTGACTTTATAGTTTCAGGACTGATGCTGTTCCAGAAAGCTTATCCGCAACATTTGTTTTAACAAATGACGGGTTACCAGAGCTATTTTCGGGTTACGGGTAATTTCTTCAAAAAAACTAGCAATATTTTTTTCAATAAAAACGTAACAAAGGAGTCTCCTAGATTTTAAAATAAAATCTAAAATATTTGGAGTAAAAATAAGTCAGCGTTGTCAATCAATAAATCGTACTTACAGCTTTATAACAAGCTGCATTACTGTGAATTTATATACGCATCAGTTTTTCTGTACAGCACTAACAGCATCAGCCCTGGGACTAGTCAGACCTCGTATAAAATAAAGTACCTAAAACAAAACAAAAGCAACGTGCTTTTCTCATTTAAGTATAATAGCTAAATTTTATTAATTTAATACATATAATTAGAATTTTTTAATAAAGAGGTTTGTACCCTTTATTTGTATAAAAAGGGAGAGTAAGTTGTATTTTCAAGTAAAGCTTTAAATATGTATTTAGATATGAATTATTATTATTAAATTAATGCTTTATTAGATACAAAGACATATATAATCATAATCATACATGTATAGTACAAATAATTATTATAAATTAAAAAAAAAAAAAATGGAAACAATAAAAGAGAAAAAAATAGATAAATACATATGTCCTAACTAAAGGGCGGGGTTATTGCCTATGGCAATCTCTTTCGCCCAACCCTTTTTTTTTATTTCGTCTTATTTGAAGAAAAAAAAAAACCACGAAATATTATTTAACTTCAAGCAAGGACAATACGCGCACTGAATTCTTGTCTGCTAATTCTCACGCGAGGAAGAACTTTAAGTGCGCAGCAGAACTGAATGGCATGCGGTGACCACGCGGCCACCACGTGAAACCACCAAGGAGAACAGAAACCACCTCGAGGTTGAGGAGTGATGCAGAGGACCTGCTGAACTAGAAACGTACATACTACACGTGCACTGTTGGAGAGAGAGAGAGAGAAGGAGGAGGAGAGAGAGGGAGTGAGAGAGAGAGAGAGAGAGAGAGAGAAAGAGAGGACTAAATCGACCTACGGACTAAAGACTTAGTCCGGTGGATCTGACCAAAATGATCGAATAAATTTTGCCCGGATCAGTTGGCCGGATGATCGAATAAATTTTGGCCGAATGATCGAATGAGTTTTGCACAGATCTGTAAGATAGGTATATCATTAAGGTCTGATTTATCCATGAGAATTAACTGCACGAATTCATCGTTGAGAGAGAGGGAGTGAGAGACCATGAGGGAGAGAGAGAGAGAGACAGAATTTGACGTACGGCCTAAAGAATTAGTCCGGTGGATCTGACCAAAATAATCGAATAAATTTTGCCCGGATCAGTTGGCCGAATGATCGAATGAATTTTGCACAGCTCTGTCAGATGGATCACTAAGGTCCGATTTATCCGTGCGAATTAACTGCACGAATATATCGTTGTGTGCGTAAATTGCTCAGTTTTAGTTTTGGATTTCTAGATTATTATTATTTTACACTTTATTAATAAGTCATAATCAGATAATTACAAATTAATATACATTTTAAAATGAAGAAAAAATAAATAAATATATAGGTACATATGTCCTAACTAAAGGGCGGGGCTACTTCCTTTGGCAATCTCTTCCACCCAACCCTTATAGATCTGACTTGTACGATTTTTTTTCTATAGCATCCTTGCCCTCGTCCACAAATAAATGTGACGAATTTATCGTTAGGTGGTATGGCAGGCCTCACAGTGAATGTTGTGTTAGCTAAGTGTGTGTGAAGGCAAAAAAGTTTATCCGCTTCGGATGAATCCTAAATTGAAAAAAAAGTGTGTGGCTGCTGGCTTAACAGAGAGCACTTTATTTGGAACTTGGTCAGAGAATCTGATTGGGCAGACACTCCAATGTAAAACGCATCAGTGGCCCAATAAGAAACCTAACTTTATAAGTTTCTCGATTTCCAAGAATTAGCAAACTACACACTGTAGACAGTGTATACCGACACGACAGTGCGTCTGGCCAAGTTCTGTCTTGACGCACATTTTTTTTTATTATTTTAAGATGAGTGTTTCACAGCATTTTATTTCGTAGCCATGAAACAGGAGCTACTGTAGACGCTTGTGGTCTGTGTTGTAGCTTGCTCATCCCGTAGTATGCCTCCCCTCAGATAGGCGAGAAGTGACACAATACTTCCCAATTAGGTGCTGGGTCAACACGAGCGCACCGGAAAGTATCCCTAACAAACAATTGTAACCAAATTTTGAATACAAATATTGTCGGCTCGGGGGATCGAACCCGGGACCTACCGCATGGCAAGCGAGTGCTTAACCCCTGATTGTATGCAATATACATTTGTACGTATTACACGAATTGTTTCATCATGCACAACTCTGCTATCATAAGTCATCGTGGCCGAGTGCTATAGTGGCTTACACGCATGCTAACCTGGGTTCGATTCCCGGAAGTTTAGTAACTATCTGCTCTGTACTTGAATGTCCGGCGTCCACTCATATCTCGTGAGGAAAAATGAGTAAATGAGTATGAATATCCACCAGTGGCAGCATTATGAGAAATAAATTAGTTACTTGGACAATTAATGATGTAGTTAAGAGTCTCCAAACGCTGATATGTGTTACACTAAAATTGTGACGTAATCACATACGCAACGCATGTATACATATTATATTACATATATCTGCTGAAACCTGAGTATTTTAGTTTTTAATTTTATCCCTGACTATAAAAAGCAGCAGGGATCAAGTTCACCGGGAGGTTTTGTATGTTTTTTTTGTCAAATCTAGTTAAATTTTCAATGTAAACGAATCTAGTAAATAAAAAGGTCTTAGTCTAATCCATAAGACTACCATTTTTTTCAAAAAACCATTTAAAAAAAATTACGAGTTAGTGTGAATCGGTAAGTAACAGAAAGATATTGAAATGTTTATTTTACAACCCCTATATTAAGAGTATGTGAAAACTTAGTATTCATTTTGTTTATTAACTATTTTTTAAATAAATTCTATAGTCACATTTAACTCGTCTGTAAAATATCACAAGCCTTGTTGCAGTTGTAAAATGAGTTCGAATTGTATGCGCGCCCGACAACATTTGTAGGTATGTGATGTGCAAGATTTGTCGCACCGACCTCTACCCTCAGCGCGTCCATAATGAATGGCGGGCGTACTTACTGCTAGTAATGTTATAATATTATGACATTGCTGGACAAAGGTCTCTTCTTTACTCTTCCATTGAATATGTATCCTGTGATTTGTACCTCCAGTTAACATTAACACCATCAAACATCCTAAAAGCTATTATACTCCTTTTACCTTAGAATCTGCTTTTGGAAGTAGGTATATTCCGTTCAAGTATTGAACGACTCTTAAACACACATTTCCTACGAGAAATATGATCAGAGCCAGCTTACATTTTAAACCTCATCCATGACATCTTGAGAAAAAAAATCTAACTGAATTATGTATAACATAATTTTTTAGACAAAGCCAATAATTGGAACTATTTCATTTTCCTTGCTGGCTTCCTAACGAAAAAAGAAAATATAAAGAAGGTCAACTGGCAGTTTTAATAAATAATTTGAATATTATGTGATAAGAAATGACGATTTCCCATAAGACTGTGGATAGTTGGCATTATATTTAATACCCATTTTGAAGGTAGTACACTGAACAGGAGCCTATGAATAAATAAATTAATAATTTATTACCTATGTTGAAAACAATTTTTGTCGAAATGGTAGCTCTTCATTGAACCACTGTCTTTCATTTTCAAAATTTGAATCGCCAGTTGCATTGTTGCTAATTGAGAAATTTAACCAAAGCACTTAAATTCGGTTGGTCACATGTTGTCATCATCTTCCGCTGCCGAGTGGGAGCATTGGTGCCAACGGAACATCCGCTCGAATGATGTTCACCACACACTGGAACATGGCAGCTGACACATTTATATTGTGTACGATTTCCAGACCTTTCAACTCGGACGAATTTCGGACACTGATAATTACCTAATTAGCCGTAATTTCTTGATCGGCACATCAAAGAAAACAATATTTTAGAACGCTAGACGAAAATCTGACTTGATTCTACCAGTTTAAACTGGTTTTAGGTGCCAATCAATTCGAATGTTAGAAAATTTCTATGCAGCACACCACTCACGGGTTAATAGTTCATTAACCAGTTGATCATAGATTTGTGCATTCTGTTCTTGATTAACTTCCCACCAACAATACAACTGGGGAAAGTGTGTTTTACAAGCCACTGATACTCATCACTCATCATAAGGTGTAACAGCCATATCGCTGGGGAACGTTCAACCGATACAGTACTCTAGTCATATCAGGTCAAAAGACAATAAAAGGAGTGGGTCCATTCGACGCGCCATCGACGCTGGCCCAAGTGGGCTTGGGAAAAGGTAAAGTAAAAGAAGAAGAATCTAGCCATCAAGTACATAATAAATGTATTTACTACTCAAGTAGTATATGTATAATATGTAAAATTTTGAACACCCTATCACTATCCTCAAGATCTGCTTGGAATCGGTTTGAGATCAAGGCTGTATTGATTGGCCAATTTATTATTGCTACCCAATTAAAAAGACTTCGTAGCAAAATAAACGCAATGTTTATACGAGCTAGTTTTAGCTGGACTTGAGTTCAATTAGTTTCAATTGATGGATTGTAAATATTGTGAGAAATTCAATTAAGATGATTTGTATTATTTAATTTCAAAATTAACAGTAGCATCACAAACACGAAGTGTGTATCGGATCCTTTGGTTTATGAGTGATTTTATTCTCATGGGTTTTTTGAGTCCATTGATGTTCTTACCGAATTATGCAAAGGCTCCAAGTTGATGATACTTGAGTACCGATAAAATTATTAAAGCGTACATGAAATTGATCCAAAGTATATGAAAAAGCCCTATTTGTTCCCTAGTAAAGAACAGGTGAGGTTGATATTTCCGGCCCAACCCAGGCAGGGAGAATATAAGTGATTAGAGGGTAAAACTCCCGTCCTGAACTACTCATTGACTCATATCAGGACGTTAGAGAAAATAGCATAAGCATTATTTTTAAGATAAACCATTGTAACATTCAAATTTGAATAAATACAAATTTGATTGATTGATTAGAACTTAAATTAAATGATTGAACATAGCAGGAACCTAGACATTAAAAAAAAAAAAAAATAGTTTTTTGTATGACTCAAATAAGACTGCAATAATTATAATAATAACACTCTTTAGTGGAAGGTAACCACCAGGCGAGGTTAATGCTCAAAGCATTTTCTACCACCTAACAACCCTCAGAGTCTTATTATTATGTGGTCAGAAACTCAAATTAATGAGGAAAAATTCGTGCACTGGGTGGGATTCGAACCAACGGATTCCTACACTACCTGGATTACCAGACTAGCACTTAAACCACTTGACTACCAGTGCACATAATTATTTTTTTAATATTCGAAATCGGAAGTATTTTTCTTCTGTTAGGCGCTTTAACACCACTGATGAAATAAATTTCAATCGATACCATCATCGGATTCTATATCATGTAAAATAGTTCATCCAACCATTTCTGGCAGGGCTCCCACGACATTGAAAGATGGTTGGAATTATGTATTTTATTTAAGACATTGTATTGATACCACTGGGATATAATGTCAGATAGGAATCCTACCAATCTCACGGGAACATCAGAATTATTATTCTTAGTAGGTACCACTTTTTGCTCACCTCAAGTTCTAATATTAAGTTACGAAGTAAAAAAAATACATCCATCGTCATCCGTGACAAGGATCTCAAGTAATCGAGGTTATACATGCAAGATTCTTGCTATGTTTTCCTCGTCTTTTATCTTAATTAATATTTAATCATCTTGAAGCAGATATGGTGGAATTAGATGCAAGAATATATAAAAAGGTAACTTCAATAATCATAATTATATACATATCTATATATATAAAACACTACTAAAAAAAACTGGTATTGAAGTGGTTACCGCGCTAGTGCAATCCATGTAGCGTAGGGTTGGTTCGAATCCCTCCCCGTACATGAATTCAAACAGGAAAACCGCCAAAATATTATTTGTATTCGAAATTTGGTTACAGTTGTTGGTGAGGGATACCTTCCGGTGCGCTCGTGTTGACCTAGCATCTGAATGGGAAGTATTGTGTCACTATTGGTAAGCGAAGGATTTTACCACTGCGTCAATAGTACGATCATTGTTAAAAAAATACCAACAGACGGACAGACATACCTTCGACATCGAAGCCAAATATACCTTCAACAGACGGACAGATATACCTTCGACATCGAAGCCAGACATACCTTCAACAGACGGACAGACATACCTTCAACATCGAAGTCAGACATACCTTCAACAGACGGACAGACATACCTTCGACATCGAAGCCAGACATACCTTCAACAGACGGACAGACATACCTTCAACATCGAAGCCAGACATAACTTCAACAGACGGACAGACAGACATACATACCTTCAACAGACGGACAGACAGACATACATACCTTCAACAGACGGACAGACAGACATACCTTCAACAGACGGACAGACAGACATACATACCTTCAACAGACGGACAGATAGATATACCTTCAACAGACAGACAGACAGACATACCTTCAACAGACGGACAGACAGACAGACATACCTTCAACAGACAGACAGACATACCTTCAACAGACGGACAGACAGACAAACCTTCAACAGACGGACAGACAAACCTTCAACAGACGGACAGACAAACATACCTTCAACAGACAGACAGACAAACCTTCAACAGACGGACAGACAGACATACCTTCAACAGACGGACAGACATACCTTCGACATCGAAGCCAGACATACCTTCAACAGACGGACCGACAGACAGACATACCTTCGACATCGAAGACGAGCGTGTCGGCGGACATGTTAGGCAGGGCGGCTAATTTGGAATTTTTATAGACTGGTAGTCCCGCAGTATCTCCGTGACGATGGTCTTCCGGCTCTGGCTCTTGATGATGTCAACCTTGACACTGCAGACGGCGGACTGGGTGAATGGGCGGGCAAACTCCCAGTGATACATTCACGAAGTGGGCAGGTGCCGGCGAGGACGCTCCTGGATAGAGAGAGGCGAGAACTTTGCTGAAACAGGCAGAAAAAGAAATGATAATAATAGTTAATTAGAGTAGTTACAACGTTGCCGAGTGAGTTAGCGCGCTATAGGCATTGCACGCATGGTAGTCAAGTGGTTAACGCGCTAGTCTGGTAATCCAGGTATTGTAGGGATCCGTTGGTTCGAATCCCACCCAGTGCACGAATTTTTCCTCATTAATTTGAGTTTGTGACTACATAATAATAAGACTCTGAGGGTTAGGTGGTAGAAAATGCTGTGAGCATTAACCTCGCCTGGTGGTTACCTTCCACTAAAGAGTATTATTATTATCATGGTGACCTGGGTGGAAGTAATTTTTCTGCTCTTTACTTGGATTTGGGGTCCACTCATACCTCGTGAGAGAAAATGAGTAGTTACTTGTATGAGTAACGACCAGTAGCGGTATTAACCCACAATCAGTACACTTGTGAGAGATTTCTCTCACAACCGTATACGTTACCGTGTACTGGATACGTTACAAAATCGAACCGTACTGAACCCGGGTTAAAAGAGTAAAAAAGAAATTAATGTAATAGAATCCGAAAAATGAAGGAGTCTCAGTAATGCTACTTTACTCACAAAAATTGTGAAGAGATCTTGTGCTCCACCACAAGAAAAATCAATCAATCAAAACCATGGTGTAGCTTTGTTCATCTCGAAGGTTGCTACACCTTTTGTCTTGAGTAACTAGCATTAACTTTTTTTAATGCTAGTTTTGTTAATGTTAGACTAGCAAATACTTTTGTTAATGCTCGTCTAACTTTTGTCTTGAATAACTTTCTGTCCAAGGCCAGTGTTTTAAAATGCCTCCTTGAAGAAAATGCTTGTCCACTCCAATCACTCATCTCACCATACACAACATTTTCTATTGTTGGTGGAACGACCCTTTCAACTGGCGAGGCCATATTGAGATTGGGGTTTTAGCCTCCAAGGGCTAACCTCACGGGACGTTGCTTAACTTGAGTGACCGAACGAGAACTGGTGTATTCAACATGCCATCGACTCCGCCGCCGGCTCATGACTAGTGATTTTTTAAACCATTTTTTCAAAGAGGAATTAAAATAGCTTCTTATACTCTTCTAAAAAATTAACATAAATACTCGAGACTCAAACCAGAACCAAAGTCCACTCCGTTGACCTCTCAAGAGTCTCAACTACCCAGTTTTATTATAAACTATAGGACATTATGGTAGTCACCGTGGCCGAGTGAGTTAGCGCGCCAGGCACTGCACACACGGTGACCTGGGTTCGATTCCCAGCGGGGTAGCATTTTTTCTGCTCTGTACTTGGGTGTTTGGGGTCCACTCACACCTCGGGAGGAAAAATGAGTAGCTGATTTAATTTTAGCAGCGACCAGTGACGGAATTATAGGCAAAAATAAAATATTGGGATATTGAGGGCGGAATTAATAGACAACATCAATAACCTAAGTCTTTTGTAAGTGTCGGTTTTGCCTATCTTACACAGGACGCAATCCGTGACTTAGCGCTACAGAGGTATTACAAAAACGTCTATTAATTCCGCCCTAAAGATATGGAAAAGTCCTATAATTCTGCGCTACCCACTAAAAAATGTGATATCATAACACAAAGAAACACATTTATTTATTATTTATAGCACATTATGTTTCCTTTAGAGTTCACACCACAGCCCAAAGAAGATTCATAATTTACATAACTCCCAAGACAAAAAACTTGGCAACTTGCAGTGCATTTCTGTCAACTTTACATTTAAAAAAATAATGGAACTTCTGATAAGCGAGGTCTTAAACTATTGAGCAAGACGTCCTCAGAAAATTGAGACCGGTTTTTTTTTAGCACCATCAAAGTTGAATAATATCAAACAAGGCGATTTGTTGAGAGAGTATTTAACCTTTTAAACTTTCAGTGCCGGACCGAGGGTGGGGGTTGAAGTCTTCCCCCGCCCCCCTCAAATTTCAAATACCAACAATTATTAAAATGGGTTATTTTTAAAATTTCTAAGGGGTTTCCTATTCTGGGTTCTGCGCAGGTGAGGGGTTTATCTCTGTTTTAATACCTAATTTTCATTAAATTTCGGGGCAGTTATATACAATACTGGTAGCTTTGGTTGTGTAGGTATAGGTAATTTTCGCATAATAATTAAGTATTTTAAACTTAATAGTATTTTAAATAGTATTTTATCTATCTTAATAGTATTTTATCTTAATAGTATTTTAAACTTACTTGTAAAGTTAATGCTAGTGAGCAGAAATATGAGAACAAAAAACACAGCTTCTCAACTGGCTAATAAAAGTTGAACTTGGACTATAAATTCACAAAGATCGAAAAATACTCAGCGAAGTATAAAGGAATAAACACTTGGACGACAGTACTTGAACTTCAAGAACATTGTCATAATCAGAGAAGAGACAAAAGACGACTAAACAGTATGGGATCCGGTCTTGACTAGTGAAACCAAAACAATTAAGATAATCAAGATAAGGGCGAACCATAACAACAAATTAAAATTGGCCTGTTCAATGACACGAACAAATTAATCAAGACATCTTGGACTAATGTTTTTTTACTTCTGAGAATCTCTAATATTAGATATTGGAAATGTTCCTTTCTTTAATGAAAAAGAAATTCTCTGGAAAAATATATGGACATTTTTGTTACCTCCTAAGAGTGCTGAGCAACTTTGGGTTTGCGTCTGTTGTTATAGATGTCTGTTATTTTTTTATCATTGCCACGAAACTAGTTTTTATCAGAAACTATTGAATGGATTTCAATGAAACTTTGTGAATGTCATTTTGTGAACCTAGAGCCCGCAGTTTCCTCATGCAAAAGATCAGCATAAACATTCAGAGAGGAAACGCGGGTTCTGTCATGGGTACAATGCCCTATCTATGGACGAAATATTTTACTTGTAATAACTTAATTTAATAAACCTCTTCTTCTTTTACTCTGTCTTATCCCGCTAAAGCAGGTCGACGTTGTTCAACCTCATGGTTGAGGTTGGTTGGTTTTGGCACATTTTTACGGCTGGATGCCCTTCCTAACGCCAACGGTTCTATTTGATCTAACGTCCTGTATTAGGACGGAGGTTTTACCCTGCATTCGCGGGAAATCGTACCAGCTACCCACATTAATCTCACCTGGGTAGGGCCGGAACTTTGAACTATGAATATTTTTGTTATTATTTTAGGACGTGTTGCAGATGATCTCATTTTAAATTCATCAACTTTGAAAAAGTGCATCTTGGACAAGCAGAGTAATTTGCACCGGACCTCTAACTAACTTTTCACATTAATGTTTATATCTCGTGAACCATACACCCAATTTTGTTGAGTGAGTGAGTGCGTATATTGTGTATGCATAGGGTGACCATACGGTCCCGCTTTGGAGCCGTTTATCCCGCTGTCCCGAGCGATCTCTTCGGGACGCTAAAATGTCCCGCTTTTGACCAAAATCATTAAAATGTCCCACTTTTTACTTTCCTTATCTTATTATAAAGAAATATTTAATAATTACCTAACGAAGATCGAGCATACTTCGTAAGCTAGTATTTTTTCTTTTTTTTTCAATGTAGGTCCACCAAACACACAGAGCGCAATTTGCACCGCCAGGAGCGCCGCCAAAAAGCGTACTTTTTGAACGTTTCGAAAAAACTAATAAAAAAAATGGTTTTTTTTTCTTCTTATTTTTTTATTAAAAATTTCAAATCTTATTAATCCCATTTTTACCTACATGCTGACACTGGGTGACTGGGTCGCTATAGACAATGCTTCTACAGCTACTCTATGTCCTCACGAGGCTGAGTGACCCCCGAAAACATACACGATGACAAGCCATTGCCCCCGCCAGGATTTGAACCCAGGTCTCCCGCGTACAAGAGTAGTGCAGTGACCATTAAGCCATGGGAGCTAGTGTACACTGTTAAATAGACTATTTATAACTTTTACACCAGAATCAAATTAGTCATTTGTGTTAGAAAACAAATATTATAATTATGTATTTTATTCCTGCAATAAAAACTGCATTAACATACCGGGTAATAGTGGTAATACTATAGGTAAGTAGTCATCGTGGCAGAGTGAGTTAGCGCGCTAGGCATTGCACGCATGGTGACCTGGGTTCGATTCCCAGCGGGGCAGGAATTTTTCAGATCTGTACTTGGATGTTCGGGGTCCACTCATACCTCGTGAGGAAAATTGAGTAGTTACTTGTGTGAGCAACGACCAGTGGTGGCATTACCAGAGTAAAAAGAAATTAATGTAATAGAATAATAAATTCGTAATGTGAAGGAGGCTCTTCATAATGCTGCGCTACCCACAAAAATTGTGTCACCACAAATAAAATCATACATACTATAGGTAGATCTCCTAAACACCAGTGTCTAGTACTCAATATTCACCGAATAAAAAACTTTATGGCCTTTAAATTCATAAGAATTTTCAATTCCAGTCTCCAAGGCTTCAGGTATCTACCTCTCGTGCTAGGCAAGTAGGTAACTTGGCCATATTTCCTTCTTTACATAACATATTACATAACATATCCAATATTACATAACAAATTACTGTCAAATGGAACTTTGCACTTTGAATATTATTGAAAACCAAATAAAATTATTATTATTATCATGAAACTGAACGTCCAGCACATCAATATCTAGGTATATGCTTTAATATGGCATCAATATGGTTGAACCCTTCCCAAACGCTCAATAACCCCCTTCAATTCTGATTGATACTCGTGAGTGCGATAGTCATTGACAAATGCGATTGACTAACCCAGTGTTTTTCAAACATTAAAGCAGCTCTACTTATTTTTCCTCACGAGGTATGAGTGGACCCCGAACACCCAAGTACAGAGCAGAAAAAATCCTGCCCCGCTGGAAATCGAACCCAGGTCACGCTAACTCACTCGGTCACGGTGACTACTACTACGAGTAGTATATTGATCGTTTTCAGGGCTGTTCTTTAAAAAGATTTTTTACCCCCTGTTTACCCAAATTAATCACCCTGTTTTAATTCCACCGATTAAGATTAACCCACCCTTACTATCCCAACTCACCTCCCATGACAGTGTCCTCTAGTTCAGCAATGCGGCACTCATCTACATACACATCATGTCTCATTGATAAGGTTATCAGCAAACTTCAGAGCGGCAGATCAAGTGATTGGCCAGTAATTGTACATTGTCCAGCGCACTAAAACTTTTGTTAGGTATGTTTTGAATGGCACCAAAACATATTCGGGTGTAGTTTATGAAAATTCAAAATCAATAACGCCCGATTCCATTTTGAAACTTTTCAGTAAAACGATCACAGTGTTTTAAAAGTTTTTAACTGGACTTTTTTTAATGAATATTTATTTAAAGAGAGGTCTGTAACATTCAGAGTCCTTTCCCTTTTTACTGGACTTTTTACTTTCTTAATTTTTAATTTACTGGACTTTTTATAATTAATTTTTTTAAATTTAATTTAATGAATCCGTTATGTGTTGTTCTGATAGAAAACTTGGGCAGGTATTTCAAATAGAAAATATTTTATGGTTTAACAGTGAAAGATTAAAGTAGTGGTTCCTGCTGCCTGCTTAATTATTCTACACGCTTGAACCCGATACTGAAACAAAACATATGAACAGTCACTAGTAATGACAATTTAATAAACTAGTAGATAAGACGAAAGGTGTTAATGCTGCCTCTAGGTTATAAAACTAAATCACGGAAATCACCGTTCAGTCGTCACATGGGCTTGATATCTGAGAAAATTAACTGGTGTGAACATCACACGTCTTTCTATTAAAATTTACGAGTCATGCTTATTCTTATTCTTATTATGAAATTTAATAGAATAGGTAAGCATGACTTGAAAATAAATTGTAATCAAGACATTACTCATTATTTACAATTATTTGTTTACAAAATATTGAACAACGTCTTTCTTCTTCTTCTTTTACTCTGTCTTATCCCGCTCAAGCAGGGTCGACGTCTATTTGATTTAACGTCCTGGATAAGAACGGGGGTTTTACCCTCCATTCGCTGCGAATCGCACCAGCTACCCACATTAACCTCACCCAGCCTGGATAGGGCCGGAAATGCCAGCCTCACATATTCGGAGGAAACAGAATTTTCTGTGTGAAAAATCTGCTCCAACGGTGGATCTCTGGACTACGGGCAGGAGTCACAACCATTACGCCGCGGAGGCTGGCTAAAAAAAATATTGAACAACGTAAAAAGATTATAATGACGCCCTCTTCATACTACCCTAATAGGACTATGAAGTCCCATTATTCCAACAGTAAGTCCAAGACGTATTATTGTATGGTCAAAATCCCAAATGGGAGGATCACTTGTTATGTTCCACCTGGGTTTTGAACCCGCGACCTCTGGATTACTAGACTGATGCGCGACTCCTTGACCACTAAGGTAACGGGGCAGACAATATAACCATAATAACATACTATTATAAATAAATGTACAATAATTGGTAAATCCCCCCACGTGAGATAATATGACCGTTACATGAGCGAGGAAAACTCAACCCGTGGACTTATGGTAACAATTAAAACTGATAAATACCTAAAATACCTATGCAAACTGTTGGTAAGGCTGCCATGAAAGAAATAATCTACACACACAAAAAATAGCTGTTAAAGTTTACGATCTATTTGTACATAATATAGTTATAGTTGTTTATTATATCCTCAAAAATGCACTAAAAAGCTTTCCAAAATAGTATCTAAAGACTTTCGGAAAGTCCCACGGGCGAATTTGCAGTGAGGTGTCAGTGTGTGAAATGTTTTCAGACCCTTATACTAATATCGTCTTATTTTTACGGTCAGACCAGGACTAAGGAGTTCCAATATTTCAGCAGTAAGCTGCAAGTCTAAACCGCATTATTATCCGGTCAAAATCCCAAAAGGAAGCATATCTTGCCATGTCCCGGCGTGATTTCGACCGACCGACGCAACGCGATGGCGCCGGCGACGCCTTGACTATTAAAAATTGATTAAAATTTCGAGGACACACTTTTTGAAAACGCAATCTTTTCGATAGGACAAAATAAGAACACAGTACCCGATTTTTTATTGCCCCCAAAGCACTCCCCACGAAAAAAAAACCCTCCCTACCATGGGCGTTGCCAGGATTTTGGCTAAGGGGGGGGGGGGGGCAGATTATGAGGAAAATCAAAAATATCCAGTGAAAAATCAATACTAACTAGTGTTACATACCCCCTGGAATTTTCTAGGAAGGGGGGGCAGCTGCCCCCCCACCCCCTGGCTACGACCATGCAACCTACCTATATGATTCAACAGTAAACTCATTATTGATATAGAAGAAGACAAAGGAGGTTATGTAATACATAATTATGGTATCTATCTCTATACGAGTAATCTATTTATGATCTCTATAATTGACCTATCGAAGTAAGTGCCTGAAGTTTCAACAAGACAACTTTTCAGATAGTTTGTCTGTCTCTCTGTCTGTTTGTTTGTGAAGCTATAACTCTTTAACGGATACTGTCTTGATGAATTTTGGTATATATTCATAGGGGTTGAGTCAAAGTTGGGTATCTTTGAACAACACAAACCTCCAACAATACTTTTTTTTTAATTGTTTTATTTAATTTAATTTTAACTTGTTCATTAAAGGAGATTTATTGCATTATTGCGATGTAGTTTTTGTTATCTTTGAAATAATGCTTAATTCCACGACCTGGCGGCTAATATTCCGCCACCAGCAAATCCACCAATTACTAATATAACAAAATTATCTTGGATTTATCTATGGTTTATGGAAAGTCGACTCTTGAACATTTCATTGATATCTTCATCTTCAACCATTTAGCCAAAACCTACTGAAAAAGAGGTTTTTGGTGGGTTTTGAGAACTCACTGTGTATTATACTTACACCGCCTTCGACGGCTAACATTTATGTTCTTTTATAAGTACAAACCAATTTAATTACACCCAATTTAATAACCTGATTTGTTTGAAACGTTCATATTTATGTAGGGAATATTATGTAATTTAATCAAGGGGAGGAGACGTTAAAATAATGATTTTATTCTTCATTGAAAATTCAAGACCTTTAAAAAATTTACACACCCTTACTTTAAATAATTTATAAATAATTGTACCTCTTAATAATATAAATAAAGTTAACAAAATTCACTATGGTTGTTAAAAGTATGCAGGTACTGTTAATTTCAGATTTAATTTTTTTTAAAACTGCACAAATTTGAAAAAAAAACTTGATTTATTGAACCACGTGAAATGTCCAGGCACTGCTGTAACTGCTGAGAAATGCCACAGTGCTCACAATCCTCGCAAACCATGGCACTACTCTGGTGATTTTAATTCCACCTTGCGAAACTACAATTTATTATCAGTGACGAACCGCACGCAGAACCTACCTGTTGGATTTTAAAAGAAACTGGTCAACCTTGCTTGTTCTAGACTTGAGGATACGCTGCTAAGTATGGATACATGGCTTCCTCGGAAATGCTTCACATTCTATCAAGCTCGCCTCGAGGCGAGCGTGTTCGTCAAGAGAACACGCGCCAGCCGGCCTATATTAATATGTATATCACCAGAGCGATAAATAACTATATCGACTTTCCATTATCGATAAAATCTAATAAATTGTAGTTTTGCAAGACGGGATGAAAATCACTAGTAAGTGTAGTAGTGTGCAAGAATTTTGTCTACACACTTCAAGCAGTTCAACAAAATATAAAGTTTTTCTGACGAATTATTTTGTGTGCCGTTCACGAGATATACCTAAGCATAAGTGTGTCAGCGAAAAGTTAGATCCTGCGCAAGCTCTTTCCATCTATGATCCGCTGGTTTGATATTGATGGATTCAAAATGAGACCATCTTTAACACTTCTTCTTCGTATTTATTTCCACAAAATTTTGTTTTAATCCGTTTGGTTGTACTTACCTGAAATGTATGCCTTCTCTAATGGATGAGCAATACTTCACCCTATCTCGGAAGGGCGAAAAGTGACACAGTATTTTCCCCTTTACGTGCTGGGTAAATGATTACTATTCCTCTGATAAACAAGAAGTGACACGATACTTTCTCCTTTAGGTTGGGTCATGGGTCAATAGATACCTTCCCTTTAGGTGATTGTCTCTCCTCTGATGGGTAAGAAATGAAACAATACTTCCCCCTAAAATGTTGGGTCAATAATATCTTCAGTCGGATGATCGAGAAGTGACACAATACTTCCCGTTTCGATGCTACATCAATGCTTGCCTCTCATCTTATTAGCGAGAAATGACATAATACTACCCCTTTAGATGCTGGGTTTGCTGGGTGTATGATTACCTCTCTTCTGATGGGCGAGAAGTGACATAATACTTCCCACTAAGATGGTGGGTTAATAGTTACTTTATCTCTGATGGGCGAGAATTTCCTCTTTACGTGTTGGGTCCCAACACGTGTTGGGTCAATCATTGCCTCCACTCTAATGGGCGAGAAGCAACATAATTCTCCCTTTAGGGTCAATGCTTGCTTCCCCTCGGATGGGCGAGAAGTGACATTATACGTCCCCTTTAGATGATGGGTCAATGATGCCAACCTTTCTGATGACACAATACTTCCCCTTTAAGTTCTAAATCAACGATGCCACCCTCGCTCGTACTAAAGACGCACCACTGATCGGACGCTAGTGTCTTCTAGAGACGTGATGGAAGACCCTTTCGATGTCTCGAACTCGGAGAGGTTGGCGTAAGAAATTCTAGACTTGGTGTAATCAGCTCTCTCAGGTAAACCCGTATTGATTGCACGGCGTGATAAGGGGACGGAGAGGAGAGAAGTGACGTGCCAGCTGGGACATACAAGGCAATAAACTAGAGGGACGTGTGGAGTCATGGACTTAGGGGACCATTGGACCAGACTGACCACTCTGACCAGTGCTTGGTGCATAGCCAGCGCTCGCGGGGCCAGACCACTTCACGAGACCGACCGGTGGTTAATTGTTACTTATTACCCAACAAGCGCACTCGAGGTCGAGGCAGGAATGGCGATAATTTTTTTTCGGAAGATAGCTCCACAGTTGCGACTTTCTTATTTTGCAATTTTTTCTGCTTTGATTTATTTATCGTAGGGTCAAACGTGTATTTTACAGCAGAATAGAAAAGAGATATAACATACGAAATATCCTGGCCCAGATGAGATGTTATTGATTGATTGACTTTCAGAAAATTCTGTCAAATAAGTACGTAATTACCTATATTTCCAGATTCAGTTCCCTGGGTGTTCAAACAAACTATCGGTGGATAGACTACATTAAGTGGTAGAGAATGCGCATTAACTTCGCCCCGGATTACAAGACAATTGTACATTTAAATTTAATTTTTTTTCTTCTATATTTCATTTTGTAAATACTGTTAAAAAATTTTTTATCTCTGTTAATATTGTTGATTGTTTTGTATAAAAATATAAAGTGTAAATAAATAAATGTATTACATTGACCGGTGAATCACAGAATATAATTCCATGACCTATGATGCGAATGGACTCTTGTAGATAATGAGATAAAGTATCCCTGGGGTTACCGCGCGTCACCGTCAGTCAACGGAGATGGCACTTTGAACACAACAGTTGTCGTCCGATCACTTAAGTTAAGCAATATCCAGCGTGGTGAGGACACGTATTGGTAACCGTTCTGTTTTCAAATCTATCTTTGGTCATCATTGCAATACTATTAGCCACACTTATAGGCTGAGAGGGACCGATAAATAATATTCATTTGAGTATTTCGAACCCCCGCGCCGACAAAAACTTGTATTCAAAATTTGGTTACATTTGTTTGTAAGGGATACCTTTCGGTGAGCTCGTGTTGACCCAGCACCTAAAAGGGAAGTATTGTGTCACTTCTCGGCCATCAGAGGGGAGGCATACTACGGGATGAGCAGACTACAACACAGACCACAAGAGTCTACAGTAGCTCTTGTTTCATAGCTACAAAATAAAAAATCTGGTGTAAACATCACACGACTTTCCTTATCATATTAGGAATGGAAACAGGACCAAAAGCCACTGGTGACTCAAAGGTAACAGTGAGCTAGAAATCAAAGCCAAATTCGTTATCAGCACCTCAAAATCATTGGATTTGATATGTCACAATCCCCATCTAGGATGAATAATAAAAAAGTTAGTCTGAGCGGGTCCCCCCCAAAATACCGGTAAATTGGGGCCGAGGTCCAAAAAGTTCAAGATATCAAAAAAATGATAAGATGAGACCCCTATTATTTTTTTAATCTAAGAAAATGTTGTTCTGTAATTTTTTTTGTATCTTTAACCAATTCATAGAAGCGGCGCTTGCGGCCAATTTTTGCGGCCGATTTCAACCAAAAGTTTCGTGGTTCGTCTGGTGTATAAAATTGATTTGCATACCAAATTTCAAGTCTCTAGCTCTTACCGTTCTTGAGATATCCTGTTCACAGACAGACAGACAGACAGACAGACAGACAGACAGACGCACGGACCAATGGCTGAAAACAACTTTTTTGGTATCCTGAGGCTATGATTCGTCCAGAAATGTGAAAAACTGGGTAGGTCAAATTTTCGACGAATACAATACTTTCCTTATTATAGGATAAGGAAAGTAAAAAGGCTGTGAAACACTCATGTTTAAAAAAGTAATTAATTATTAAGACTGATGTGTAAAAATCAGAATGAACTTAGGAGTTTGTCAACACTGCCAGAGTATTCTATGTTAAATCCTAATGCCTAATACTTGCCTAGTCCACGCTAAGACCCATATTTGCCATCCATTACTTCCGCCTAATTTATATTTCAGATTCTCTAATTATCTTTGAAAAGTGACGTAAATTTTTTTTGTCTAGAAAATTTTCAGTAAACAACTACCTAGGTAGGTATTTGCTTTTATTTTTTGCCTTGTGTTTTAAGCATAAATACTTGCACGTTAGAAATCATGTCGGTTTGGTAGATTTGCATAATTTTCTATGATTATGACTGTCATAACTTATCAAGTCCACTGCTGTTATACAAGGTGTTTCAAATCAACCGCCCACTATACTTTTCGCGAAATCCGCTTGAACTGAAACCAAAAAAAAAATGATTCCAAATATGGATATTTAAACTTTTAGGGTAAAAAATAGATCAAACATTAAATTTTTCACTTGTAGGTAATAATCAAACAACTCGGCCGAGGTGTGAAGAACGCCTATACAAAGAAAGAGACATATATACGTATATTACATAAATGTAATAAATATTTTTAATTTATTTATATATTTACATTTTTTTTAATTTGGGTTTAATGCTTGCTTTCAAAAGCATGGTCATATCACGACGGGGGTGATACCTTTCATTAGCAGGAAAATCACAAACCTGCTACCCACAGTCTGAGTGGGACCGAGAATAGCCAGAGCATCATGAGGGTTCCAGCCAGTTTTCGTTAAGCAAAGCCCAGCGAGGCTAGGACTAGAAATTCAAACCCTCGTGCTGCTGGCTATTCCCAGCCCCACTCAGGTTGGGTGAGGTTAACTTGAGTAGCTGCTTTGTGATTTTCCAGAGAAGGGAAAGTAAAACCCCCGACGTGATATGACCATGGAGTTGAAATAAAAAAGTACGTACGTACATGGTAATTTCCAAAAAAAAATCTGCAATAAACAACCCCAATCCGGAATCGACTTCAAACTCAGCATCTTGATAAAATCTACCATATTCGATATGAAAAATGGCTGAAAAAAAAGTTTCTACTTTCGTTTAGTTGATCTTAAGATATTTGAGTTTCAATTCAGTAAAAGTGGCCTCATAACCGTTCATTGGTCGGACGTAATCATAAGTCATGAGTGTCATGAGTCACGAGATTTCCCATAATGATGGAATGTTTTCTGCGTGTTCAGGCTGCTTAATTTCAAATTTCTTTGCTTGATCTTTCCTAAACCTCAGTGGTAATTTGGTAAAGGCGGTAGTGGTCTGGTAATTCAGAGCCGGGAAACTCAGTCTCAACATGAGAGTAGGGTGGAAGAGATTGCTACAGGCAATAACCCCGCCCTTTAGTTAGGACATATGTATTTATATTTTGTTTATCTTTTTTTCTGTTTATACCTATTATTATTATTGTCAATTTTTTATATTTAATTTTTACCATTATTTGTCTGTACCTATATATGTTCTACTAATAAAGAGTTTCTAAATAAATAAATAAACAAGACATGTTATTTCCTATTTGGGATAATAATACGTCTTGGACTTACTGCTGGAACACTGAGACTTGATAGTCCTAATATTGAATGGCGCATTGAATGCAGCACCGTGGGATCACCGAAGTTAAACAACGTCCAAAGAGGTAAAGACTTCATGATGCTGACATTGCAGTCCAAGCTGGGTGAGGTTAATGTGGGTAGTAAGTTTGTGAGTTTCCTGCGAATGGAGGGTAACACCCCCGTCATGATATGACCAATATTGACCATGCAGTTGAAAGCGACGTTAAACCCAAATTGAAAAAAAATTGAACCCTCTACGTATCATTAGTATCTTACCTGGTTGTAGTTTTTTTTTAGTGGAAACTCGGTACAACACAGCAACCTAATGAGATCTATTGTGATTTATTTATTTTTTATTAAAAGTTATTTATTTTTTTCGCTGGGAATCGTACCAGCTAGCCACATTAACCTCACCAGCCTGAGTTAGGTCGGAAATCCAAGCCTCGCGTGTTTTTTACTTTGAAGGAAACAGATTTTTTTATTGGAAAAAATAATCTTCCAAATTCGTGATCGAACTCAGGGCTTTGGGCCAAGAGCAGTTGATCTCAAGATCTCACATTGCATTGCATGTTTTTTTCTTTCTTTTTTTTCCTTCTTCATCTTCTCCTTCTTTTTGTTGTTGTTGTAAACAAAAAAAGGTTTCGCGAAAAGTGTTTTTTGGTAGAACCCGTCACTAGTGTATTCAACGTGCCATCGACATTGGCTGCATTCCATGTTATTTCTGCTAAGGATAGACAGATACGTGGACCATCTCAAATATATCCGTCGACCTTCTCCACCCTAGAACCTAAATGAATCAACAAATTAGTGAGCTGGTCGGACGGGTGTTAATTTGTTTGTCAAAACAAAATGTCAAATGAGCAAATGGAAACACTTGATTTCTACATTGTGTTGAGAAATTCGTCGTGAGTTTGAGCGCGAGAGATTTTTATGATGATGAAAATATAATATACTTATAATTATTTATTGGAATTTCGTAGATAAATTTCGTTGGTTCGAATATCACCCAGTGCATGAATTTTTCCTCATTCATTTGAGTTTGTGACCACATAATAATAAGACTCTGAGGGTTAGGTGGTAGAAAATGCTGTGAGCATTAACCTTGCCTGGTGCTTGCCTTCCAGTAAAGAGTATTATTATTATGTAGTTTAAAACGACGTTATACCCAAATAAACGAAATTACAAACCAAGCCAATGAATGAAAGCGCCTTGAGGGAAAACCCAAATGAAGCCATTAAACAAGCAGCATGGTATGAACACGGGTCTAGGAAAATTATTAACAACGAGAAATGCTTTCTTTATAATTTTATCTTTATATTTTATTATCTGTTAATACACGAAATTAATATGTAATGTAATTTTCATATTGAACACCATAATATACCTATCTTACACGCAATTGCATTTTAATTTAGCGTGTCGAAATTAAAAAATACATACATAAATAATTTTCTTCGTTAGGGTTTATTATTGACAAACCATCAATATTACGACAATACTTGTTTTCTTTACTTTAACGACCTGATATTGTGTCGCCATTTGTGCTATTTTCCGTCATCGATAGGTTAGGTGAAGCATGCTTTTGAAAATAGCCTTGATGCTTTTCTTATCATGAGTAACTGATGGAGACACTGATAAGGATGTGGTTAACAGTGAGGCGCTCATTTCATTTGTAGTTGGTAAGATCAGGGCCTAGTCCCAAAGAAAGCACTCTCAAAGTCCCCAGATCTTCCTTCAAACTGTCAAATTTCGTTTAGATATTGCATTCTGAGAGTGCGTTATTGAAACAAATTTGATGGTTGAAAAGATGATTTTGGGATTTTTAGAGTGCTTTTTAGAACGAGGCTTTTTTGGATCCTTTTTCTTTTAATTGATGTTTATTTACAGAGGAAACTTAACAATCAGAGTCCTTGCCCTCCTGGATCCTTTTAATAGTTATGCGTGGCGCGAGTGTGTCCGATTCTCATTTTGGGTTCCAATGGTTTCTTGCAATTTCTGACTCATCAATGGTAGCTCATCGAGTTCCACTGGTTTTTCCAAGTTTTCCTAATATGTCTCGCTGGGTAACGTTAAACAGATACGGTACAAAAGACATTAACACAGATTGTTGGCCCCCTTGACAGGGTTGTCAGTAAGAACATTCAGCCGTAAAATATGGGAGTAGGAATGCCAGAACCAACCGACCTCAACCATGAGGAGAAGATTGACCAATGGCGACCGCAAGTGAGTTTGGGAAAACGCAAAGTGAAAGAAGACGAAGAATAAGAAGAAAAATACAAGGTTTGAAATCATCAGGTGTGCCCAAGACTTGTGTACTCATGTCGTAGATAATGTTCCATTTCTCTTCAATTTAAATCTGGTGAAAAGCAAGCACCTTGTGCCGTTCCATCCATTGATAATGTTCCTCCGATTCCTCCTCTAACTTTCCAGGACAATATTCTCTTCATGAGTTTACGCCTGTCTCACAGATTAAATTCCGCAGCCTTTCCTCAGAGCTTGGTCCAGGTCATTGATCAGGTCAGGTGTGCTTTCAATGCCCACCGAAAGTCGAACCAGATTGTCTGTGATGCCGAGCGCGTCTCTGGTATCTTTGGGGATGGATTTGTGAGTCATCTCGGCTCTGGAAATTGGACAGAAACAAAGCAGTTGAAACATTGTCCTCATTTGAAAAAGTATGTAGATATTGGAAACATTGGACTTCTTAGTCTTTATTCCTTAGGTGTCAGCAGTGTAATGTTACATAAAAATGTTACATAAAACTTAGATTGGTGTCAGCAGTGTAATGTTACATAAAATTTAGATAGATTGGTATCAGCAGTGTAATGGTACACAAAATTTAGATAGATTGATGTCAGCAGTGTATTGGTACATAAAATTTAGATAGATTGGTGTCAGCAGTGTAATGGTACATAAAATTTAGATGGATTGTGTAACTACATAGCATAGGTACATGGTAAAAAAAACTCTACAGAAGTATTTCACAATTTATTTGACATGAGTTTTCTCCAATTGTATAGTCCTTAGATCCAAAGGAAAGAGTCTAAAAATCTTCGACTCTGCCCGGATTAGCACCCACTTCACCCACGTGAAAGCCGAGTGCGCTACATACTAGGAAGAGGTAAAATACACATTGGTTTACCACACACACATCAATACATATGAGGTAAAATACTGTGGGTGCAAAAGAATCTAGTGATTCCATTTCGATTTTCTAAAATAATGTATCTTCTCATAAACTCCACCAACAAATCTGCATTACCTATAAATAATTATGAATAACACCACATCCATCTTTAACTTCACATATTCTCAACTTGTAATATGATCAAGTCATATGAAGCAGTTATCATATTTGTGTTAATCACTTTCGTGTTATCACAACTGCTCAAACTTGCTTTACTAAATCTACGCTTAATCCGGGACTTGAACCACCTACTTCCGGATTTCAAGTCCGCCGCCTTATCGATCAAGCTACTGAGGTTGGTAGGTCATATAAATGTAGTAAAATGAAACTCACGGCAAATCAGCAAGACTCTCAATTCCTCCTAAACTTTCGGCACAGCGGAAGATGAGGAGACTCTCCAAGAAGATTCTGGTTTCCTCAGCGCCGCCCTTCACGTAGAATGACAGCATGCCGCTGGTCCCAGACCACTGGGTCTTGGCCAGCTCATGGTTGGGGTGAGAAGGTAATCCTGCAACGAGAAGAAACATAAGTTCGAGCGTTACTTGTTGTTGGTGTAACCAGATCGGCTACAGAGAGTCAGGAATGATGGTCTTCAGCCAACTTCAGTTAGAAAGTTGGCTGGTTCTGAACCTCATATTCCTATGTGTGTGCATTGTGTGCAGCCATCGCATCGTGAGAACTTCTTCTTTATAAGTCATTAAATATTGTGGAAAGAAAAACTGAAAGCTAGCTAACCTTGTTAAAGTTGGTTAGTCTGTTCTCTGTTTGTAGTCTTCTAATGAGACAATGGTTTTCTCGCTGACAAAAGTCCCCTAGCCAGATCATCCAGCGCCAGAGTTGTAGAGCTCATTGGTTCGAAGCCTAACAGATGCATGACTTTTACCTCATATTTTTGATAGTTAGACAACATTGTGTTTTGTGACAACATAAGTGTTTCTTCCAATTCATTTTCATAGTTTTGTTCATACAGAGTTGTTACAAACCCCTATTAACAAACTGTTCTGTAAACTGGTCTGTCAGAAGCCAGAACTCTTAAATTGTTTGATTTATACATAGAGCTGAAGATTTTTCCACTCACCTGGGACCGTGTTTTGATTCAGATTTATAAACTCTTAACTAAATTGTCGCTGAAATTATCACTCTAAAAGTCTAAAAGCAAGGACTCTGAGAACGTGTTACACCATAACAAAAGAGACATTTAGGAGCCGAGGAACGAATGGAAATTTGTTCTACCCAACCTTTATTGAAATATCGAAAGTGCCCTTACCTGGATGAAGAACTTTCTCCACACCAGGATGAGATTCCAGGAATTTGGCAATTTCGATGGAGCTTTTCTCGTGCTCCTTGAGCCGGCAGGGAAGTGTTTTGAGTCCTCGTGTCACTAGCCAACAGTCGAATGGAGAGGGAACTACTCCCATTGCTGTAGAGGATGATGAAGAAACACATATGAATATATACAGGGAATTAAGTCTTTTGAGTGCTTTTGTTACCAGCCAATAGTCGAATAGAGAGGGAACTACTCCCATTGCTATAAAGGACAATGAAGAAACACATATGAGTATATACAGCCCAGACAGCACAGTCAACTGGATGTATACCATACTGTTAGGTGGAAAAAGTCTACTTGCCCACCTGGAAATCAGCTGGAGATTTCCACCTTCCACCTGACCTCCACCTGGAAATCAACTGGAAATGAACTGGAAAGTAACCCAACTTTTAACTGGAAATCAGTTGACCTAAGTCAACTGGATTTGTTCCACTTATTTCCAGCTACTCGTAGCGCTCTCTAGTGGATGGGTAGTAACTCACTACCACAATGTTGACATACCTATTTACCTATACTGTACATTATACTACATAGTAATCAAATGCTATGCTCTTGGTTTTGAGGTCGTGGGTTCGAATCCCATTATATGCATTTTTTTGAAGAAAAAAAAAAATAATAATAATAATAGTAATAAAAATACTAGAAACAAATGTATATTAGGCATAAATTCAATTTAAGTTATTTTATTTAGAAGCCATACATTCAAATCTCATGAAGAATATTTTTTTTTGTACAAAAGTAAAGTAATAAATTTTAAATAGGTTTTTTTAACACGTACACACACACAATTTTGAGTATAATTTTTTTTTATAGAAATTTGGAAAGAAAAAGAAAATAACTAATCTGTTTTAAACAACACAATTCAAATAAGACTCTTTCACATTATTATATTTTTACAATAAGAGTGTTTATTATTAAAAAATTGTCCCAAAAGTGTAAAATGCACTATCAAATTTCCACCATGTCACAAGACCTTGTACCAATGTATGACAAGTATTTCCTAAGTAGGTACAATCTCTATATATAAAACTCAAAGTTGTGCATGTCTAGCTGACTATGTCCTCTTGGGGTTACAATACCAAATGGTACTCTCACTGAGAGTTCACCTCCCCTAAGCCACCTTCAACATACTAGAAAATGATCAAAATTAAAATATCTAATACAATTTTCAAGTGCACTGGTAATCAAGTGGTTAACGCGCTAGTCAGATAATCAACCTAGTGTAGGGTTCCATTGTTTCAAATTTTTCCTCATTATGGTTGTGACCACATAATAATAAGACTCTGAGGGTTAGGTTAGTAGAAAATGCTTTGAGCATAACCTTTAACCTTACCTGGTGGTTACCTTCCAATTAAAAGTGTTATTATTATTTTTATTGGGACACCGGCCATGAGAAAAAACCTTAATGGTGACAAAATGCCAGGTTTTAGCTAGTATAGAAATAAAATAATGATATCCAATTATAAAATATGCTCATAACATGTACATAATCACAATAAAATAATAATACTATGTAAATTAAAATATATTTCTTTTGTGAAACCAAAAATAACAAAGAAATAAACTAATAGCCAGCAGAAAATGAAGATGGGGCATGGAATACACCAGTTTTCATGAAATTGCAAAAGTTAAGCAATGTCTAACGTGGTGGAACATGGATTAGTGAATGTTATTATGTATTTGTAATCCTTCATGACAATTTATATACTGCTGTGGCTAATTAGAATTGCTGGGTTGTTTGCTTTGAGAATTATTACCAAAAAACATTGTTATACTTAAATTAAAACAAAATTGACTTGTTAAGACTAGTGAAATTATAAAACACAATAGTGTGGAACACTTTTTTTAAATAGATATAAAATTAACTCAAATTTAAGGGGCTTCATAGTAAAAAGGTGGTAGAGAGAGCACAATAGTTATTATTGTTATTATGAACAGTGCACATTAAATTGGCCAATTAATTTTAAATCAAGTAATCAGGAAGCATGTCACAAAGTAAACATAATTTTTTAGTGTGGCAGAACCACCTGAGTGAAATATTCATTTTATAATAATATGTATTGTACATCTAAATAAAATCCACAGAGTGAAAAATTTCACTATCTAGCACTATGCATTCAGCTGTTTCTTTGCTTGAACCAGAACCTTTTTTTAGCCAACCTATGGTCAAGAGATCTTGAGCATAAAAAATTCTGTTTCCCTTAACACATGGTCCTACTTTGGCTTGGCTAGGCTAGGTGAGATTAATATGGGTAGCTGGTATGATTCCAAGTGAACTGTAGGTGTTAGTCCATTGTGCTAGTCCAGGAACAGCAGAGTGCAGAAAGTTCATTAGGGTCCAAGTGGATGTCTCTAGAAATGGATGGTTATTGTCAGATGAAAAAGGTGATCCAGTATTAAATGTTTCTTGTCCTCTCCTTTCCTTCTGTCACGATTCACGATTTAGACAAACTAAAGAACTATTTTTTGATACACCTCGAAAGCAAATTTGGAGTTCAGAAATGACAAAGTAAACACTTTCAGTAGTTATAAAAAAGATGTTCAAAACTAATTAAAATATTATTTGTATTTAAAATATGTTCAAATAAATGAAATACCTATTCTTTAAGAGAATTATTAATTATTTAAAACAATTCACAATTTGTCACAAAAATATCACAATTTCTGAATTTCCTTCAACAAAGGACGAGTTTTATCTAAACACTTCCAGTAGTTATAAAAAAGATCAAAACTAAATAAAATGATATTTGTATTTAAAAATGTTCAAAACTAAATAAAATACCTAATATTTAAAAGAATTATTAATTATTTAAAACAATTTACAATCACCAATATCACAATTTCTGAAATTACGATAGATCAAAGATGGCGTCTTCAACAAAGGACGCGTTTTATGTAAACTGGAAAAATATGGAACATTTCCAGCTGACTGGTCAACTGACTAAATTCTACTCATGTCCTAGCTGGACTGAGTCGTTATATTTCCAGCTGACTGCCCAGGTGACTGAGTCTAGATGGATTTTTGTTGGAAATATCCAGGTGGCTGGTCAACTGATTAAATCCATAATGGAAAAATCCAGCTGTCGGGACAGTTGGAGGTCCAGTTGACTTTATACACCTGGATATTTCCACCTTAAATCCAGACTGGAAGTCACCTGCCGTGCTGTATGGGAGGGAATTAAGTATTTTGAGAAATTGTATTGCTAGTGGAATGGAGAAGGAACTTCTCTGTAGTTAAGTAATCCCATTATTGTAATTAAGAATGAAGAAAAATTGGATCAAAAACTGGACAAGAAGGTTATACAACTATACATTCCTTCGATATTACATCTAGTACAACTTCTCACTTTTCTTTTCATACTGATTAAAATAGCCGTTAGTTGATGACAAGAATAATGAGAACAATTACCTGCTGATGAGAACAAATAAGCTCGAAACAGCTGTCCAGGTATGTTCTGATATTCATGTAGATGTACATGATATTCATGTACAACTTCTCACTTTACTGTTCATACTAGTATCATAATAATATTATAACTCTAATTATTATAAAAGGGAGTGTAGATCCTAAACTTGTCCGGGGTGTAACCTTGTATTTTGTCTTGAAACTCACAGTTCTGCAGGAATTTGAGTCTGGCTTGCAGCTCGTCACTGTTGGTGACGGTGGCGCCCATGACAACGTCCGAGTGTCCGTTCATGTACTTGGTGAGAGAGTAGAGAACAATGTCCACCCCCCAGGGGAGGGACTTCTGGTAGTAAGCGGTAAGGAAGGTGTTGTCCAGTACCAGTAGAATGTCGGGGTGCTGCTTCACAATTTTGGAGATGGCTTTCACGTCAAACACAGTCATCAACGGGTTGGTTGGGTTCTCGATCCACACCATCTGAGAGGAACCAAGTGTGTTTTATTAAAACTTATTATTAAACAGATTTAATCAAGTTTTATTTACAAAATATAATATATACAATTTACAAGAAATAAAGTTGAAATTATTAAACAAAACTTGATCAAGGGTGCTAATGCCTACGGCATTCTCTTCCTGTTTTGTAAATTATTATTATTATTGACTGGTTTGAGTTCCACAAGTGAAGCCCCAATCATCACACTCACCTCTATTAGATCTATTGTGACCAGTTGATTCTATTTGGTTTAAAAGTCCTGATTTTAAGATAGTCAGGACGGGGTTTTTACCCTCCATTCGATGGGAATCATATCAGCTACCCACATTAAACTGAGCCAGCCTGGGTAGGGCCGGAAATCACAGCCTCATGTGTTCGGAAGGGACAGAATGTTCTATCGAAAAGTCTGTCCCAACCAGGAATTGGACTGACGATATCTGGACTACGGGCAATAGCACAACCGTTAGGCTGGCTATTTTGTAAATTAAAATGATTAAAATATGCCCCAACAAATTGGACAGATTAGACAAAAAATGGATCTACTTCACAAAATTTCCGACAAACCTGGAAACTTTTATTAATTCCGTCTGGGGCATATCTTTAAAAAGAGTCTTGTAGGGCCCAAGTGCATAGTCGTTAATGAGCAGATTAAATCAATCAACTTTGTACAAAATCAAATGGCTAATTTCCGTGCTTAATCAGACTGTTAGTGTTTTATATCTTTTGTCTATGAATATTCGACTTCCATACACTTGAAGAAGACTGATAGCTTCAATCGTTTAGCTAAAAATGACTGATCCAGTGTAAATGTGGTTTGGAATATTTTAAAAATGTACCAGACTCCGTGTCGTAACTTACTTTAGTGTTGGGCTTGATGTGTTTAACCAGATTGCTGATGGACCTTAGATCAACGAAGTCAACTTCCAGTCCAATTTTCGGTGCTACTTGAGCAAAATATCTGTAAGTCCCTCCATACACGTCATCGCCTGTAAGAAAAATAATTTATTATTTGAAACAAGTGAATGTCTTGTTTTTACACAACGATCTATTGGACTGTTAATTTAACTTCTTGTTTGTTTGTTAACTTGTGTTAGCGCATAACTAACTATTCAAAATTATATGAGGTCGAAATATTAATAAGAATAATATCGTTTTATTTATGCTGTCCGATCAAGTCCCATTATTACAGCAGTAGGTACCTGTGTGCAAGACGTATTTTTATGTGGTCAAAATCTCAAATGAGAGGTAAACTTGTTGTGTCCAACCTAGTTATCGAACCTATGACCTCTGATGTCTTAACTACTGAACTACTTTTCGAAAAAAGTTTTCTGTCACATTCGCCATACACATTTGGTCGGCAACCAGATTTCAGCTACTTTCGACAACCAGATTTCCCACCTAGGTTTAGAACCTGTGACCTCTGGATTACCAGACCGACAGATGTCTTAACCACTGAACTACTTTTCGTCGAAATGTTTTCTGTCCCATTCGCTATACACATGGGGTCGGCAACCAGATTTCAGCTACTTTCGCAAAAAATAGAACAACATTATTTTAATTTATATACGAGGGCGGATCAAGAAGTACCCGTGTTTGAAAAAAGAGTGCGAGATACTTACATTTTTGGGTTCTATTTTTCGACGTAGTCTCCTTTCAAGGCTACACACTTCTTCCAGCGATCCTGCCACTTTTTTAGCCCTTCCAAAAAGTAGCTCCCTTCGAACTCCTCAAAATAGCCCTTTGTCTGGCTTATGACGTCATCATTTGAGCTGAACCTCTTTCCACCGAGCCAAACTTTCAAGTTAGGAAACAAAAAATAATCGCAGGGGGCTAGGTCAGGTGAGTAAGGTGGGTGTGGCAATAATTCGTATCCAAGTTGATGGATTTTAGCAGCAACAATTCCAGATGAGTGAGCTGGTGCATTGTCATGGTGAAACAAGACTTTCTTTCTCGCCAAATGGGGGCGTGTCTCCTTCAATTTTGCATCAAATCGTGTCAATAACTCACTATAATATGCAGCAGTTATTGTTTTTCCTTTTTCCAAGAAGTCAATAAGAATAATTCCCTTTGCATCCCAAAAAACGGTAGCCATGACTTTTCCGGCCGATTGGACCGATTTCGCCTTCTTTGGGGCAGATTCTCCAACCAAAGTCCATTCTTTTGACTGCTGTTTGGTTTCTGGGGTATAGTGATGTATCCAGGTTTCATCAACGGTCACAACTCGACGCAAAAAATCATCTGGATTGCGATTGAAGAGTTCTAAACTAGCCTTTGAACAATTCAGCCGAACTCGTTTGTTGTCAATTGTGAGCAATCGCGGCACCCATCGCGCCGATAGTTTTCTCATGCCCAGCTTATCATGAAGGATTTTAAAAACAGTTCCATATGAAATGCCCACACTCTCAGCTACTTCACGCACTTTTGTTCGGCGATCTTTGAGAATCATATCATGCACTTTTTCCATGACTTCCTCGGTACACACGTCTTCTGGGCGTCCTGGGCGGTCCTCGTCAAAAATGCTTGTGCGCCCTCGTTTAAATTCATTAAACCAAAAGCGAACAGTGGTCATAGAAGGTGAAGAGCTCCCGTACACAGCATCTAACTTTAATTTTATCTCATCACATTTTTTCCCGTCCAAAAAGAGGAATCGAATAACTGCTCGGTACTGTTCTTTTTCCATATCACTCAACTATACGCAACACAACAACTTCAAGTGACCGATAAATGAAAACTAAGAGAGTAATCAGTTTCAAACTTTGGATGTGGTCATTTGAGATGTCGTTCCATCAACAAGTATCAACAAGTTTCACCAATGATGTAACATGTCCCTAAACACGGGTACTTATTGATCTACCTACGTATTCTTGTAATCCGGGGAGAAATTAATGCCAGGCATTCTCCACCACTTAATTATTATTTTTTAAGTTTCCATGTATTTTATATTTCACAAATAAACATCTTCAACAAATAATGAGGGCATACCCACTTTCAAAAGACAAAAATCTTGTGCTGAAGGTGGGCGTTTTTTTATATTTATTATTAACTTTAAAGTTAATAAAAAAATTAACACAAATTTAGTTTTTTGATTTACCTGAGATAATGTGATCTCCCGCCGTCAGCAGATGGGTGACGGCTGTGACGGCTCCCAGCCCAGAAGAAAAGCAAAGTCCATGCTTGGCCTCCTCAAGAGTAGCGATGCAACGTTCCAAGTTCTTCCGGGTTGGGTTGTTACTGCGACCGTATTCGTATCCCTGTTAGTTGAAAGAAAAAAAAACCAAATAAATACTGTCCTCAGAGCTGTAGTCACCGTGGCAGAGTGAGTTAGCGCGTTAGGCATATGCACGCACGGTGACCTGGGTTCGATCCCCAGCGGGGCAGGAATTTTTCTGCTCTGTACTTGGATGTTCGGGGTCCACTCATACTTCGTGAGGAAAAATGAGTAGTTGCTTGTATGAGTAACGACCAGTGGCGGCATTACCAGAGTAAAAAGAAATGAATGTAATAGAATAATTCGAAAAGTAAAGGAGGCTCTTAGTAATGCTGCGCTACTCACAAAAATTGTGAAGAGGCATTGAGCTTCACCACAAATAAAAACCATACAATCCATACATACATACTTTCCTCAGAGCTTGGTCCAGGTCATTGATCAGGTCAGGTGTGCTTTCAATGCCCACCGAAAGTCGAACCAGATTGTCTGTGATGCCAAGCGCGTCTCTGGTATCTTTGGGGATGGATTTGTGAGTCATCAAATATTTTTCAACACACCGTCAAAACTGTATTACTTCCGAGAAATTTCTAATAATATTAGAAATCGGAAGAATTGTGTGCAATTCTTCCGATCTTTTTTATCTTTTTTTTTTTTTAATTGGGGTTTAACGTCGCTTTCAACTGCCATGGTCATATCACGACGGGGGTTTTACCCTCCATTCGCAGGAAACTCACAAACCTGCTACTCACATTGACCTCACCCAGCCTGAGTGGGGCCGGGAAAAGCCAGCGTCACGAGAATTAGAATTTGAATGGTCACCCATCCAAGTCTTAACCTCGCTGGATGTCGCTTAACTTCGGTGTTCTGAAGGGAACCGGTGTATTCAACATGCCATCGACGCTGGCTTTTTTTATCTTTTCTTTTTTTCTGTTTCAATTTTAAGGCGTCATGTTTTTGTAGCTAATATTTCGTGACGTCCGCAATGCATTTATTCTATGTGGGTTTCTTGCTTTACAATTTTTCGACGTGCTCAATAGATTTGCTTTTTGAAGTATTATTATTCTGTCTGTATAACTTTCGGTGAGATATCGCTTATCACCAAAGGACCTGAGCCCCTATTTGCGCTGATAATAAGTGTACCGATGCTTCTCGCTTTGAATCATAATAATAATAAATACCCGGAGTACGAGAGTATATTTACAGGAATAGCCCTATTTACAATGTCAACAGTAAAAATGTCAATAGATACAATGATTAAAATAAAACAATGTTAAAAATCATGCTCTATTTGACAAACTTATCTCAAACAGGAATAGCCCTATTTAAAATGTCAACAGTAAAAATGTCAATACAATGATTGAAATAAAATAACGATTAAAATCATGCTCTATTTGACAAACTTATCTCTGTGAGTAAACATAACCATGTAGTTTTTGTAGTAATTAAACAGAGGACATTTTGTACGACAACTTTTCTTATTCCATTGGCATTTTTTCTTATCACAATTGATAAGGAATAGTTTTCTAGTTACTCTATTCTGCACGATGACGTCATAACTGATAAGGAACAATCACTCTCTGCTCTCTCTCCTCGGATGTCTTAATTATTGCACTGTCTAGCATTTTTTAGTATTTCTCAACGAACAAATTTTTTTTTTTTTAAATCGACAGGTCCCGTATGCGGTTAGTCAAAAGATCCAGGAAACGGTTCGAAAAATAAATAATTTGAGTCCGATTACCTCAAGGGTCCCTTTTAGGACTCAATTTATTATTTTCATGCGGGTTTCCTTCTCCAAAAGACGCTTTACCAGCTGATGTTTCTAAAACGGAAGGCTAAACGGAAGTACTTAATGAGTGCAAGTAAGGCCAGAAGTACTTGACAAATACCAGCTTCCCTATCATAATAATATCGCCTTATTTATACTACTCGATTAGGACTATTAAAGTCCCATTATTCCAGCAGTAAGCCCAAGACATATATTATTAAGTGGCAAAATTCCAAATGGGAGGATAACTTGTCACGTCCCGGATGGGTTTCGAACCCATGACCTCTGGAATCTCTGAATTCACAGAGTGCCGCCTTTACCACCGAGCTACCGGGGCGGACTAGGCAAGTTACCTGAGGAGGTAAGTTACCTGAGGCGGTAAGTTACCTGAGGAGGTAAGTTACCTGAGGGGGTAAGTTACCTGAGGAGGTAAGTTACCTGAGGAGGCAGGTGACCTGAGGAGGTAAGTTACCTGGGGAGGCTGGCCGGGCGTGTTCTGCTTGAACGTGGTGCTCAGAATGATGGGTGGGATGACGCACTGGGACCTCCACTGGTCAGGTTCTGAGCCGATGTGCACGGCATTCGTGGCGAACTTGTTGTCTTGGGGCAGAAATCCATCGAGTGGCATGGTGAATCAGGAGATGCGGCAGAGAACTGCGAAGTTAAATCATAGGTAGGTACGAATGAGTGGTTAATATAATAATATAATCCCGGTAAACGGGCTTGTATTAAGGGAAAGAATCCTGTTTACAAATTACAACAGTAATGCACTGGTAGTCAAGTGGTTAACGCGCTAGTCTGGTAATCCAGGTAGCGTAGGGATCCGTTGGTTCGAATCCCATCCAGTGCATGAATTTTTTCTCATTAAGAGTTTATTACCACATAATAATAAGGCTCTGAGGGTTAGGTGGTATAAAATGCTAAGAGCATTAACCTCGCCTGGTGGTTACCTTCCACTAAAGAGTGTTATTATTATTATGAGGCACTAGTTGCCAGCGTCTTTGTAATGATCTTTCCGACGCCTCTGATCGCTCGCTATCCATTCAAATAGCTACTCATTTTTCCTCACGAGGTACGAGTGGACCCCGTCGCATTCAAGTAAAAAAAACTCTGACTCTGCGGGATAAGAACCCAGGTCACATACCTACAAGCCGAGTGCGCTATTTACTGGGACAAGATGACTGATAGTAACAATTCTCTCCACGTTTAATATACCTACTAGCTGTAACGGTGGTCTTGCCTAATCAGACTGATTTCTATGCGGGAGACCTTTTCTGTATAATTTTCTCTAGGGTAATTGATTCTTATCTTATCAGTTCACTTTCTTGGTCTTTGCCAAACAACTTTATGAAGGACCTAAAATTAAATGTACCAATGTACATAGGCAGTACGTACCCACTGGTAAAAATAATACGTAACATAATGTAACATATGTACTGATTGAGCTGATAAAAGTTCTTGGACTACCTAATTAATGAAATTCCTGATTTCAAAAAAAAATGTACACTCAATAATTAGGTAATATAAACTCCCTATTATCACAAAGAAAAGAAAGTAATCACCCAAAAAATCATTTATCTATTCATTAGTATATAAATGACGTGTTTTTGTGTGTAAGTGGTGGTGCTTTGTTCATGTGTGAGCTAGATGGATTTGATATATCATTACGAAAACACATCTGTAACTCGCAAAACTTTTCATACCATATTCATCCTAAATAACATATTGGATTACGTTAATTTGACATGCAAAATATGAAAACTATTTTTTTAAAAAATATTTTAAACTGGTCAAAAGTTGAGATTACATTTTGGAAATTTTCGAAAATATTCATCCTGAATAACATATGCAAAATATGAAAACTATTTTTGAAAAAATTGTTTTGAACCGGTCAAATATTCCGGTTTTATTTACATTTTGGAATTTTTGAAATTAATTAAAAATATACTTACATAACTATCAACTCTTGGGATGCGAAGTGATGATTATTATGACAGAGGATGTTTACGAGAGTACGAACAACTAAGAAATGAAGTGTAACTAGATAAGTACATAGAGGAGGTCCCAATCAGAAATCACTAATCACTTTGCTTATCAAAATAAATATCAAATTTACTTTCAGGCGCGGCATTAAATCGACCAGACCATTTAAAACAAATATATGAGTTTTTCAAAGATGTTTACCATGACACCAGTCACGATGTTGTTGATTTTCCAATGGCAAAAAATTATACCGAATAGTATCGAGACCTCCGTGGCTCAGTGGTTAAGAGCGTTGGTTGATGACTCGGAGGTTGAGGGTTCGAATCCCGGCTGGAGCGGAAAATTCTGAGCGAGTTTTTCCGTATCCGGAATGGCATGGAAGGTAACGTGCCCTGAAGTAATGCAAAGGCGGTTCCGGGTCACAAATAACCTTTCAAAAAACAATATACTGTTGAACTGTTCACGTAAACGCTAATTTCCTACGTTTGGTTCAAGTCCTTATCTGAATCTGGACACCCCAGAAATATAGGTATTGAATTTCATGAAAATATTCATACGGAGTTTTTATTTTCTTCGGGCCTACTTTTTTTTATCAAGCCTGAAGCAATTTCTGCTTATTGTGAGAAAACGTGTGAGGTATTTCTGAAAACTAACCCAGATGGGGCTGACGTCCTTCCAGAAGGACGTCCTTCTGGAAGGACGTCAGCCCCATCTGGTGAAAGGTACTACATTGTGGATTTTTCTAATTAACTCAGCTTGTTGAGGTTAGTTGGCGACACCTTAAGCTCTTTGTTTTGAGTCCGAGTGATAAGTTGACAGCACTTATTTTGATTCAGGACTCAATTTATATCACTCCAAAAAAATAAAACAAAAAATTTCACCGCGTTATCTGGGTTAAGAGAGATAAAGGCCATTTACCTGTATATTCAAGTTTTTAATGCCTCATATAAAACTTCTAGCTATTTAAAAGTCATCATTATTGTGTTAATCACTTTCGTGATTTCATAATTACTCAAACTAGCTTTACTAAATATTTGCTGAGCTTGAGACTCGAACCACCGACTTTCAGGTTAGAGTCCACCGGCTTATCGATGGAGCTCTTAAGATCGGTTTTAAAAAAACATGGTGAAGCCTAGAGCCACCACTAATTATCCTAGAGAGGTGCTTGTGGTACTTTTGAAAAGGTCAAAGGGTACCTACACAGGGGGGCAGCTTATCTGATCACTAGTGATGTTCACTCTTTCGCTGATTATTGCGAGGTTTGCCTTTTTCATCAAACAGTGGTGACTGTTCAGTTTACCATGTCCAAAGTCCACTATTTTTTTATATTGTATATTTAAAGATATCGAAAATTATTGTTTTTTTTTTCAAAGCAAAACTGATATTTTAGTACCTGGTATCGAATGTAACAGAGGCATTCGATAATTTAATGCATTGTGCAATTTTATAAAATATACTAGCGGACTGTCGCCCGCTTTGCGGGCCGAGGCATGTCCGTAAAGCAAAAAATCCTTTTTCGCCAATAGCAGGTGTTGTAGTGGGAATTTCAAAAAATCCCCGTCTTATTGCACATCTAACTATAAGACAAAGCTACTTACCAAATTTCAGCTTCCTAGGACTTACCAGTTCGGAGAAACAGTGATGAATCAGTGAGTCAGTCAGTCAGTGAAACTCTCTTTTATAAGTATAGATAGATATATTTTATAATGAATTTCACAACTTTTTTTTATTTTGTAGTCATGAAACAGCAGCTACTGTAGACGCTGTGTTGTAGCTCTGATGGGCGAGAAGTAACACAATATTTCCCATTTAGGAGCTAGGTCAACACGAGCGCACCAGAAGATATCCCTTACAAACAACTGTAACCAAATTTTGAATACAACTTTTTTGTCGTCTCTGGGATTCGAACCCGGGACCTTCCGCATGACAAGCGAGTACCGGCCACACACAGAAATGAAGTTTTACCAGTAGGTATACCTTTGACGGGACGTAACACACACGTACATTAGAGTGGGCCGTTTTTGACGAATTTTGGATTTTGATAACGTGCAGTCATGGAAAAGTTGCGTCTAGGTACCACTATGAAACCCAGAAAATATTTTTGTCCTGCGGCTTCATCTTCTGTTCCCTCATTGCGCATGTTGGTACGTGTGTGGTAGGTTTCACTATCCATTTTGTTTACTATTTTAATACAAGAGTGATTTCCCGTGATATCAGAGTGACTATCGTCAAAGGCACTTTAAACGTTAAATACACCAGCAGTCGAATCACACAAGAAACGTTCAGCGAGGCTATTACTTAATGAGTGACTACTCAAATTTCAATCCTCGTTGTGCTGGCTATTCTCGGCCCCATCCAGAGTGGGTGAGGTTTATGTGGGGTTCATCCAGCCAACCAGCTGAGCGGACAATTGAGGGAGTACCACCATTTACTCATTTGTAGGAAGACGAAGAAAGCCTCAATCCGTCTCGAATGACGTGGATGTTTGAGATGTTAAATAAAGAGAAAGGCTTTATACACTTACAAGACGATGTCCAGGAATATTTTGTACAAAATATTGAGCCGCTTCTAAATGGCAAACATACGTTCATCAATTGGGGCGCCGAGTTCGGTTCGAAACGATGTACGGTAATGCCTCATTGTGTAGAGTAGGGTTAGGAAAAATAAATACAAGGCCATGGTTCAGCTGCTCAGCAGACTACTGAGAGGTGTCGCGTACATACTTGGGATCTCAGGCCGAAGTGTTGTGCCCTGTTCCGTTACAGATGGGTATCAGATGGTACTAGTTCTGGAATTTCTAACGAGAAGACTTGATACTTTTGTTGTCACTCCTTCATACCTACCTACATACCTTTCATACATAGTGTTTTCTTTTCTCACATACACGTTCTAATATATTCATTCACTCGGTACTCGATCATATGCCTTTTCAAGGTCTATAAATTCCATACTTTTCTATTACTTGTCAAATTGCGAATAATGTATCAATGGTGGTACTTCTACCAGACATAAAACCAAATTGTTGTCAGGTATTGAAGTTTCCACTCTTGTCACCTATTCTCTCAAACATTTTTATAGTATGGTACATGAGCACAATTCCTATGTAATTATTATACGCCTATAGATACCTTCCTTTTAAATTGGTAAAGATGAAATTTTCTTTCCATTCCTCAAGTATTTTCTTTTCTTTAGATTCCGTTACATTACACTGTGCCGCGCTGTCTTTTTCTTTGTATAGGCGTTCTTCACACCTCAGCCGAGGTGTTTGATATTTGTCTAAACTAGTTTGTCATCAAAAAAGCAACATTAATTCGGCAAAACTAGTTTTACCTAGGGTATCCGAGCGCACTTAGAATAAACTAGATTGCCCTAAGTGCGCTCGGACTTATAGACCGAAATACTTCCGAACTTTCGTTTTTAGCATGACTCCAAAAAAAGAACAAGTACATCTGGAAGTTGGTTACAATGTGATCAGTTTACAGGAACAAGAATTGTTCAAAATTTATTTTATAAACTTTCAAGTACAAATGTCTTACATTTAAATAATATTTAACCTATTTCTCTTTTTGGCTTGGAACATTTTAAATGAAAACTATTTGAGGAAGAAAAAAATATAAGTACTTATTGCGAAAAAATATTATCAGGGTAGGTATTATAATATAAATGTATTACCTATCCCCATTACCTTAATTTAATATAACTTTCAATTTAATCCTAGGAATTATAGGTATTGTTGTTTAAGTACTGCACAGAATATTTTTTAAATATAATACTAGGATCTTTTAAGTGATTTTTCAGATTAGGTTGTGAAATATTCAGCCATCTGAGATTATAAATTGTCATTCTAAAATGAAAGAAAGGAGGAAGCCAGAAAATTGGTGAATTTTATTATTTGTTCAGAAGTATTTCTCCTGGACAGAGATTGTACGAGCAACCCAATGGTTCAAAAGTAGTAGCGCTAAGATTTTATCACCTATGATGTACATTACTTTTTACACGCAGAAAAAATATTGTTAAAGAAACATAGTTGAGAGCGCGTTTCAAAACGCACTTGGTGTTTTTCAACTATGGATTTTAATTTGATTTTTTTATATCACTTTTTTAAAATGTTTGTCTTTTACCCATGCTACCCAGAAGCCATCACTTATTGTACGCTTAGAGAAAATGTGTGCATAGAATCACTAGAACATAGAAGAGATAAATATTCAAACTGTTTTTCATTTACAATATCATAAACAATAATATAACATGTTCCGGATTTGTTGAAAACATAAACATCAAGACACCAAGGGTTTAATTTAGAAAGAGAAGAAATCAGAGTGTCAATTACAGACACAGACTACTTTAGAATTTCAAATAATACAAAACAAATTTACCTTGTGTCACCCTTGATATCTTCATTAATAATATTTAATAAATATTCACAAAAATACATGCACGTCACTACTAGCCTAAGAAAATTACTATAGTAGTAATGTAAATGTTTAATTTATAATTTTATCTATGTGCTATAAATATTTATTTAAGTATTTGTAATTATCATAGTGTAGATTGTAGACCTTATAATACCCATAAGTGCAATAGTGTTATTGCGTGTGAACGAATAAATTAAGTATTTTAGGACCAATTTAACCACTCTTTTAAATGCTCAAGTAGGTTCTATAAAATCGATTATTTTCTACTTTAATTGATACTTTAGTTGAAATCAACTGATTCAGACTTTTAATTTTATACCCCAATTGATAGGCAATCAAATTAGGTACTACTTATTATTTGTAATATTCAAGAAAATCTCCAGGTCTTTTGTTTAGAATTTTAGATTGAAATCATAACCAGGGGAGTAGTTGGGGAACCTATGTATTCAACAATGTTTTCTCTAATTAGCAACCATTATTACTTTACGGCTTTCTAATTAAAAATAAAATGCCATACCTCGGCTTGTGTTCGTTGGTCGTATGAATATAATTTGATTTTTCAGTATCCTATTTTTTATATAGGTATATTGTGAAATTTGGAAAAATCAACAGTAGCCAGATATATTGAAAATCAAAAATAGAATAGGACTCGATCGGTTTTTAGCACAGCATTCTAAATGTTTTAGAAAAGATTCGAAAATTTCAGTATACTAGCTCAACCTGTCCAAGAGTTTCCACACGGAACAGGAAGGTTTCTCTAGTATTTTTTTTAAATAACTTTTCTTAAAAAATACTTAAAATACTTCCGATTAGAATATAAGATATTCTCGGAAGTAAAATGTTTCCTCACAGTATGATTTTCAAAATTGAACAGTTTTAAAGAAAGTGAATATTTATAAGTCTTTATAATTATTCTGTAAATTATAATTACTTACCTATTTTTAAAAGTATTTAGGTAATAAAACATGAATGGAGCTAAAGTGCTAGCATACTTCTTCTTTCACCCATGCCCTATTTCATAAGAGGCAGGCGTTCTAATTCTAATCTTGTTATATTATGATCTCCTACCAAATGCCCGTATCTTTTTCCCATTATTTATTGGCCAAGTCTTCTGAAAACTATTTCTAAGTGACGCATGTATTAAAGGTACCCAACCCGCTCCCCTCCGGAATTTTAGAGTGCCTATTATCAAACTTCCTTAAATGCCATCCTGATTAACAATTTATCTCTCGGACTTACAATGCTAGTCTAATTGGCAGAAGCTCTCAGATTTATTATTTAGATAAGTTCCTACAAACATTTTTGAATGCATAAATATTCTAATAATCAGTACTAAGCTTGAAGAACAATAAATATAATAATATCGCCTTATTTATACTGACCGCCTAAGACTACAAAGTCTCATTATTCAAGCAGTAAGCCCAAGACGTATAACTATGTGGTCAAAATCCCAAATGGGAGGATGTCATGTCCCGGCTAGGTTTCGAACCCTCTGGATTACCAGACCGATGCCTTGACCACTGAGCTACCGGGATTGACGGGAGTAAAGAGCTGATATGATGTTTGACCGTGGGTTCATTGACCTCGAGGTCAATAGACCCAGGACACAGGGATCCACTGGGGCGACGACTGAAGCTCGTCTATTGCCTTCTCCAGAATGCCTATGGTCTCCTCTATGTCATTGTTCACGACCGTCAGATCGAAGAAGTGCTCGTACGCAGACTTGAGGATGTCAGACTCCTTGGCTAGCCTTTCCAAGCTGCCGTCATACTGCGAAACAAACAAGAATGGGTGTTTTTTTTTTACAAATACAGTCCAACCTGGTTATAAGAGATCACGATATACAATATAAAGGAAAAGATGAAGAGCCAGCTCCAGCTTATATATATTTGATAGCTTTGGCTGACATAATGTAAAGAAAATGGTATACATATAATGACGTATTTTGTAACTAAGAAAATGTTTAGGTGAAAAAATATTGTTAAAAAAAACCTAAAATTTTCATCACAAGATTTTTATCTTTTGAAGGTGCGTATACCCTCATTATTTGTTGAAGATGTTTAACTTTAAAAAAAAATCCGACTTACATCTGAAAGGTTTTGCAGCTGGGGTGCTGCTATGAACACAACAAATGGTGCGAATTCTCCCGTCCGAAGAACTTTTAAAGCTTGTGGCTCCACATCCAGGATTGCAATTTTTCCTTCTTGGTGAATGCGCCTTATGGTTTCTAATTTGGTCCCATACATGGCATCTTCATGAGTGCCTGCAATCAACAGACCAAAGAGGCGTTAGATGTGTCAAGTTTCGTATTTTTTTACCACAAAAAACACTTGGTGGCCAAAAAACACCCAGAAAATTATAACTCCTAGTATTTATTTGTAGTCTTTTTGTAAAGGTCTATTTACAAAGTCAAAAACTTTGTGTGACTTTACTTGAATAGAATGTAAAAAAAAAAAAAAAATCTACATATGATACAAAATTTATATGATTTTCATAAACTGTAGGTAAACTTATAGACTAAGAAATTTAAACATACATAATTGAAAATATTGTAAATTGATAATGTTTCTGTTGATACTTGGGTTTACAAAGTAGATGTTATGAAATGATTGATAAGTTCACGTAACCTTGAACATTCCGACTTTCCTCTTTATTAACAACAGAAAAAGTTAACATAAAAACCTTGCCTAATTCACTCAATTGATTTGAGCACTTTACAAAAAGCCAGTTTGCGAACTGATATTTTCAATTTACGACGCTCGATGTCGCTTTTTGTTTCCTTAAGTGTTCCAAGCTGATTTCGGTTTTTCAAAATATGAAAATTACATGCTCGCGGTCATAGCGATTTGCTTTGCTTTACAGGCGAATTTCAGGGTTTGATTAATTAGAAGGTATAAGATTGCGATGTGTTGGTTCTACATTTGGCTGTTTTACTTTTTACATAATAAATCCGATGGTCCGACTCAACATACATTCCCCGCAGTGCAACATAATAGCTATATGAACTAGCAACACTTCATATCATGGTCGTAGCCCCCCCTAGAAAATTCCAGGGAGTATGCAACACCAGGTATTATGAACTGTCCACTAGGTATTATTGATTTTCCTCATCAGCTGCCCCCCCCTAGCCAAAATCCTGGCTACTCTCTTGCTTCATATGGCATATACTAGAATAACAATCCTTTTAGTCTCAACAACGTCAACTTACCATACTCCAAATACTGGTTAGCAGAAATATCACTCATCATTTCCTCGTGGCTGATGAAATAGTAAGCTCGACCATTCTCCTCGTCAGATCGCGGTGCCCTGGTTGTGTCTGGAAAAATAAGAAGCAATTAGTTTGTACATAAAAATAATAATACTCTTTAGTGGAAGGTAACCACCACCAGGCGAGGTTAATACTCAAAGCGTTTTCTACCACCTAACCCTCAGAGTCTTAATAAGGAAGAGAATGCCGTTGGCATTAGCACCACCCCTGATCAAGTTTTGTTTTTATTAATTTCAATTTCTATGTAAATATTCTATGTACCTACTTTATTGTAAATAAAACTTGATCCAACATGTTTAATAATAATATTATGTGGTCACTAACTCAAATTGATGAGGAAAAATTCATGCACTGGGTGGGATTCGAACCAACGGATCCCACCCGCTACCTAGATTACCAGACTAGCGCGTTAACCACTTGACTAGCAGTGCAAATAGGATGGTACATAAAATTTATTACGTGATTCCCGGTTGAAAAATGTGATAAAGAGAGTAGAAAGGAGAAAACGAGACAGCGGAGATGGCAAGTTGAAGCAACATCCAGCGTGGTGAAGATATGGTTAGGTGAACCGTTCTGTTTGATATATTTCACAACAATAATTGTTTAAAAAAAGTTATCATACTTGTGTTAATCACACTCGTGATAGCACAACTACTCAAACTCGCTATACTAAATCTACGCTAAAACCGGGACATGAACCACCGATCTCCAGGTTACAAGTCCGTCGCCTTATCGATGAAGCTACTGGGGTCGGTTATGATTGTTTAAATTTTTAACAAGTGCGTTTTGAAACGCGCTCTTGTCTAATATTTTTACAAATTATTTTTAAAACTGGAGATTGAGGGCGAAATTAATAGACAACATCGATGACTTAAGTCATTGTTTACCTTCGGTTTTCCCTATCTTACGCGATCCGTGACTTAGCGTCACAGAGGTATTACAAAAACGTCTATTAATTCCGCCCTAAGTGTAACGAGAGACTTACGAGGCACAGGGTAGGCATATTTTTCAGAGAATTTGTTGATAAGGGTGTTCTTGATGTGGCGCCTACCCACACCATGAGCACCTAGGAGCACCAGAGTTTTCTTTTTGAATGCTGAAAGTAGAGTTTACACGAGATTAAATGCGTGATCGGGGCCCGTCGTGATAGCATGCAGTTGAACAATCCATCTGTCCCGGTAGCTCAGTGGTAAAGGCGGCAACTGTGAATCCAGAGATTCTAGAGGTCGCGGGTTTGAAACTCAGCCGGGACATGACAAGTTATCCTCCTATTTCGGATTTTTACCGCATAATAATGCGTCTTGGGCTTACTGCTGGAATAATGGGGCTTAATAGTCCTAATCGGGCAGTATAAATAAGGCGATATTATTATTATTTTCAAATGGTAAATGGAAAGGTAAAACTCACAAGGTAATTTGACCACTTCCTCGTACGTTACAAGGTCGAGCTGATCAAACACAGCATTATGTTTGGCCAGGTATTTATCTTTATACATTTTCTTCTTCCTTCCGAAAATTGAGCAATTGACTGAAACACAACAAGAAACAGAAAATAATCAGAATAAACTGCCAATTATGGACACAATACTTCCTCGTGACTGGTTCACATTGTATACACTTGGAAATTTTGAGATTTTATACTAAATCACTTGTATCTCCAAAACAGCTTAACCGTTGTTTTATATGGTAGTATACCATCTTCGATTGATCCATAACTGCGTGGGTGGTATCTGGATCCCCGTAGCCTCAAATATACAGCTCGAATGATGGCGAACTGTATTTTTGTTTTAATCCATCCAACAACTTGAGAATATACTTTTTCACTTTACTGCAAATGTTTGCCAATCTTTTTGCGAACATTTCAAATTCTGCATGCTGAGCTCCATCACATGGACATACTAATGGACTAAGAGACCCTCTAATATCTTCTACAGCTCTATCATATTTTTTGTGCTTCTCCGGGGCATGTGATTTGGATAAAGAGGACTATCAATGGTATTTATCAATGTCTATGAATCGTTTAGGAAGGCTTCAATCATATTGATGGCTTATTAAAGCATGAATATTGATGGGACGTTCAATTTCTTGTTCCATATAACACTGATTAAACATAATTGATTGTCTATGTTCTAAGGACTGCTTTTAATGTATGACTAAAATTGAGTAGGTAGTTGGTTAAAATATCTGGCAATTGTTAAGGGTACCCTAGATTATACTGACGTACGAATGAAAGGATTGGGTGGAAGAGATTGCCACAGGCAATAACCCCGCCCTTTAGGTAGGACATTAGCTTCATTCTTTTTTTTTTGTTCTTGTTTCTTTGTTCAATCTATTTATTTTTTTCTTTATAATTTCATTGTATTTTACTGTATATATTTTTGTCTTACCTAATAAAGAATACTATAATAATAATAATCCATGAGTGAAAAAATACGGAAATATCAAGATCTGGGCATTGAAATCAAAGACATGTGGACCATGAACTCTGTTGACATCATCCCTATCATTGTATCAACCAATGGACTGATTCATCCCTCAATGTATCATCACTGCAAGAAGATTGAACTTCCATCCTACATCCTATCGAAGATTCAGAAGAATGTCCTCCTTGAAACTTGCAGAATTGTGAGGAAAGTCCTAAGCTTCTGAAGATTCACTCCTCGTCCTCCAACCTCAATCTGAAATTTATCTATGTTTGCTGTTAAGCCCATGGATAAAATACTTTGCACCATTTAAATAAATGAGAAACACTCCCCATAATAATGATAATTTTATTATAATAATAAACATCTATTTACCTTGTTCGTATTTGGTTTTATCAATGGTGGAGCAGGCTGTTCGCCACTCTTGCAGTTCCGGAGAAGGTATGAGACCAGCTGATCCCGCCATGTTGTCTTTCCGGGCCTGCCACCAGTTGTGGTCGTCTTTGCTAATAATCTGAAAAGAAAACACAATATGTACGTGAATACAAGCTTTTGAAAGATTACTGAAGATAAGCAACGTAAAGCAAGATTAAGGGCGGAATTAATAGACCTTTTTGTAATACCTCTGTGGCGCTAGGTCACGGATTGCGTACTGTGTAAGATAGAGAAAATCGACACTTAGCAACGACTTAAGTTGTTGATGTTGTCTATTAATTCCGCCCTAAATACCAAAAAATATTCCAATACAAAACAACAACAATAAGATAAACAAAAATCTATAGTCCGTCCCGGTAGCTCAATGGTAAAGGCGGCACTCAGTGAATCCAGAGATTCCAGAGGTCACGGGTTCGAAACCCAGCCGGGACGTGACAAGTTATCCTCCCATTTGGGATTTTTACCACATAATAATACGTCTTGGGCTTACTACTGGAATAATGGGACTAAATAGTCTGAATCAGGCATGGCATATTATATTATATTTTTACATATTATATTATATTTTTAAAAAATATTGGTTACAATCTCGATCAACGTCCCGCAAGGTTAGAACTTGAAGGGTGGCCACTTTTTTTCGAGCTCTAGTAATGAATACTTGGCACAACCCTGGCTACGTGATGTTAATGTGAGAGGACAATGCTGCATTGTCTGTCACTGCCGTCAGCGAGGAATTATCTTTTTTATTTTATTTATAAAATTGAACACAGAAAGTTATGTCTGTCTGGGGGACTATAAACAGGGAGTAGACCAGCATTGGCTTGGTTCTGGGGGCCCTTGTCAATTATTAGCCTCCTTGTATAGACAGTGCTAGAAGTGCTAAGTCATTCCTCCACTGACTGGCTACCAACCTTCACTATGACGCTACCTTATGATATGATGATAACACAGAAAGTTAGTTTGTTTCAAATTCGTACTTACTTGTAAAATATCACCTATTTGAAATGGAATTCCAGCCTGAGCACAAGGAATAAGATCGTCATCGAGAGGGTTGTAATTGAACTGCGCTCGGACAAAGATCTGGAACGAAGAAAACAAATTGCAAAATTTACAATTGAAAGTCGAACTTCAGTTTTACTAGGAAATAATAGAAATAGGAAGAAAAGAGCGCACGAATAGCTCAGTGGTTAAGCACTGGCTTGCCATACGGAAGGTCCCGGGTTCGAACCCGCGCCGACAAAAATTTGTATTAAAAATTTGGTTACAGTTGTTTGTAAGGGATAACTTCCGGTGCGCTCGTGTTGACCCAGCACCTGAATGGGAATTACATGTATTGTGTCACTTCTCGCCCATCAGAGGAGAGGCATAACACGCGATCGGTAGGCTACAACACAAACCACAAGCGTCTACAGTAGCTCCTGTTTCATGGCTACGAAATAAAAAAGGCTGTGAAATACTCATCTTTTTTTTTTTTTTTTTTTTTTTAAAAAACAAACTAAAAAAATAATTTGTACAATATGACATTTTTATTATGACATAGACCCCATGAGTAGAGAGAATGCGATACAAAATGTTTCCTTGAAAACGAGGAAATCTAATTCTGATGTTTTTAGATACAATGTAAAAGATAAGAAACCTTTCAGAGAACAACTTTTCCTTCCTTTTTAAATATATTAGTATTTAAATCATGCAATTTTTCCTCGCAGTTCAGTCACTTGATTAATTAAATAGATTCACACCGAATATTTGATATACTCTGGAAAGAAGTCACAACTTACTATGACAGGAAGTGGCTTGATCCTGAATAGCTGTAAACAAAAGAAAACTGTACTTAGTAGTGAAGTTACAAGCAAATATTTAAAGTTTAAAGATTTCTCGTCCATCAGAGGGGAGGCATACTACGGGATGGGCAGGCTACAACACAGACCACAAGCGTCTACAGTAGCCATTGTTTCATGGCTACGAAATAAAAAAAGGCTGTGAAACACTCATTTTTTAAATTTATTTCTTTAAGAAGCTAAACAGTGTCTTGGTCATTTTTTGCCAACTCCGTAACTACCATTCTTGTACCAGACTCTCATTCCAGAAACACTCTCATAATCCGCAAATCTCCCTTTCAACCGTCACACAAAGCACTCTGATTGGTTATTAGTTATTACAGTCGAATGAACCAATCCGGGTTGAAATTGAGCTTTTGGAATTACGAGAGCGAGAGAGCTTTTTCTGTAATGAGGGTCAGGTCACCATTGTTTTTATCTCCACGGCCGAGTTTTCTCGACGTGATGCAAACTCAACTATTAATTATTAGTAAATGGTAAAAAGTACATCAAGCTGGCCGCGCTACTTGAATCACAAAATTTGGTAGCTAATCTATTAATTTAAGCTTTTCAGGTGCTTTCAGCTGCACCGTAATGCTTTCCACCTATACAAAAGCTGCTTAGCCTAATCCAGCTAGACGTGTATAGTTAACCCCTATCACCACCATAGGGTGGCGTCATCGTGAACGATGGTAGCCAGACACTGGAGGAATGAGTCTGCACTTCTACCACTGTCTTTACAAGGAGGCGAATAATTGACAAGGGCCCCCAGAACCAAGCCAATGCTGGTCTACTCCCTGTTTATAGGCCCCCGGCCAGACTGCTGGTCTACTCCCTGTTTATAGTTCCCTAGCCAGACTGCTGGTCTACTCCTTGTTTATAGTCCCCTAGCCAGACTGCTGGTCTACTCCCTATTTATAGTACCCTAGCCAGACTGCTGGTCTACTCCCTGTTTATTATCCCCTAGCCAGACTGCTGGTCTACTCCCTGTTTATAGTCCCCCAGCCAGACTGCTCGTCTACTCCCTGTTTAAAGTTTGTGCTTCGAGTGTCAAAGAAGACAACACTAAAACTAAAATTACGGACCCGTTCAAAGAACTTCACTTTTTTTCGATAGCTGAAGCCTTTCAAAGAATAATAAGAAAAAGCTGAGTGGGTGCAGAAAGGCTTACTTGTACCTCACAGGGCGGGGGAGCGCTCCGGTATGAAGGAACTATCTTGAATGTGACTGAGCCTCGCGCTTCCCTCTGGAATAAAATAAATAAATAAAAGTTAAAAAGTTATCATATTTCTGTTAATCACTTTCGTGATGTCACAACTACTCTAACTCGCTTTACTAAATCTACACTGAAACCGGGATTTGAACAACCGACCTCCAGGTTACAAGTCCGCCGCCTTATCGATCAAGCTACTGAGGTCGGTATAAAATAAATAAATACATAGAATAGTTAAGAGCATAAAAAAGCACTTCTTGGTTTTTCTATTGAGATTTCGGTAGTTTGATTTGATTTGAAGGAATTATGACTTGGGTACTATGTATAATAACTTAGGACAAAATAATATAGAATATTTACAGTATACAATTAAGAAATAATAAATAAATAATAAAATAGTTCGAAAAATAAATAAATAACAAAGAAGAAAATAATACAATAACCCCGCCCTTTAGTTAGGACATTTTATTTATTTTTTTTCTTGTTTATTTTAATATTATTATTATTGTCAATTTTTATATTTAATTTTTACCACTATTTGTCTGTATGTATATATGTTCTACTAATAAAGAGTTTCTAAATAAAATAAAAAATAAATAATACTCTGAAATCAATAGCTCAATACGACTTTGCGGTTCTCGAGTTGTAACACACGCACGAACCATTTTACAATATAAGATAGCGACAAAAAAGTGAGTATAGGTCACCTGAATAAAGGACTCACCAAGATTTTCTGCAAAGCATTGACACTCTGATTCCCGACTGGCGTGCCGTTGATCTCCTTGATCTCATCTCCCACGTGCAAAGTGGCCTGCCGGTGTATCATGCCTCCGTGCATAATGCGGGCCACGATACACTTGCCTTCGTCGTTCATCTTCAGTGTGATTCCCTGGGGGAAACAAGAATATTGTTTTGTGAAAGCTTAGCGCTCGAATAGCTCAGTGGTTAGGCACTCGCTTGCCATGCGGAAGGTCCCGTGTTCGAACCCCCGCGACGACAAAAAAAATTGTATTCAAAATTTGGTTACAATTGTTTGTAAGGGATACCTTGCGGTGTGCTCGTGTTGACCCAGCACTTAAATGGGAAGTCTTGTGTCACTACTTCTTGCCCATCAGACTGCATACTACGGGATAGGCAGGCTACAGCACAGACCACAAGCGTCTACAGTAGCTCCTGTTTCATGGCTACCAAATAAAAAAGGTTGTGAAACACTCAATTGTAATAAATAGAAAAAAAATAAAGGAAGAAGGTAAGTTTGGTGCGATGATTTACCACTCATTTTGCGAATGTATGAAATGGGTTCTCAGTCGAAAAGGTCGTGTATGAATTCGGTAAGGTTCAAAAAAAGTGATTGGGTGTTTTAATTACTTGTCCAGGTCATTAGTTAAGAAAGAACCAATTCGTTTGAAAACTTGGTTGAATTTTATCATAAGCTTTGAAACCGAACATCACGAACATGTTTACATGTTCAGCGTAACTGATTGGTTTAAAAATGAACACTGTTTGTTGGGAGAACTGTTTGGGTGTTTGTCTACATTTAATACAGTTGCATATAGGACAGATAACATGTCATTTTATGATGACTGTTTGTACTCTGTCGTTTTAAAACACATAATTTTAAAACACAAAAGGGTTGGGTGGAAGAGATTGCCATAGGCAATAACCTCGCCCTTCAGTTAGGACATATGTTTTTATATATTTTTCTATTCTTTTTCCTTTTTATTGTATATATTGTTTCCATTTTTTAATAATTATTTGTACTGTACATAATTATGTCTGTTTATATGTGTAATAAAGTCTTTAATAATAATAATAAAATTCAACTCTGGTAGACAGAAACGTTATAGAACCGCAATATTCTTATTTGTTATTAAGTTCATATTAGAATCCAAAGTAATGTTAGGTATATGTAATATTTTATATAAAACAGGGATTCTTTAAATTTTATTTTTTTCTTACCATTGGTTCGTCTGTGTTCTTCTGGAACTGCACCAGTCGCACCCGGGTGACGTTATCGAGATCAAGCTCTCCGTTGGGCGTGTCCAAATCATCCAGCTCATCGTCAGAGCCGTTCAGATAGGGGTGCACGGGCGGGGGGGTCACCCTGACCGCTTCCTCGCCATAGATCTCCTGGGCCACTACGTCATGGGCCTGCAAGACGGCCTGGGTACAGAGGAAATAATATGTTTATTATTAAACATATAGAGCTTTATAGAATAGAATAGAATAGAATATACCTTGTTTATACTGCCGAGGTAAGACTGAAAAGTCCCTTTACGCCAGCAGTCAACATTACTTTGTCTTTATAAGAAAGACAAAGTAATGTTTATGTATACATATAATATTATTACAACGACTCCCAGCAAATGGAAGGTAAAACCCCCGTCCTAATCCAGGACGTTAAATCAAATAGAATCGTTGGCGTTAGGAAGGGCATCCAGCCGTAAAAAGAAAAGTGCCAAAACCAACCAACCTCAACCATGAGGTTAAACAACGTCGACCCTGCTTGAGCGGCTTATCCCGCTCAGAGTAAAAGAAGAAGATTATTACAATTTTACTTTTAGTAAAACAAGAAGATTATTACTAATATAAGATAGTACATAATAACATTGTACAATTTTTACAGTATAAAATTAAGAAAAAACTAAATAAATGATAAAATTGTTTGAAATATAATTAAATAAATAACAAAGATTCTTTGTCAAGGGTAAGTAGATTGATTGTTCTTGTTAACGTTTTCCACGACGTGACGTTCTTTCTTTCTCATCAAGACCAAGGAATTGTGCTGTTTTGACAGGGTTGGTCCACAAAGATTCAGGACTAAATTAATAGACAAATTCTATAACTTAAGTCATTGCTAAGCGTCGGCTTTCACTATCTTATACGCAATCCGTAACTTAGCGCCACAGAGGTATTACAAAAACATCTATTAATTTCACCCTCAGGCACCAGGACAGTTGGGTCAGCGGGGCACCAAGGTACGTAAGTGGGTACGGTCTCATTCAAGAGAGCAAATCTCCAAATTTATTTCCCTTTCAACTCTCAATATCTCCAAATTAAACTCCCTTTCAACTCTCAAAATCTCCAAATCTATCTACTTTTCAACTCTCAAAATCTCCAAATTTATCCCCTTTTCAACTCTCAAAATCTCCAAATTTATCCCCCTTTCAACTATCAACATCTCCAAATTTATCTTCTTTTCAACTATCAACATCTCCAAATTTATCTTCTTTTCAACCATCAAAATCTCCAAATTTATCTCCCGTTCATCTCTAAATTAATCTCCTTTTCAACCGTCAAATTTCGTTGAAATAAACCAGTCAGAGTGTGTTGTTTAGCAGTTGAAAGGGAGATTTTTGATTAAGAGAGTGAAAAAGCTTTCTGGATGGAGGCTTAGGTATTATGTCAGAATAGTAGTGGGTAGCTTAGCGTAATTGAATTTCTATTTTCCAATATCCATATTCCTTCTCGTAATGCCGCCACTGATCACAATCCATACACATAGCTATAAAAGTTTAGATGACTAACAGAAATTGAGCAAGGAGAGAACATAACTTTTATGTGTTTTTCAAAGTCAAACACTTTTAAATACACCTCTAAAAATATGAACTGAGTACCATCTTCATTTCTGCTGTAGTTCTGGTGATGATAATCTCTACTGGTTTTCAGATATTTTATACAGTGATTCTGACATTCCGGCCAAACCAGGCTGGGTAAGGTTAATGTGCGTAGCAGATTTGAGAGTTTACTGCGAAAGGAAGGTAACACCCCCGTCTTGAAATGTTGAAATGACCTTGCAGTTGAAAGGGACATTAAACCCAAATTAAAAAAAAAAAACTTTATCCTTTTTCTCCTTATAGAAATGAGAGTCATGAATTTTTTTCGTGTAGATAATTTTTAGCCGCACGGAAATACACACTGTTCAAGAACGAACGGACGGGCACTAATTTAAAACAATCAGTTTGTTCTGTTTTTTTTTTTTTTTTTTTTTTTTTGCAAATAGGTTTTTAATTCAACATTACAAAGAGGTTTTCAATACCTAATAATCGATAAAACTATAATCAAACTATACCTCTACTGATGTTGACAATTTCAAACATTCTTCTATTTATATTTTTTCTCAAACAGAAGACCCCGGGGGATATTATATGTTCATACATTCACTCAATCACTCAAGCATACATAAATTAGAAAGGAAAAATCTCATAAAGAAAGTTACAGACACATGATCAATACTGGAATTTGTAACGAGTATAAAGGTACCCGCAAAAACAAAAATGTGAAAAATAGGCCAAGTTTCGATCTAAAAAAAGATCAGGCCATAAATGTAATCATTGTAATGTGATCGAAAAAGTAAGGCCAAGTACTTTAAATAACCAACTATAGTTGCAGCCTGTAGCTATACTTTTTCCTTCTTATCAACTTGGCAAGCTTCTTAATAATAGACTTCCAAGTAATCGCATTATTCCAGCAGTAAGCCCCAGACGTATTATTATGAGGTAAAAATCCCAAATGGGAGGATAACTTGTCATGACCCGGCTGGGTTTCGAACCCGCGAGTTCGGGAATCTCTGGATTCACAGAGTCCCGCCTTTACCACAGAGCTACCGGGACAGATTAATGTGACTCATTAGTCCTAATCGGGTAGAATAAATATGGCGATCTTATTATTATAACCTCTGAAATGGAAGAACAAGAAGCAGAAAAGTGTAAAATCGTTTAAATTTCGAATCTGGGCGATATTGCATTTTGTCTTAAATAAACTGAATGTCCAATTTACCTACCTATGTTTGAAACTGAATGAAAAGTACTATCGAAATTTATTAGAACTAATTAGTAATAACCCGACGATAGAGAACCCTGTTCAAAGGCATGGCCAAGTCTAATACCTTTACTACAATGAAATAGTAGATTTTAAATTTAGTCCAGTGCAGTCAAACTAATTAAAATGTACTATATTGCAACATGGTTAAATTTAATATTATACTTTATTACATTGCAACATGATTAAATATTATATTTTAGTATATTGTACAATGCACTGTATTATCGAATGCCTCTGTTAAATTCGATAACAGGTACTAAAATATCAGTTTTGCGTTTAAAAAAAAACCCCAATAATTTTCGATATCTTTAGATATACTGAGAAGTAAGTAGTATAAGTTCATTTTATTTACTTAAATACTGTTGTACGATCAGGTACAACAATCTAGTCACCGTGGCAGAGTGAGGCATTGCACGCATGGTGACTAGGGTGGGCCGAAAAAAGCGAATTTTTGAATCGAGAATTTTAATAGCAAAAAAAAGTTGAAGCATGGTCAGACGTTTCCAAAAATATAACTTTTGTCGAAATCGGATGTTATCTTCCACTGCCGCAAAGCGGTTGAAGTTTGGCGGAAAAGTCGAAAAATGGCATTTTGGACCCCACTTTAAGAAAATTATAAAAATAGCAGATGAACATCTAAGAAGCTCAAATTTGTTTCAAATTATTCAATATGTGTTCTAATTTTATTTTTAGACTAAAAATAATGAGCTTTTTGAACTCTGTTCTGTATACAGGGTGATCCAAAATAATGAAATTCCACATTTTCATGTGATTTATATGGGGTATATTATGTTTATATTTATTGAATTATTTGAACTAATCCTTCGATATTGGCAAACAAAATCATCAAATATTAAATATGTAATAGTGCTGGACAGTTTGGATGATATTTGCACACTTCAGACATACAGGGTGGCCAAAATTTTCATAAATTATGATGACTTTTTTTATGTACTTAGTTCATGGTTTTTTTACATTACAACCATGTAAATATTATGCTAAGCCGTTTTTAGGGACATAAAATATAAATAATGAATATAAAAAGGATTATAAGACAGTCTCTTATCCAAGATATTCCGTATGGAGCACAGGTGATTGATGGAAAGTGTTGGGTGGAAGGAAATTTTCACCCAACACAGTGCACCTTGGGAAATATCTCGTAGTAACATTGGAGTGGCAGCATAAACAATATAAGATCAACAAATTATCTCTAAACATAATATAATGATATATTATAGTTGATCGATAAGGCGGCGAACTTGTAACCTCTAACCTGGAAGTCGGTGGTTCAAGTCCTGGATTCAGCGTAGATTTAGTAACTCGATTTTGAGTAGTTGTGATATCGTGTAAGAGATTAACACAAGTATAATAACTTTCTTTTAATGATATATAGTTGTTTGCTCATCAGTAGAAGTTCAGTAAATTAGCTTACATTTCTTTAGACAATAAATAGAATCTCCTCTGATGATTTTCCACTGGGCACAGTACTAAATATAGATGTAACATTCCCTCGCTATTCAGCGAGAGAAAAGCCATTGTTTAAGGTACATTTTTGCCTTTGAGGTACCAGTTGTTGTTGTTAATTTGTTACCAATACCAAAGTGATTTGCATTTTTCTAATCTGAAGGACTTACCTACTTTAATTTTTTCTGAAACCACAAATAGAATGAAAGACCAGCATAATATACATATGATATATTTTATGAACCCATTTGGTTATTTTTGCTGAATCATTAGTTTTTTTCCCAATGGAAATAGGTGTAATGTATATGTATAACTTCAGAAATCGATTTGCCATTATAAGCCATTAAAACTCTTAAAATGCAGAGAGACTCGTCAGAACTAGGTCGGAAAGATATCAAAAGACGCGATATAAAAAAATTCGTTGTTGGGAGGCTTCGGGAGAGCTTCGTCGCGTGGTGTAGCCACCTAATACACATGGTAGCTAGGAACTTATACAATTATTTTGATAACAATAATGCAGGAAATAGAATGGTCAATCTATAAGGTAAAATTGCAACAACGATAAGGGAATACGTTCCCTATATAACATATTTCCCAAGGTGCACTGTGTTGGGTGAAAATTTCCTTCCACCCAACACTTTCCATCAATCACCTGGGCTCCATACGGAATACCTTGGATAAGAGACTGTCTTATAATCCTTTCTATAATCCTTATTTATATTTTATGTCCCTAAAAACGGCTTAGCATAATATTTACATGGTTGTAATGTAAAAAAACCATGAACTAAAAGTACATAAAAAAGTCATCATAATTTATGAAAATTTTGGCCACCCTGTATGTCTGAAGTGTGCAAATATCATCCAAACTGTCCAGCACTATTAAATATTTAATATTTGATGATTTTGTTTGCCAATAGCGAAGGATTAATTCAAATAATTCAATAAATATAAACATAATATACCCCATATAAATCACATGAAAATGTGGAATTTCATTATTTTGGATCACCCTGTATACAGAACAGAGTTCAAAAAGCTCAATATTTTTAGTCTAAAAATAAAATTAGAACACATATTGAATAATTTGAAACAAATTTGAGCTTCTTAGATGTTCATCTGCTATTTTTATAATTTTCTTAAAGTGGGGTCCAAAATGCCATTTTTCGACTTTTCCGCCAAACTTCAACCGCTTTGCGGCAGTGGAAGATAACATCCGATTTCGACAAAAGTTATATTTTTGGAAACGTCTGACCATGCTTCAACTTTTTTTTGCTATTAAAATTCTCGATTCAAAAATTCGCTTTTTTCGGCCCACCCTAATGGTGACCTGAGTTCGATCCCCAGCGAGGTTAAGTGGCAGAGAATGCCTAAGGCATTAACTTCGCCCCGGATTACAATACATTGTACATTTAAATTTATTATTTATTTTTTTCTATATCTTATTTTGTAAATACAGTAGAAATCGTTTATAACGACACCGTTTATAACGAACAATCGGCTATAGCAAACAAAATCTCCGGTCCCTTGGAGTCTTATGGAAAATTAACATTGGTATCGTTTATAACAAACATCGGCTATTAGGAACAATATCGGCTTTAGCGAACAAATTTTCAAGTCCCGTGGCTATTTCTATCGGTTATAACGTACAAAATTCATTTTGATGCTGTGTGAGTAAAACAGAAACCATGTTTAGTTATGCAGGTCTTTGTCAAGGAGTAGATGAGTGACCTGTCTAATTTAGATCATTTTATTAGCACCTCAAAGTTAGTATTGTTTCAGATTTTGAATTAGTGGATTATGATTGTACCTACATTCATACATAATTGTACATTTTTCATGTCTTACGAAGTTCCCTTATAACGTACATTGTTCTCTACAAGCGATACATATCGGATATAGTGAACTTGTTCCTTATAGGCGATATATCGGTTATAGTGAAAATCGGCTATAAGGAACAAATCTGTTAGGTCCCTTGAAGTTCGTTATAAACGATTTCTACTGTACCTATTGTTAATTTTTTATCTTTGTTAATAATTTATTGTTGTATGTATTGTATAAAAAATAAAGTGTAAACAAAAAGGCAGGAATTTTCTGCTCTGTACTTGAATGTTCGGGGTCCACTCATCATACCTCGTGAGGAAAAATGAGTAGTTACTTGTATGAGTAACGACCAGTGGCGGCATTACCAGAGTAAAAAGAAATTAATGTATTGGAATCATTCGAAATATGAAGGAGGCTCTTAGTAATGCTGCGCTACCCACAAAAATTGTGAAGAGGCCTTGTGCTTTACCATTAATAAAATTATACATACATACAGGTAGAACAATCTTTTGCTGAGCGCGCCATCAGAGTGATTGTGCTACATACGAAAAAGAAACTGCGGAAGCTCCCTTGCGTTTTGTTCCCTTCAGAATTTCCATGCTTTTTATATTCTTTCATGTTTTACGAGAACTAAACAGAAAATCATTATATTTTATTCATTTTCTATTTATTGAAAACAGCAACATTATTAGTTTTTTCTCAATGTTGAGATGATAATGAATTATTTTTATTCATTCTCAATTATAAGAATGAATTGACTTGAAAATTAGAGGGACAAATGGAAAAATACGAACGATTTCGGATTATGCGAAAAATATGTCACCTCAATTAGTGGAAGTTTGTAGAGAATTAATTATGTTTGGAAATGTATTCAAAAGCATTTTTTTACGTTGATCTTTATCAAGAAGTAAAAATTTACGAATTCACGATTATCCTTATATTTGCGTCGCAGAATTTCAAGCAGATGTTTGTAAAAATTCAACATAACCTTTAAACATAACTGGGATCAAATATTATAAAAAAAAAATTCAACACAGATTTGACCTAAAAATATTTCGTTGATAAATTTGCTGAATGAGGTTAATATTTTAGAATGGTCTAATCAATCGATCAAAGTCGATACAAGCTCATTATCTTTTAAAATAATATGACCTAATCAACTGATTGAAGTTGATGCTAGGTTATTAACTTTTACAATGGTATGACCTAATTAAATAATCAATCGAAGTTCATACTAGCTCACTATCTTTTATTTATAGTAGGACCTAATCATCTATTAACTGAAGTCGATACTAGGCCATTATCTTTTACAATAGTATGACCTAATTAATCGATTAAAGTCGATCTTTTTTGACTTAATTAATCAATCAAAGTTGATGCTAGGTCATTATCTTTTACAATAGTATGACCTAATTAATCGATTAAAGTCGATTTTTTTGACCTAATTAATCAATCAAAGTTGATGCTAGGTCATTATATTTTTCAATAGTATCACCTAAATAATCGATCAGAGTCGATACTGATCAAAACAAGCACAATTGGTCTACCATTTAACTTTCGCTTAACGTAATATGACCTAAAACTTTCGAGCAAATATTCTGATGGTTAACTTGACCGAGACCCATTTTCAACGGGATGACCTACTTCATCCATCGAAGTCTTTGAATGGACTTCGATCGACTGATTCGATCGCCACTGGGCACACACACCACACGGTGGCTTACCTGTGAGTGTGACCGAGAGAGAGGGGGGAGGCGATGGTGGTGGTGGTGAGTGTGATAGTGGGGTGGGTGATAGTGGGGGTGCGGGGGGTGTGGGGGGTGGGGCGCGGGGGGGATGTAGTTGAGCCCGAGAGAGGACGCGTGGAGACCGTTGGCGTATCGATTCCGATGCGGGCTGTGCACGGGGCAGTTGGGCACATTCGGGTAGGCAATGTCCTGAGCGTTCACCACGTGTAATGGAAGGGGCGGGCCTCCCCACCGACAGACCCAATCTTCATGTGGTTCCATGACATCCCGCACGACGTAAACTCAAGCGCACCAAGTTACATCACTGACTGAAAATGTTGAAACTCAACAAATGCTACAGGGAGTTGCGCCGTACCGCCAGTGCAGAATCCTGTGGCGTCTCTCCGCGCCCCGTACACTTGAACTAGATCGAACTTTTTCGGAGCGAGGGTAACACTGACAAGTGATGAATTTTCTTTTTTCTTTTTTCAAGGTGCTTTTTTCATCTGCATTTTTTCTCTTTCAAAAAAAATTCATTTTATTTCTGGTTGCTAATATTTTTACGCTGAAAGAATTCAAGGTGCATCAGCAAGCAAGCTTCAAGCTTGTTCATTTCCGCTAGCTTCGAATGTTTATTACTCCATAAGAATGAAAAGAAATAATGTTTTCGGTCGTCTTTTTGTAACATTTCTGGAAGAATTAGGTTATTTTTTTACTTTCTACTACCGTAAATGTATAGAAAGTTCTGATCAAATAACACTCTTTCTAGAGGCTGAGTGAGAATACTGGTATAATATTATTTTACGATTTCCTTTTCACTACTCATACTTGACGATTCTGGCTAAATGGCTATAGTTATAGAGAAGAAGAAGAATAAAAAAATCTACCCCATTTTTCGACCATATTAAAAATTACTATGTATTTATCAAACTTCAGTAGCCAGATCGATAAGGCGGCAGACTCGTAACCTGAAGGTCGGTGGTTCGAGTCCCATGTAGGGTAAAAATGTGGTAAAGCGAATCTGAGTATAATTATTGTAATCAACAAAATGTTTATTTAAATAAATGTATTATGCAATATACACAAATAAATATGATAACTTAAAATATACAGGGTGTCCCACCAAACTTGGACACCTCAAATTACTCGGCTCCTGAAAGAGTTTTTGAAAAATAAAAAATCTTAGGGTACATGTACTAATTCTGCGATTTCAGTCATGAATTTTCTTTTATACAGGGTGGTTCAAAAGTCAGAAATTGAGGTGTCAACTTTCGATTTTTAAATGGATCGACCTGAATTTTATTTGATAATTTTACTTCTAAATGGTTCCTGAGTATTTTTTTTTTTTTTTAAAAAATTACATACAGGGTGGTTTTTTTTCGACCAATTTTTTTTCTAAATCTCGAATAACTGAAGTTCGTTTAATTTTTTCGATAACAAGAATAGAAAGTGTTTGTGTGATGAAAACACGCACTTTCAATTGGCATCAAATTTTTTTATACAGGGTGGTTCACAAGTGAAATAATGACTTGATTTTTTTTAAAACTGAGTTTTTTTATTTTTTTATTTGGGATTAATAATTCTAACCTAATTTTACACATTTTTTGTTAGTCATATCGAAAAACAAAACTAAAGTGTTGTAAGACATAATTTTTTTGTAACACCCTGTATATGGGCAGTCAAAGAGACATTAAATTAAATAGAAAGACTAAATGTGCAAGAAAAACTTTGATTTTTAATGATATTAAAAAGTTATGGTGTTTTAACTAATATTGTCACATGGACCACCCTGTAGATATTTTCTTAAAACATCATATGGGTAGTCGAAATTGTCTAAAATTCAACGAGGAGTCCAAATCTGAAAGAAAAAAATGAATTCAAAAAGCCATTTTCAATTTTGTGTCTACACCTACCTACTTTTTATTTCAAGTTTTAAAATCATTCAGTGTAGACACCAAATTGATAATGGCTTCAAAATTTTAGACAATTTGCCTAGCGCGCTAACTCACTCGGCCACGGTAACTACTCAAAACATGAATCATGTATTGAAAACTAAAATCGTTCGCCCTCCAATCCCTCCTGTTCAGGTTTTCTGTTCTCTTCCCTCCGAACACGTAAGGCTTGAATTTAAGGCCCAACCAAGGCTGGGTGAGGTTAATGTGGGTAGCTGGTAAGATTCACAGCGAACGGAGGATAAAACATTCGTCCTAATCAGAACGTTCAATCAAATAGAATCGTTGACGTTAGGGAAGGCATTTTGACGTAAAAAATGTGCCACAACCAGCCAAGTAGGATTAGGGAAAGGCAAATTGAAAGAAGAAGAATACCTTAAATTGTTCAAAAATACTGATAAGTTATACCTTTTTTAAAAGTCGAATGGAAAGCTGGACCTTGTATAGGCTATACAGTAAAATATTCAGGAACTCATAAAGTTCATTTATATGCATAATTTCTCTCAGAAAATTTTCGAAAAGGAAATTTAACCCTCGATAGTCAAACTGTAATTTTGTGCTATTACGATGTGCGAAGGGCACAAATAAATGACGAAAGACTTGTAAAGTTGAGACAATTCTCTAGAGAGAAAGAGGAGGAGGAGGGAGAGAAGGAGGAGGAAGAGGGAAAGAAAGAGGAGGAAGAGGGAAGGAAGGAAAAAAAAGGGGGGAGGGGGCGGGGGGGTATTGTAAGATAAAGGAGTTTTCGTGGTACACGGAAGAGTGTACAATTTTTCTTCGAAGGAATGTACTGAAATGTACGAACAACCCTTCTCAGAAGTTAGCACTAGATTATGGAATGTGTTGTATTGTAACGCCAAAAAAAAATGTTTTTCGTACGGGTTTCGTGTATTTTCGGCGCATGGGATGTGCGATTGTGCATCGATGGATGACCTTGGGTAAATTTGTCGAACAACTGCCATAATTGGTTCACGTAATTGAAAATCCAAGATTAGTTTAAAAAGAAAGATAGATATTTTTTCCTGGTGCCGGAATATAAAATGTTGCAAATTTAATCGACTACCAACTTTTTATAGAATAGTTCTCATTTTAATACATTCATGAGTTGTGGGCGAAAATATAGAAATGCCGCAGAAAACTGCTTTTCTCTGCGGTTGTCGCAGTTAGCTCACCTCTGGCGAAATAAAAACACCGAGGAAAAAACATCAGGATTTTTTTTTTTTCCTGGAAACGTGCTTTTTTAACTCCCGATATAAAAGTTGTATTAGAAGTTACAACAAGAATCCTTATGATTTAAACTGAATAGAAGAAACATGTAAAAAAAACCATTTCCATCCAGTAGTAGTGCTTTATTTAGAATTTTAGACTGTCAGCGCAAGACAGGTAGTCCCATTATGCCCAAAGTTTAACAAAGCACCTCTTTATGTATTTGAGCGTAAATACATGTACCACAATAGAAAAATAAAAATCACGTATAGAAGAACAAGACGGTGGAAAAACATTGAAAATAAGGACATAAAAAGTGTTTACAAAATTTCTTTGTTATTTTTTTATCTCTTAGTTTTAGTTTCTTACCTAAAAAATCATATATTAAAAATCTGGTGGTAACATCACACGACCTTCCTTATCCTATTAGAAATGGGAACAGGACCAAAAGCCACTGGTGACTCAAAGGTAACAGTTAGCTAAAAATCAATGTCAAATTCATAATCAATTCTGCCGGTAAGTGTATTTGCTCTAGAAGCATCGCACTACAGAAACACGAGTAATAAAAATAGTGGTGCAGTTATGGACGAGGAAAAACATTTTATGGTAATTGTATTTAAAAAAATACAATACATCAATTCAGTTGATTATATCTAAATTCAATGTATGATTAACATTCAATGTATGATTAACACAATTAAAAATAATTTATGCCAAAAGTTTAACAAAGCACCTCTTTATTTATTTGAGTATAAATTCAATGTATCTAAATTCAATGTATGATAAACACAATTAAAAATAATTTATTTTCATTTACAGATAGCTTTTGAAAAGGAATGTTCACTATGTAAGGATCATCTATATATTTATAGTAATACATGCATGAATCAATCTGCTGTTCGAGATTTGATTTTTCTTCAATAATGAAAAAATATTAGAATGAACTATTTTTTAAACCACATCTTCTCTAATCCTAGCACACACACTTCACACACTAAGTAGTTTTTTTTGGGTGTAAATAAAACTAACTCTACAACAATTCACCATACATAGGCTATACATAGACTATACGAGTACATAGGCTATACTATACATATACTATACGAGTACATAGGCTATACGTGTACACAGGCTGAGGTCCAAGTGGACCCATGAACAAAGCCAAGGAGACTTTATCAGGAATCCTGATAACTCCTGAAAATAGTCTGACTGGGGGGACGTTAAACAGGGAGAAGACCAGTGTCTCGATAGAGGACAACCCTTACAAGCATGGCTAGCTTGCAGTTTCCTAAGCGTTTAATGGCTTATAAAGAAAAGTCCAAGTCCTCATGATGTTTGATCGCACATACACTGGGGACCACAATTAGGGGAACGCTTTTTTAACCCTGTATTTCACCTTGAACTGTATAAATTGTGTTGATGAAACATGATCTGAAAGATAGGTATTTTTGTTGGGAACATGAAACAAGTCGTTTTTTGGGGCTACTTCAAAGGGAAAACTTTATTTTTTGACAATAATCAAACAATGTCGAAAAAGTGACAAAAAACAAAGATTTGAAATTTCGAGATTTTGAAAAATCTCTGGAATATGTGGGCTCAATACCTTGTATTGCCTCCCCTAACACCAAGTAGGGTGTCCAATCGCCTCGGCATGCTTCGGATGAGCCTCTGGACGAATTCTTGGGGCATCCGATCCCATTCTTGAACAACTGCCTTCTTGAGCTGCGCTATGGTGTCCGCGGGTGGATTCCTCTTCCGGATGGCCCTTTTCATATGGTCCCATACATGTTCTATGGGATTCATATCCGGAGAGCGAGCAGGTTGTCGGAGGACCTCCAAGTTCACCTCCTGAACGCTTCACCTGGTTCGCCACGTGTGGACGAGCATTGTCGTGCATCAGGATCATCTCCTCCTCAATGAAGGGCTTGAAAGGAAGGACAATACCTTCAAGAACCTCTCTCCTGTACCGCTCATCAGTCAGCGCCCCTCCCTCCAGGATATACAGGGTTGTACGGCCGTTCAAACTTATACCCCCCTAGACCATGATGGAACCGCCACCAAATTGGACTTTTCCAACAATGTTGCACTGTGAGTACCGTTCATTTGGTCGTCTAAGTACTCGGATACGGTTGTCATCTGACTTCAAGCTCAATTTACACTCGTCTGTAAGCAATACCCTTCCCCATTCACGCATTGACCATCTTCGGTAGTTGTTTGCGTATATGACCCTTACAACTTTGTGCTGGTGATTGAGAAGAGGCGATCGCTTGGCTCTGTGGGACGTCAGAGAACGCTCTCTGAGTCTTCTTCTTATTGTTTTAACAGAAACATTCACATTGTGGCTTCGTATCAGCTCCCCACGGACAGCAGTCGCGGGCATAAACCGGTTTCTCAATGCGGTGAGCGTTATGTAGCGGTCTTTTCTTTGGTTTGTGATCCATTTGGGACACTGTCCACGTCGCCTTTTGTATTCATCAGTCTGCCTGTAGCGTTTAACAACTCGATGAATCACTGATTTTGACACGCGAAGGGAATTTGCCACTGTTCTGTAGGTTTGTCCTGCTTCAATCAACGCAACCGCCCGGGCAACCTCTACTTCACTCAAATCGGACATGTTGTAAGAAAATCACTTTATTTGACCATTAAAAACTTATTGAAGTCACCAAACGTTAGCACTTGACCTTAGGTAAGAGAATAATGAAACTTCCATGTTCGTCAGATATCCATGAAATCATGGGTTTTAGAAGTACTCTCAGTAAAATTGTAAGAATTTGTCCTTAAGTGGGATACATCTGTATAAATGTAGCATACAATGATAGACCATCGTATATGTAATAATATAAAGTTAAATAGGGGTTCCTAAAGTGAACACAGTACAGTAAATTTGAAATCATCTGAGCGTTCCCCTAATTGTGGTCCCCAGCTTAGAAATATGTGGTTCAGGACGAGCCAACTTTGAAATAAAGTTGGCTGGAGACCATCACTCACCCCTCCAGCTGTAGCCAAGCTGGCTACAACAACAACAACATAACTCCTGAAAGCTATTCATTACCTCAACAAAATCTGTGACTGCCTGTCTAAATCACTATTAGTATTATCAGTATACAAAGAAAATTGACAACTTCTTTTCTTTTTGTCGCAAGAATACAAGGTGACACTGAACAGCAGTATTAGGTTTCAAAAATATTTAATGACTTGCAAGGATTGAACGATCCCATAAAAAACTACCGTTGAAAAAAGGGCCAAGTTCCAGAACTTCTATCCAAAAAGTTTAGCCAATGAATGCAGTGATATCTTGTTTGCGGCCAAGTTATCTTGATACTAAAGCATTTCTTTTTATTAAAACCCGTTTTCTGAGTTGCTCATTTTGTATTTTTAACAACAAACTATCCTCTAACTCGGCCAGTTTCATGCCATCGGTTCTAACCAACACAAGTAGCAAAACTAAAACTAAAAAAAAAAAATGGTTTAGTAACAAGATAATTTGGCCGCAAACAAGATATGACTGCATTAATTAGCTAAACTTTTTAGATAGGAATTCTGGAACTTGGTTCTTTTTTCAACGGTAGTTTTTTGTGGGATATCATTTTTTTGTAAAAAATGGTTCGAGTCACAAACATGCACAGTTTTATAATTTTCTATTAAAAAATCATCTATTTGAAAAGAAATTTGGGATTCTTACCTTGACATAGCAGGACGATAGTATCTGGCGAAGTTCTTCAAAGTCCCCGCTCAGACCCAGCTCTATGTCGGTGGGCGAAACTGATCGTTCAAAGTCCCGGATAATGTCTAGGGCATCCCGACACCGCGTCACAGCATTCAGAGGTGGGTTCCTGTTGGGACTGATGACTTTGCTTGAAATTTTGTCGTACAACTGAAACATACAAGAAGGATCCGATGATTTAGAAATCGAACTCACTGTATTTTTATAAAGACCAAGTTGTGTGGTATTCTACTTGTTCCGCGGGACTACCTTTTACTGAAAAATACTGAAGTCCTCAAGACCACATTGTATCTAATGAATATGTTGTTGTTGTTGTTGTTGTAGCCAGCTTGGCTATAGCTGGAGGGGTGAGTGATGGTCTCCAGCCAACTTAATTTCAAAGTTGGCTCGTCCTGAACCACATATTTCTATGTGCGATCAACCATCATGAGGACTTGGACTTTTCTTTATAAGTCATTAAACCCATAGGAAACTGTAAGCTAGCCTGGTTTGTAAGGGTTGGCTAGTCTGTTCTCTGTTGATAGTCCTCTAGCAAGACACTGGTCTTCTCCCTGTTTAACGTCCCCCAGCCAGACTATCTAAGGAATATCTGTTCTATTTGTGTTCAGGGGATTAACTCGCTTCTTTGACATGTAGGTATCCCTATTGTGGAAGGATCAATCCTACTAAAAAGAAAGATACATTAAAGATCCCACTGAGTGCAAAATGTAACGTTTCATGCTCCACTCTTTAGAATCAAATGAGATCGAATCCTACTGACTTAACCATTGCTTTCCAACAGTCTGCAACACTTTGCATTCGAATGCCGAGACACAATGCTGCTAACCTTTTCGAAATAAGTTCTCTCAATTTCACGACATGTTTGACTGTTTAGGGGTATTTTTCTTTTGGATAATTTTTTTTCCAGGTTCGATATTTCCACATATTTCCATTTTATTCCAAGGTCAACTTCACCACATTCGTGAAAGAAAAATGCGTTTCCGTACTTTTAAAGATAAACAATGGACTTAACCTATAAAAGAACTGGAAGCAATAATTTCCTCTTCCAAAAGAAAAATGACTTACTTCCAGTTTAGTTCATTTTATTCTAGTTTGGTTAACTTTGGTTAGAAAGACAAATATGGCTTTTGTTAGCAAGGGACTTTTAAGTAGCAATTAGCAGGTACTTACTTAAAGAAGGCTATGCAGCTGTTTATCCTCTAGCAATAAGTCCTTTAATTAGCAGGTACTTACTTCAAGAAGACTATGCAGCTGTTTATCCTCTAGCAATGAGTCCTTTAATTAGCAGGTACTTACTTCAAGAAGACTATGCAGCTGTTTATCCTCTAGCAATGAGTCCATCATGGTTTTGTCCTCAAATAATTGTTCTTGCAGACATTCCATGTCGTCCAAGGATTCGAGTATCATCGAAATGGCTGAAAAAAATAAAATATGGCAATTTAGTACAGGAAAAACGAAGAAAAGTTTAGTTTTACATATCCTCCTGAGACCTGGGTATGTTTTCCCGAAAGTACTGATTAAGACCTGGCGTACTTTTAAAAGTACATGGAATTTTCAAAAATTCCCGACGGTTTTTGAGAGAAGGTAGTTGTGTGAAGTTGGTCGGAATATTTTATTCAGCTGTTTTGAATTGTAAACAAAACCATTTTGTGGAAAAAATCTTTTTATTTGTAGTTATGATTTGGAGCTAAAAACATGTCCAAGCGTCGCCAGAAAACGTCAACCCCTATAAAAAGCAGTAATTGAATATTATTGAATTTTTTGACACGTTTAAAATTAAATATATATTTTTTTTACTTTGGACCTTATCCTGAAGTTACCTCATGGTGTTTACTATTTGTTTCCTTTGCAATAACAACGACCAAAGTTGGGTGTACTTTTTAAAGTACATTGGGATTCAATCTAGTAATCAGTAAAGAAAGAGTGGAGCCAAACACTTGCCTATTGTTGAAGACGAACAACACAGGTGCCGTGGGGAAAAATGCAATCAAAGAACAAAAATCAAATGTACTCTGTGCTTAACAAAAAAGCACAATATTGCTTTCTAACATTCCGTCAAAATTGATGTCAGTTCCCACCTAATGATTATTTAGAAAACTACTTCTATACTTTGTAGTTCTAAGTACTGATATGTTTATTAACAAAGTTCTTAAACTTTAAGAATAGGCATGGAAAAAAATCTATAATTTTTCTATTTTCTATGAAAAAAAATCTACAAAAAAAAATCAAAATTTATTGTTTCTCACTGTTTCAGTAAGTAGGTTCATTTAAAGTTTAAATCTTGTCAAAAACTTAAGTTCAAATAAAAGACTTTTTTTATATGAAAATTTGTGTTTTTCTTTACTCAGCTCACTCAGCTGTGAGAGTAATATTAGAAGAAAACACTGCATTGAGTCCTTATGTACTTTATAAAGTACATTGATATCTCTTATTTCAGGCCGTATTTGGTAATTTTCTTTGTACTTACACACTTATAATGACTTCCTTAATCATTGTGAACAGGAATAAAAAATAAAAAAAATTAAAAAAAATCTCAGGACTCAAGCAGTACCTGCCTCATGTACTTTTAAAAGTACATCCAGGTCTCAGGAGGATATAAGTACAAAGGTCCGAATTCTTACAATTCTGGTGAATTTAAAGACTAGGGGCATAAGCTAGCCTTGTAAGGACAATTGGGGTAGTTGTGAGTGTACAACGGCCAGTAGTGGTGCCATTACGAGATAGATATTGGATGATGACAGTTGGTTGGAGATATGGTGCATTAGCATTAGTTCTCGTAGTGTCGATGCTACTCACTAAAAAGTGTGACATAATAACACACATAACTATCTCTATATTTGGTACTAAAACATCACAACTACTTTCTATTTTCAAACATTAATAAAACATGTAACAATATTTTAAAAAGGTACTCCTGCTCCATCTTCGATTAACCCATAACTGCGTGGGTGGTATCTGGATAATTTATCTTTTGACTATCAAAATCGTCTAATAAAATTATTTGACGTCTAATAAAATATAATTTTGACCATTACCCGAGGAGGTGATCTCGTCCTCTCCACAGTCGGAGAAGTGATCGGCCGTGTCCGGGTCCCACGCACTCCACTTGGGCGAGGAGATGGCGTTCAGCACCGCCCCCTTCAGTCGTCTCCTGACGTTGAACTTCTTCAGCTCTTCCACACAGCCGGATAGATGGGTTCGGGAGCCTTTGTCTCTCTCCTGTAAACGTCAGGACACAATGCAAAGTTCAGCTAACCTTCGTTTCAGAAAGCACTCTCAGAATCACCAAATCTTTTGGAAATTTCGTTAGAGATTGATGATTTTGAGTGGGGTTGCTTTATGAAAGGCCCTAATGATCTAATTGTTCGAAAAGCGGAAGTCATATACTTTACATGAATTTAAAATTTATTCATTTAACAGACGTTTACATCATCAAAGGTCTGCCTGTGCTAGCAGCTCCTCCAACACTTCATAATATCTATCTACATATATTTTATTAGATTATAGTGGTGCATGTAAACATCTATGGTCATACACACCACACATGAATAATATAGATTAGTTTTTACAAGAGAATGTCGAGAAAAATGATTTGTTCCAAAAAGCACTCTCAGTCTCCGATTCCCCATTTCAACCGTCGAATTTCGTTTAAATAATGAATTGCGAAAGTCCGTTATTTGAAAGAAATTTGACGGTTGAGAGGAATATGGGGATTTTGAGTTAGAGTGCTTTCTGGAATTTCTTACATTCAAGTCATGAGAAATCAAACCTCCTTTACCGGGCCGTCGCGTCGTAGCCCTAAAAAATTCTCTTCGAAGGGTACAAGTAGTAATAATGTTTTTTAGTGGAAGACATTTTCTACCACTTATCTCTCAGAGTCTAATTATTGTTGCATAACCAAATAAATAAGGAAAAACTCCAGACATTGGGTCATATCCGATCCACGGATATATTATTATGTGCTAGATTATTTACATTACATTACTCATGGGGCTCAATCATGGTTTTCTTTCATTTTTCCTTTTCCAAAACCTATTGTACTTTCTGAAGACAAAAATCTAGACATCATTTAGACCATTTACCTTCAGCCATTTGTGATTAATAACTTCATGTATGGTGATTCTTTTACTGGGGTCTACACACAACATTTTCTTGACTAAATCTTTGGCATTATCACTTATCAAATCCCACAATGATCCATCCAGCTGGGAAAAAAGAAGAAAATATGAGTTCTGTTAAAACCTGATAATAAGTTGTGTGCATCTGGACATTAAGGCAAAATAATTTTATTTCACACTTTATATTGTTAGGTATGTTGAGATAGGTATCCCCCATCAAAATCTATATACATAATGGGAAAATGACTTTATTTGATTTCCTTTTTAAAAGAATCCTAAATTGAGTGATGGATGTTATTAATTATTCATTTTCATTTACCTAGATTTGGCTAAAACAGATTATTAATAAAAAAAAAATACCTTCTTGACATCTTACTAATGGAATATAATGGAGTATCAACCAATACATATGAACATTTGAACAATCAAGTCGCTCAAAACAGTGAAAAAACTGCTTTCTGGAGGTCATCGGCCGATATACAAAATACAAACAATATGATTGTATTGTAGAAGCACTGTAATTTCTCAGAGGCGTTCTCCGCAAAACAATTGTTTCGCTTGTATAACCGATGAAAATAGTAGGATCTATGTGACGGCTAAATTACCTACAAAGTATAAAATAATCTTTCTTCAAAGTATACTCCGGATTCCCTTATGCTTTGTTTGAAAAAGAACTTTTCTACAATTCAAAAGAACATTTTTGTTAGGAAAAGCTCTCTAGTTTATTTCTTCTAAGTTTTTCTTTCGAAATCGGGCAAATATTAAAATTAAATTGAAATGAACACATTGGTATATGGCTATTTCCTTTCAATTTTACAAATTTTATTTGTTAACAAAACTGATAATGAGTTGATTGAATATGTAATCGGTGAGAACACTTACAATGAGTGAAAGATGTACACTCTTTCTTCAAGGACTGTACACTACTAACTATTTCAAAAGCATGACTGAAGGCATATTCTTCGAGGACTCTCATATTACCTTCAGCAATATTTTTACATTCTGTGGTGCTGGGTTGCTCACACCTGTCCCAACGTAGCTGAGAAAGTGATTGATTTTTTACACTGATAGCATTTCTTAAGCTATTTTTTCTTCTGGTAGGTGTTTCATATTGTTAGTATTTTTACTGTATTATAGATTCAGAAGGCGTTTAAACCAACGCCTACTTCAAATCAGTATACACTATATTTTTTTTTTAAAGCTAAAAAATCGAAATATTTTTCATAAATTATCAAACCTAATCAAAGTCGTACAGAAAATTATTTATTTATTTTAATCGTTTGGTCTGTGTTGTAATTAACATAAAGACTTTTCTTTTTTTTTAAGCATATATACCAATCAAGTATATAAGCGGTTTATTGTTGCTAGATTTTGGTCTAGCTTTAAAGTCGGGGTGCGGCACCTGTCGAGACTTATTCGCTAATGTATCTCAGGAACGGAAGGACTTAGAAATATGAGTATACATAGAAGGAGCTCTGTTTACTTTATCAGATAAGATAGTGACAAAAATAACGATTTTTGATAAAATACCTTTTAGTTCCAAGGGTGCGATTTTTGTTACACCTTCATAAACTAAACAACACATTATCCTCATGATAGAGTTCCATTTTTTTCTGATTCTATGATATTTCTATTCCTTTAATACATACCTCTATAGTTTGTTTCTTTCATTGGATTTAACGTCGCTTTCAAGTACATAGTAATATCAAAAAGCGCAATTTACTGAACAATCAATTCAGCTAATCAAATTAACCTCACCATGTTTGAGTAGGTCAGGAATAGCCAGCAGAACGTGGATTTCCATGAAGACCGTTTCGAAAGCAAGAACAGTGTTCAATCTATGTCTTCACCACGCTGGACGTTGCTTTAGTGATTGGATGAGAACAGGTGTGATCAATATGCCATCTCCGAAAGGAAAGAATATTTTGCAAAGTGCTTAAGCGGTAGGGCCACATAATTATTTACTTAGTAACATCTAGTATTTGCAGTTGTCACACATGAAGTAATAATATCTTTTATTTTCTGTAGTTTTATCACAAACGAGAAAATATACCGTTTACTTTTTAAGATTCTATTTTTCAATAATTATTAATTCAATTTTATAAAATTAAAGAGATTTATTTTTCATTTAATTAAAGTAAATTTGGTGTTTTGTGACACATAATAAAATTAAGTTGGTGTTCTGTGATTGAAGTATTTTAAAGTGAAATTAATTCATTAAAAATTGTTTCAACTTCCAAGTAACAAGAAATGGCGGAAAGATATCAATAAGTTTCATGGAAAAATAGTTCGATATTTAAGAGTGAAATCATTTATTTTCTTTTGTAGTTTCATAAAATAATCCGTTCAAAAACGGTTATTAAGTATATTTCGGATTACCCCACCTTGACAAAAAATATATATTTATCAACAACAAAAACTATTCAAAACACTAGTAAATTAATTTTCTGTTAGACTTTCATTAGGTTTGAGTATTAAGAAGTGTTTCGTAGAATTGACTTTAACATTAGTATGTATACCAATTCGAACTCGGGGTTAGAAATAACACCGTCAGAATCTCAAATTCTGTAATAAAAATAATAATAATAAGAAACACTTACCTGAAGAAAAAATAGCTTAACAAATGCTATCAGTGTAAAAAATCAATCACTTTCTCAGTTACGTTGGGACAGGTGTGGGCAACCCAGCACCACAGAATGTAAATTATTGCTGAAGGTAATATGAGAGTCCTCAAAGAATATGTCTTCAGTGGTGCTTTTCAAAGAAATTAGACTTCGGACAGTGTGCAGCAATTGCAGGATACTTGTAGTTTTATTGAAGAAAGAGGGTCAACACCATGTTTATTTGAAAACCTTTTCGTTGGTTGTAAGAGCTGCTTTTCGATAAAACATTCAATCAACTTTTTCTCAGTTTTGTTAGCTAACAATAATTCTAAATTATTAAAGAAAAAGAAATCTGCAAATGTGTTCATTTTAATATTTAATTTCATTATAATATTAGCACAATTTCGAAAGAAAAACATTTAAATAGCACAAGTTGAGAACTTTTCCAAACAGAAATGTTCCTTTCCAAAAAGAAAAATGTTCTGAAGGAAGTATTATTTACCTTGAGGATAATCCTTAGCTATAACATAGATTCTACCATTTTTGTTTGTCATTTTGACGAAATTTGGAAATATCACATACAAATTCATACACTGGCAATAAATTTTCCTGACAAAAACCACTGCACTACTAAGCCACCTCAATTAAAAGATATTTTACTGTGCAGAGAAATGGTCTACTTTTCATTACAAAAAGTAACTTTTCAAAAATCAAGTTTAGGATCCAATGTCGAACAAAATGGTGTTTGCTCTCAATTTATTGCACTTTCCTACCAGATTTACTCACATGAAGTTTTCCTTTGGTAATTGATTGTAGTAGTCGGTCTCGACTGCCAATAAAAGGCAACGATCCCGTTAACAGAATATGCAGCAGAATCCCAGCAGACCAAATATCTACTGGTTTTCCATACATCTGATCTTCTATGACTTCGGGTGCCATGTAATGAGGCGTGCCTATCCTATGACCTGAAATAATATCAAATATTAAGTACCTATTATTAAATATGTGGTGTGTCTGACCAAATGACCATAGATGTCGATATGTATCACTTTAGTCTAAGAAAAGATTGGATGGATTATTAAATAAAAAATAAAATATTTTGCAGTCACACAAAATTAAAAAAAAAAAAATATGTTATGACTTCAAAATTCCACCATGATTTGAAATTGAGCGGGTCTGACCTTTACTTTATCGCGAGTACAACTATTAAAATTTAAACAAAATTAAAGCTAACCAGAAGGAAAGCGCTCGTCAAGAGAGCACGCTCCTGCTGGCCTATTAACACGAAAGAAAGTGTGTGTCTAGGTATTTAATTTGTTTGTTTTCTCTCAAAATTATTGTTTTTTAGATAATTCTCTCTTCGTATTACTAAACTTCATGGATGACCTAATATATAAAAAATAGTGTAAAAGAGATGTCTTAGCTTCGCTGCACCACCGTCCCAGAAAGGATGACCAATGTCTTCAACACCTTCTCAGTAGATATGGGACCTTGGTGCAGCGAAGCTGAAGTATTGGTCAACTGTATCGACGAACGTTTAGCTGTGAAAAAAGGTCCAGGATCAAAGTTTTTCTTGATGCAAAGGATTGGAATAGCAATCCAGAGAGGGAACGCAGCCTCATTTTTTGGATCCGTACCAAAATCGGGACTTTCTGATGAAATTTTTACTTTCCTTATCCTATAGAGAGGAAAGTGAAGGAATCACCCAAAAATAATTGAAATCAGAACAAAAAAATATTTTTTTTTACAAAAACGAAGACAATACTTCCGATTTCTAATATTAGAAATTTCTCGGAAGTAATATGTTTAATTAACGATACCATTATAGATTTATTTTACTAAAAAAAAATCTTATACGAACCTACTGAGGAGAACATCTGACCATCCTGTAACTGAATAGCCACTCCAAACCCTCCAAGTTTTACAGGAGCAGAATTTTCTTTGTTAGCTAGTAGAACACAGTGGGGTTTGATGTCGCGGTGGATGATGTCATTGTCGTGGCAATATCTGAGAGCCTCTAGTACTTGTCGCATGTAATGACTGAAATCCAAGAAAAAAAAGTAAAGCTAACTATGATTTTTTGTGGTGAAGCTCAAGGCCACTTTACAATTTCACTAAAAGCATTACTAAGAGTCTCCATCAACTTCCTACACCAGTTATATTATTTTCTTTTTACTCTGGTAATTCCTCGACTGGTCATTACTCATACAAGTGTACATATGTACTCATTTTTTCATACTAGGTATGAGTGGACCCCAGTCATCCAAGTACAGAGAAGAAAAATTCCTACCCTGCAGGGGATCGAACCCAGGTCACCTTGCATGCAAGCCTAGTGCGCTACTCCACTCGGTCACGGTGACTTTTTTCATTTTCAAGAGAAAATAACAGTAGGAGAAAATAACATTTTCACATTGTTGCAAGTTCACAGCGTTTACGTTATTTCTGTTGAAAATTGTGCATGAAAAAATTCTGATTCAGTTATAACATTGAGGGTGCATTTATGTATTGTCTCACAAATCAAATTTTATTTTATATTATCAATGCTTCATTTTAGTCAATGGTTAGGTAACTTATATTATTGTCATTGTCACTAATCTTGTCAATTGATTAACATCAAAACCAGTAATCAGCAGCTTAGTGATTTATCACTCTGTTTAATGAGATTAATAAATGCACCCTTAATGCGCGGACACAACCGAGGCTTATACCCTGAACCCAGTACCATGTAAAATAATCTAACCATGTTATTAAATGTAAGCGGCCACAACGAGTCTAGAAAATCGTCTATATCAAGCTGTGTAGGTACCAAGGTCTGAGGTCTAGGCCTGTAGGGTATAGACCAGGGTCCTCGTTGTGGCCGCCTAGTAAGAAAGTAAGAGCAATGTACACACCTGGCTACAGCTTCACTATACACAAATCCAGCAGTTGCCCTTCTCACGATTTCAAAGCAAATGTCAGATCCATCCATACTGAAATGATGCAAATTAAAAATATTAATATTAATAACTACTACTAAAATTTAAAATTACATTTTTATTTTATTTTCTTCAATCTTCATTTTCACTTGGAAACATTCCCACAAGTGAATTTTTTATAACTACTACTATAAAGTGTATTAGAAAAACTCTATAAGCATTATGAAAATTACACCGTTAAGGTATTTTGAACTTTAATTACGTTGCTGAGTGAGTTTATGTTAGTAGCAGGGTACTTAGTCCAGTGATTGGTGGGAAAAGACCTATCTCAATATGGGCAGACAACTTGATAATGTCATAATTCTCGAAAAGAAAATTAATTTGAATGCTCTCAGCATTAATCATATAACGTGTTAATTCCACTATTGTTATTAATGGTTAAATCGGAATTTATTATTCATCACTTACTACTCAAACACCATGTAAAGCATTCCTTCCGAGCTGTACGTTTCCAGTAGCTCCACTACATGAGGGTGTTTCAGCATATGACATATTGTTGCTTCTCTTTTCAAATCTGAAATCAAGTCAAGAATAGTTACGTATGAAGGTGAGCCAGAGTAACTTTTTAAAATAGCACTTCTGATTGTGAAAACTCACACCAAAAATTACAATATCTAAGAATGTTATGCTATGGTTCTTTCAGTTAAATTTTGAATTGGTAGAGTATGGTGGAAAAAGGCTTTTGCAGCCAATTTTGGTTGCCATTATTGGTAGTAACTTCAGAAAAGACTGACTAAATTTAAAAAATGGAAAATTGCAATGCACAAACTTATTATTTTTATTCACTTGAACATAAAATGTGATCCAACCCAGGCATGGCCAAAATTCTTGAGTGCTACAACTATTTCATTCAATACAATTTTCCTGTATTCTCCTGTATTAATAACTTTGGAGATTGGAGAAAATTTCTTGCATTTAACAACACATTTTTCAAATGCTAATTATTTAATTCCTGATCACTTAGGATTGGCATTTAGAGGTAAAGTTTACCTGAAGTACTCAGGCCAGGGCTGGCTGTGAATTTTCCAACATCAACAATTTTCACAGCAAACTGTTGCTCTGTCTGGCGATGAATACAACGCCGTACCAAGCTGAATGGGCCTCTGGAATAAATTAATTATATATATTATATTAATATTTCCGAAGAAAAAAAAAAAAAACAAGAACTCAAACAAAAAAAAATACATACATAGGTTCTACTGTTGTAATTCTATTATTACTTAGGTACTCGTGTTGATTTTGAATTAATCTTTGAATTCTGAAAAGTTCCAATTTACCTCACAGAACCAATATTTATCACTGTTAAATCTTGGTTGAACAAATAGAACCAAATGGGCATGATTCAAAAATGAAATTCTGTTTGGTAGAGGTACGTTTTTCTTGCAGTCAAAACAACATTTTTTCTTCTTCTTTTTAGTCAGAATATTAAGGAGGTACAAACCAACCAGCCACAGCAATTTTGTTACCTTAATATATTTGTTTCTTTTGTAATAAACAGGCATTGTAAAAAAATATTAATAATAATAATTCTATCTAATTACATAGTTTGCCCTAACTAGCTTTTATAAATTTGGAAATATCTAAATGGGGAAAATATGTAGGACTGACTACCTATCCCTAGGTACATGTATAATTCTCACAAATAATTTTAAAATGCCCAAAATGCCAAAGTGCTGAACTAGTAATGTCCAAAGAAGCACCAATCTAGTTATGTCCAAAAGAAACCAATCTAGTAATTTCCCAAGATAAAGTGGATTAAAAATAAATAAAGAAAAAAGACCCATCCTAAAAATATAGGACACATTTTCATGTAGTAACAATAGAGGTAGTACTTACTTTCCAATGACCTCACAAACATCATACACATCATCAAAAAGAATGTCATCATCCACCATGGTAGACATTCTGATTTGGTATAATTATGTTCTTCAATGTGTTGTGTGAGATACTAGATCTTACTTTGAGAACCTAATCCTCTTCATTGAAGGAAGGCTCCACTGCAACAAGTAAAATCAATGCACAATTATAAGTATTAGTTTTAAGTTTTGGAATACCTGTAAAGTGTTTCAGAAACACTCTCCACCTTCATAATCGCCAAATCTCCCTTTCAATGGTCACTCTGATTGTTTTGTTTGAATGCAATAACCAATCAGAGTGCACAGTGCATATTGTGTGACAGTTGAAACGAGATTTGGGGATTTTGAGAGTGGAGAGTTTCTGGAATGGGCTACTATTAAAGTCTTTTGTATTTTGTGAACAAAGATCCAAATATTTCTTGATTCTACCTAATGAGAAAACAAACGCATATTGTAAGAGAAAAATCTGCCATTTTTTAATTAATATTACTGAGATATTTATTATGTATTTAAACTGCAAAAATACAATGATAGTAGATGTTAAAAAAGGATATGGATAATTTGCAGAAAATATTTTAGGAGGTCCAAAAATATGACTGGAAATTGTTTGAAAATTAGGAATAGGAGTTTTAAACAAAGGTATATATATTATTTTGATTATTCCTTATTTAATATGTGGGTATGAGGGGCATCATTGCTGCACCTGACACACCTTTTTTTCTAAATAAAGACTAGCTACACAAGCTCCAAGACAAAACTTTATGGTTAACCCATTTCATCTTAAAAAGAATCTAGGACTTCAGGCCATAAGTTCCCCTATCGAAAGTTGACTTACTGGCAAAAAAACCCTTATCAGCATAGTTAGTTGACAGAGTCAAAGGGTTTTAATAGGCTTATGCAGAAGCAAAAAGCCAAGAGTCTTCACAATGGTTGGTCTTGCAAATAATTCACATATAAAATGTGGCCTAGTGAGCTGGGAGAATAGCAGGACAATGGTCTAAAAATGCTTATTTATAAATTTGCAAAGGAACCTTACTCCATTTGAGCTATTATTTATCAACCCAGTTAGAGACCATTACAGACCCTTGGTCTGCAACTACAACATCTCTATGGATTATTAACCCAATAGGTATACAAAATGCTACAGCAGTGGAAAGTGATGGTATTGCTGGTTCTGAACCACACATTCTTATGAAAAATGAATCATTGTGAGAACTTGGAATTTCTTTAGGTATAATACATTAAAACCTTGAGAAAACTGCAAACAACCCTGTCTTGTTAGGGTTGGGTAGTCTACATACTCATTACTTAGAGTCTTCTACAACGTCCCTGTTTAAGATGTTCATCGCCACATTATTCTATGACATATAGCTCTGTGCCAACCTTGTTCAGCCAAAAGTGACATGCTTTTAAAAATTGACAAGTACATCAAGTTGTTCTGTTACGGGACAATCATAATCCCATAAGAAATATATTGAAACAAGTGTACAGAAACTCTTTGAATCTTTCAAAACCCCAGTCTTTCAGGGGTGTTTACGGTACCAGTCAATAAAATCAATAAATAAAATCACCAAAAACCCCATGTGGGTTTTCGGTACCAGCTCTATTTCTAAAAAAGTTTTACAGGTTTACTGTGCTGAACGTGTTAACATTCACTAGCCAGATATATTGAATGAAAGATCTTGTTGTTCTGATGTTTCTTTTTTTTCACAGAGCCACTACTTATAATAATTTAATAATTCTCATAGTTAGGATTTAAATTTATTATTTCTTTAACTAGTCTGTAATGTTTTTTTTTTTTTTTTTTTTTAAAGACAACATAGGCAACAAAAAGGACCTTATAATTGTCAACAAGAGCTGCTTAAAAAAGTAGTGTATTAGGATCAAAATGAAGCTGTACCTACTGGTACTTGAGTGGCAGCACAGAGCACTGGCACTTATAGCAGATTTTGTGACATTGTTATGTGGTCAAATTATCAAATACATATATGAGGGTAATTTCATGCAATGGGTGGGATTCTAACACTGGCTACCTGGATTACCATCCGATAATTAGCAACTTCAAACTTTGATCACCAATTAAAAAGGGCTGAACTTTTGCTACCGGCACTTCGAAGTGAGTCTTGAATACAACCCTACCCAAAATGACCACATGTAAGTACCACAGCTATTCCTGTGACCCTGGTATAGAAATTAAAATATAAAAAAAACTACAGTATCCTTACTTCCAGTCTCTGTGGCCAAGTAATCATGTTGATCTGACCGTCACTTGGACAGCCATGGGTTATCCTGGGCACTTGCCCAATCCAAATTATTTAATATTCAAATACAATGTAATGAGAATCTATCAATAATCAATCTAATCACTATCAAAAGTTTCAATTTTGAAAATGTTTCATTACGATAACAGAAGTAGAGAACAAGGCGGGTATCTATTTATCAGGCAAAGGGGAGAATACTGAGGACGAGTGAAGGGAAATTTTGCTAAAAAATCCCAGTCGTAAAGAAAAATCCTAGCTAATTTTACTTAAGATCCCAGTTTTTGACCCACCGATTTACGTTTCTCCCCTGTGCTGGGATAAATAGATACCGGCCTTGTTCTCTACTTCTGATATCAGTTGAGAATGAAACATTTTGATAGTGATTAAATTGATAGATGACATTGAATTTGAATATTAAGTAATTTGGATCAGGCAAGGCAAGAGTGACTGACGTGACTGTCAGATCAACATGATTCATTACCTATTTAATTTTGTTTCTTGGTCAAAGAGCGGCCCTCATACTACATAGCTTGCACGGTCAGAAAATTAATTTCTAGAATCAATAATATTGATTTAAAACAAATCAACAAAATCTACCAACCTGAAACAACGGCTTCTCTAATTATTCAACGAGGGAATGCTACATATAAATTGGGTACTCTGCTCAGTGGAAAATCATTGGAGGAGATTTTTATTATTGACTAGAGAAATGTGTTGAAAGTGTTATTTAAAATAGATATGAGATTAAAACGACCACAATCAAATTATTTTATCTTGAGTGGGGTAGGGAATAGACAACATTACAAGGGTTTGAATTTGAATAGCACCTATCCTAGTTCTATCCTCGCTGGATGTTGATTAGCTTCAGTGACAGAACGAGAACTGTTGTATTTAACGTTCCATTTACACTACGCTAGCGATGGCGGCCTATTTCTCCTACAACAGCAGATCAGACAGCCAATGTAGCAAGCCTCGGGTTGATTATTACACACGCACATACACACAACACCTAGGCCAACACATTCGCCCATCCACACACCACTCAAAAGCACACTGACTGTGCGCACACACCCAATAATTTTATGTTGGTTAACTAACCTATATTAGCCAAAATGTTGGTTTGTTCACTTTTTTTTTCACTGATTCTCTTCATTTTACGGCAGGATTTTTGCAGGAACATAATATTTATCGCGATACACTATATACCTATTTATATAACTAATTGATTAAAAGTATCTTTAAATTAATGGAAATCTCATTTACTCTATTCTGTCCTGCCTAACGCCTCTTGAGAATGCAGGGTCGTCACTGACCTGTCAGACATTTTGTAGGAACCAGTTTATGTTAGTCCCATTTTTCTAAAGCTTTTGCTACTTTTTCTCTCTTTATATTCTTGGTGTATTTTCATGTGTGTGGTCTGTGTTTGTGTATGGTCTTTGTGTGGTGTGTGTATCTCTGTGCTTGTATGTATATTTGTGGTGTGTGTGTGTGTGTGCTGGCTTGACGAAGCGGGTACTGCCTAACAGTTCTAATTACCTAATAAAATTAATAAAAATGTTCCCAATTGTGTTATTTTATAATTCGACATATAATTATATTTCTGAACCCTGTTGTCTGTCTCTCTCTGAGCAAAGGCCTTTGGAACGCGCAAATCTCAGGAACTAGTAAACGGATGTCAACGAAGTTTTGTACACATAAAAGGATACTTGATGCATGATTAGGTATTATCATGTTTTAAATTCATCTTCTTTGAACCAGCAAAATTAATGTTAGAGAAAAGATGTTGCGCGTGACCTCTTTAATGCGGTATACCCGATTTTAATGAAATTTTCTAAGTGGATGCGTGATAGCCTCTTACAAACTGTTTCTATATAGTTTGGAATTAACTATTTTAGAGCTTTTATATTTAGGGAAATCCGAAAGTTCGAGTAAAAAGCACAAGAAGTAGATTTTTAACTTGTGAAAAGCTTCAACTTGTTTTTGCGAGATTGCCAATCGCATTTTCACGAAACCAATCGACCAATTCTTTCCTAAAATAAATTTCGAAAATTCAGGACTAAATATTATAAATAAATACCTAGGCCTGCCACCACAGTCAAAAAATTGATTAACAAGTAGCGATAATAGTAGTACACGACTTGTAATTTGTTTATCAACTGACTTTTGAGATGTCCATGGGCGTACGCTAGGTGGGGGGCACGAGGTAGCCCCCCCCCCTCCTCTTAGGTTAACTGTAAAGATACACTAGATTTATTTTTAACTTGACTGCCCCCCCCCCCCAAAAAAAAATAAGTAAAATCCTCCGTATGTCCATTAAGATGTCACTTGTATAATGAATAACGAGTATATTTTAAATGTTATTATGAAACAGAGACTAAAAGATTTGGTATTTTACACGACTAAGATTTGGTATTTTACATGACAAAAGATTTGGTATTTTACAGAACTTCTAAATTTGTAAAATGTACTTCTATTACAAGCATATTGTGACACAGGACCAGAAGTAAAATTTCCTTATGCAATAGAAACTCCATTGCTTAGGTAGTTGAAATTTTATGCAAACATTATTATTTTTTGAAACTAAAGTTCCAAGTAAGAAAATCATGAATTATTTGAATATAAATAAATAAGAAAACAAAAATTCATTTTTAAAGACAAACAAATGCCTAGAACGTATCATAAGATAGAACAGCTCTAAAGAATTACTTTAAATTATTTGTGGGTCCAGCAAAGGCAAAAAAGAGGAAGATCAATAGAAAAAAAGATAGAAAGAGGGAAACGTAGTGACGTCAGCAAGAGCCTAATATTGATTGCTCTCGGGTTGAGACGGTGGAGCACAGTCGAAACACATGGACTTTCCACGCCGGAGTAACGAAACTTTCATTTATTTAATTTTAAATTAACTTTCCGATAGTTAATACTTCAATGGTAATTAATTTTTTTTCAACAAACCTCTGTTAATTTTCCTTTTCAAGTTTATCTAGAAATTTCATCCGTAGATTTTCAAGTTTCTCTCTATTTAGACACATCAATTTTCTTACCTAAAGAAAACGCGCTACAGCATTTTTCACCATTTCGCTGCACCATTTTTCAGTGTATATATTTATATAAATATCAACATATAATCTACTTATTTTATAATTCCTATTGTGTATGGTAAATCAGATTTAAATTATTCTTTACAAAAATACACACAGCTAAGAGAAATCGATTCTATTTTTCTTTTTTTTCTTAAATTTGTATTTTTTCATAACTAAGTAGTTTCTTTTTTCTTGTTTAATTTAAACTTTTTATGTCAATCTTTTAAGAAGTATTTGTGCCAATGAAAGTTATGCAAAAAGTTATGCTGTTTGTATCACCATTTTGGAAAAGTTGACAGCTCATTTGTACTTTCCTTCGTTAAAATTCAAGAAATTTGGGTAAATAATTTCTTATTTATTTATGCTTTGTTTTTTTTTTCGTATCTGCCCACTCTTATTTTCTAGTTTTCTTCTTTGCATGTGCATGACTAATGATGAAAATAGTATAGATATTATATTAACGTATCATCCAAGCATTGGTAGTTGAGATGGTCAATGCGCTACTCAGGTAATCCAGGAAGCATGGGGATTTACTGGTTCGAATCCCACCGAATGCATGAGTTTTTCTCATTTATTTGAGTACCTACCTATATAACCACATAATAAAAGCACTCTAGGGATCGGTGGCAGAAAATGCTTTAAGCAATAACCTCACCAAATGGTTACCTTCCACCAAAGAAAGTTATCATATTTGTGTTAATCACATTCGTGATATCACAACTACTCAAAATCGCTTTACTAAATCTACTCTGAAATCGGGACTTGAACCACCGACCTCCAGGTTACAAGTCCGCCGCCTTATCTGATCGATAAGGCGGTCGATAAGCTTGATCAGCTACTGAGGTCGGCAGCTATTGAACCTTCCACCAAAGAATATTTTATTATTACCATTATTATTAAAGCTTTGTTAATTATCCGAGTAACAATCAATTTCTTTTATATGCATCTTCCTTAGCCTTTAGAAAGGTAAGTAGGTAATGAGATCACCCAATAGATTCGATAGTCAGTTTTCGGTAGCAAAACACGTTTCAGGGTCCCCAAAATTTCAGCTATTGGTACCTAAATGTGTCTCTTAACAAAATAGCGGATGCAGGGTTTTGGTTACATAAAATTTACATTTTGGTCCAAATGCTACAAGAACAATACCTAATTTTAATTAAGAACATATTTTCCTTTGAAAAATTATTTTAATATCTCAAGCCCGGACCATTTAACTTTTTTTATTATTCATCTTAGATAAAGCGTTCATAATTTCAATGTTACATAATACTAGGGAGATAGTTATGTGTGATAAATGTCAATCTACTGGTTTATTGGGATGTATAATATTTGAGAATACAGTCATTAGTATAAACATTCTCCGTGAGTACAAAAAAGAAAGAAAATAATTATGTACAGGGTATAACTCAATAAGACGTCATCACATGGGTTCGAATTTGATTCGTATTCATTCATTCAAGTCCCAGCGTCGCTGCACGTTGCTTAACTTCAGTGACAGTACAATATCTGGTGTATCAGAGTAAAAAGTAAACGATTGAAGGACTTGGAAAAATAAAGGAGGCTCTGAGTAATGTGCTGTGCTATCCACGCCACGGTACGTACCATGTGCAATTGTGCATGGCACAAACATACCGGCCGATGTTGGTACCAATCTTGAAATTTGAAAATATTCGCGAATATATTTTAGACTATAAAATTCAAGCAATTTTTTTAAAAAGGAAACAATCTTTTTAAGTTTTTGTCAAAATCCCCACTGCCTAAAGGCACAGATTGCAATGATACAGGGTGTAACAGATAGACAAGTTTTGCGGTCGATCGAAAAAGTGGGGTGAAAAAGCCCAAAAAAAATCCACCACCACCCAATTTTTCCTCGATATTTTTTTTCTTACGTCTTACGGCATAATTATGCTCACATAAATTTGTGGAGCGTTAAATTTCCAACAATCTGCTTCTTCTTTTTCTCTGTCTTATCCCACTCAGGCGGGATCGACGTTGTTCAACCTCATGGTTCGTTGTTCAACCTCATGGTTGAGGTTGGTTGGTTGTGGCACATTTTTTTACGGCTGGATACCCTTCCTAACGCCAACGATTCTATTTGATTTAACGTCCTGGATTAGGATTAGGACGAGAGTTTTACCCTCCATTCGCTGGGAATCGTACAAGCTACCCACATTAACCTCACCCAGACTGGGTAGGGCCGGAAATGCTAGCGAACATGTACGGAGGGAACAGAATTTCCTGTGTGAAAAGTCTGCTCCGACCGGGGATCCAACTCAGGATCTCTGGACTACGGGCAGTTGTCACAACCGTTACGCCACGGAGGCTGTCCAACAATAATATTCAAACATTATTGTTCCTATATCAATTCATTATCGAGATATGGCCCTTCTAAGAAAATTGTCATACAGACATGTGGGAATACTTTGAATTGATGGGAATTTACAAATAGCACAGGAAAATGCAGAAACATTACAACAAATAATATTTAGGGCGGAATTAATAGACGTTTTTTAATACCTCTATGGCGCTACGTCACGGATTGCGTACTGTGTAAGATAGGGAAAACCGACACTTACCAACGACTTAAGTTATTGATGTTGTCTATTAATTCCACCCTTAATATTTTTCAATTATTTAAACTTTGCTTAGAACTGTCCCTGGGGGCGATCATGGAATAAAAGTTGGGAACCACTGATCTAATGTACATTTTGCATGCATGTTGTACAATCATTTGATAATTCAGACGAAGCCAAACATAAATCACATTATTATTAATACAATCACATGCATTGGGTGGGGTCCTTTGGTTCGGATCTCACCCAGTGCATGCATTTTTTCACATAATATTTGAGAGTTTAACCATATAATAATGGCAACAATCAATAAGTGTTTACCATATTTTAAAAGGGTTGGCTTTTAATTTTATTATCATCAGACCTGGTTGCAGGGTTTTCAGTGAAACCCTTACAATTAACACTGCGACCTAATATTAGATCTATTGTGACAAGTTGATTTTCTTTGGTTTTAACGCTTTGATTGAGACAGATAGTCAAGACGGTGGTTTTACCCACCATTCGCTGGGAACCGTACCAGCTAACCACATCAACCTCACTCACCCTGGGTAGCGCAGCCTCACGTCAACTCACGTGTTTGGAAGGAACGGAATTTTCTGTGAAAAGTCTGCCCCAACCGGGGATCGGACTCGGGATCTCTGGACTACTGCCCGTAGTCCAACGTGGCGTGACGGTTGTGACTACTGTCTGTAGTCCAGAGATCCTGAGTTCTATTCCTGGTTGGAGCAGACTTTTCACACAGAAAATTCTGTCCCCTCCGTACATTTGAGGCTGGTATTAATATCACTGACTCTTGGTTTGTTTCAGGCAATGGGTGTGAGACTACGCAGCCAGCATGATTTGCCTGCACTGAAACTTAATATTCCTGACTCTTCCTTTGTTTGAGGCAATAAAAGTGAGACGACGCAGCCAAAATTGTCTGCACTGAAACTGAACCATATGCTTGCTCTGTTTCAAGTAATGGGTGTGAGACTACGCAGCCAGCATGACTTGTCTGCGCTGAAACTTAACCAGATTCTTGCTTTGTTTCAGGTAATGGGTGTGAGACTACGCAGCCAGCATGACTTGTCTGTACTGAAACTGAATATTCTGAAAACTTAACCAGATTCTTGCTTTGTTTCAGGTAATGGGTGTGAGACTACGCAGCCAGCATGACTTGTCTGCACTGAAACTTAATATTCCTGACTCTTGCTTTGTTTCAGGTAATGGGTGTGAGACTACGCAGCCAGCATGACTTGTCTGTACTGAAACTGAATATTCTGAAAACTTAACCAGATTCTTGCTTTGTTTCAGGTAATGGGTGTGAGACTACGCAGCCAGCATGACTTGTCTGCGCTGAATCTTAACCAGATTCTTGCTTTGTTTCAGGTAATGGGAGTGAGACTACGCACCCAGACTTGTCTGCGCTGAAACTTAACCAGATTCTTGCTTTGTTTCAGGTAATGGGTGTGAGACTACGCAGCCAGCATGACTTGTCTGCACTGAAACATAATATCCCTGATTGCTTTGTTTCAGGTAATGGGAGTGAGACTACGCACCCAGACTTGTCTGCGCTGAAACTTAACCAGATTCTTGCTTTGTTTCAGGTAATGGGTGTGAGACTACGCAGCCAGCATGACTTGTCTGCACTGAAACTTAATATTCCTGACTCATGCTTTGTTTCAGGTAATGGGTGTGAGACTACGCAACCAGACTTGTCTGCACTGAAACTTAACCAGATTCTTGCTTTGTTTCAGGTAATGGGTGTGAGACTACGCAGCCAGCATGACTTGTCTGCGCTGAAACTTAACCAGATTCTTGCTTTGTTTCAGGTAATGGGTGTGAGACTACGCAGCCAGCATGACTTGTCTGCGCTGAAACTTAACCAGATTCTTGCTTTGTTTCAGGTAATGGGTGTGAGACTACGCAGCCAGCAAGATTTGCCTGTACTGAAACTTAATATTCCTGACTCTTGCTTTGTTTCAGGTAATGGGGGTGAGACTAAGCAACCAGACTTGTCTGCGCTGAAACTTAACCAGATTCTTGCTTTGTTTCAGGTAATGGGTGTGAGACTACGCAATCAGCATGACTTGTCTGTACTGAAACTTAATATTCCTGACTCTTGCTTTGTTTCAGGTAATGGGAGTAGGACTACGCAGCCAGCACGATTTGCCTGTACTGGAACTTAATATTCTTGAATCTTGATTTGTTTCAGGTAATGTGGGAGTGAGACTACGCACCCAGACTTGTCTGCGCTAAAACTTAACCAGATTCTTGCTTTGTTTCAGGTAATGGGAGTGAGACTACGCAGCCAGCATGACTTGTCTGTACTGAAACTTAATATCCCTGACTCTTGATTTGTTTCAGTTAATTGGAGTGAGACTACGCAGCCAGCACGATTTGCCTGAACTGGAACTTAATATTCTTGAATCTTGATTTGTTTCAGGTAATGTGGGAGTGAGACTACGCACCCCGACTTGTCTGCGCTGAAACTTAACCAGATTCTTGCTTTGTTTCAGGTAATGGGAGTGAGACTACGCACCCCGACTTGTCTGCGCTGAAACTTAACCAGATTCTTGCTTTGTTTCAGGTAATGGGTGTGAGACTACGCAGCCAGCATGACTTGTCTGCGCTGAAACTTAACCAGATTCTTGCTTTGTTTCAGGTAATGGGTGTGAGACTACGCAGCCAGCATGACTTGTCTGCGCTGAAACTTAATATTCCATATTCCTGACTCTTGCTTTGTTTCAGGTAATGGGTGTGAGACTACGCAGCCAGCATGACTTGTCTGCGCTGAAACTTAATATTCCATATTCCTGACTCTTGCTTTGTTTCAGGTAATGGGTGTGAGACTACGCACCCGACTTGTCTGCGCTGAAACTTAACCAGACTCTTGCTTTGTTTCAGGTAATGGGTGTGAGACTACGCAGCCAGCATGATTTGCCTGTACTGGAACTTAATATTCCTGACTCTTGCTTTGTTTCAGGTAATGGGTGTGAGACTACGCACCCGACTTGTCTGCACTGACACTTAACCAGATTCTTGCTTTGTTTCAGGTAATGGGTGTGAGACTACGCAGCCAGCATGACTTGTCTGCACTGTACGAGCGGTAGGCATGGTCTGGCGGGGCGAGCTTGTTCTCCCATAGGCCTGGACCAGACAATACCAGCATGGTGGGTCCCAAAGAATGAAGAAGCAGAACATCCGGACCTTGTCCCTGATAGTATGTACATTCACGTATCTTCTCATCGGAGCCTCTGTTTTTGACGCTCTCGAATCCGAGACTGAAAATCGTCGTTGGACCACATTAAGTGGTAAGTCATTCCCTGTGGAGTTTGTATACATGACCTGGCTCTTGTTCCAGAAAGCACTCTCACTCTCGTAATCCCCAAATCTCCCTTTCAACAGTCACACTCTGATTGGTTAATTTGATCGAAATAACCAATCAGAGTGCACTATGTGACTCTTGAAACGGAAATTTGGGGATTTTGTAAGTGACAGTGCTTTTCTTAAGTGAAGGCTTGTTCTCATTTTTTATACAGTCGAACCTGGTATATAAGAGAACTGAAGGACCGGAATTTTTTTCTCTTACACACAAGTTTCTCTTCTAAAGAGGTTATTTTTCCTTAAAGAGAGGTTAATTGGACCTGGATTCTTCTCTTATATCTAGGTCGGACTAAATTATGTTAAGTTTTCCTTGATTTTGATTTTTAAAGATGAATGTTTCACAGCATTTTTTCTTCGTTAACCACGAATTAAGAGCTACTTTGTCTCTTGTAGTTTGTGTTGAAGGTTACTATTCCCGTCGTATGCATCCCCTCTGATGGGCGAGAAGTGACACAAAAAGCTCCATTTAGTTGCTCAACAAGAGGTCTCTTTTACATCTGTAATCAAATTACTATTGCAAATATTCGTTGACTCTGAATTACAAAGTAAAATGATAACCGTTGAATCACTACTGTTATCAAATGGTCTCTTCGTTGAGCAAATGATAAAAGTTGAATCACCACTGTTGACAAATGGTCTCTTTGTTGAACAAATAATCAACTTTTTATGTAATAAGAATAGCGCCTTATATTTGCTGCCCGATAAGGACTAATGACTCCCATTATTCAAGCAGTAAGCGCAAAACGTATTTTTATGTGGTCAAAATCCCAAATAGATGGGAAATTTGTCATGTCCTTGCTAGATTTTGAAGCTACGACTTCTGGTTTACCAGACCGACTTAACTACTGAGCTACCGGGACTCACAAATCAATGTGGATCTTCTACTTGAAATTCTTGAAAAATGAAGAACCCAAGTATTCTAATAATAATAAATGTTCTAAATGTCCCACTAATGAGACTGCTTTTGTCATTCCATATTTCCAGATATAGAAAAAATGATAATGAACAGATACAACATATCTCCAGATGATTTCAAACTTCTTGAAACGCTGATTCTAAAATCAGAGCCTCACAAAGCTGGACAACAATGGAAATTCGCTGGGTCCTTTTACTATGCCACAACGGTCCTGACTACTATAGGTAGGTAACCAGTACAATACAGTGTAATTAATTTATGCGGGGGCGATTTTCACTGTTATTGGTTACCGTTTTTTCCAGAATGTGAAAAAAACGTTCCGCCAGCACTTAAGTCTACAGTAGTATCTAATCGTATATAATTTTCAAGTAGCTTAATGAAATGAAAAGAAATTTAGTATATTATCAAATCTCGTCAATTTTTGGATACCTATACAATGTATATGTTACCGTTTATTCATAATATGAAGGCGGAAAAAAACGCTAAAGTGGTGTGCCTCTTTGAGCAGGGAAATACTCGTAGTACCTTTGATTCCTGTTTATCCAGGTTTGACATTACCAATTCATCTTCTTTTCAGGTTACGGTCATTCTACACCAAACACAATCGGCGGAAAACTGTTCACAATGTTTTACGCTATGGTCGGTATACCCCTGGGTCTAGTTATGTTCCAGAGCATAGGAGAACGGCTTAACAAACTATCCTCGGTGGTCATTCGGAAAGCAAAACGGATGAGTGGCTGCCGAGAGATAGAGGCAACTGAAATCAATCTGATCTGTGTCGTCACCACGCTCAGCAGCTTGACAATAGCAGTCGGAGCCGCCGCTTTTAGTCGCTACGAGGGTTGGACGTACTTCGACTCAGTTTACTATTGCTTCATTACGCTGACTACGATAGGATTTGGAGACATGGTCGCCTTACAAAAAGACAACGCTTTAGACACCAAGCCTGAATACGTTATATTTGCGCTTATTTTCATTTTGTTTGGCCTGGCAATCGTTGCTGCCTCTCTGAATCTTCTAGTGCTTCGTTTCGTCACGATGAATACCGAGGATGAACGAAGAGATGAAGCCGAAGCTTTGCAGGTGAGAAAATAGATTTACCAATGTAATACCAATCCTTTATCCCCTAAATTTGCTTTGGCAGTATATATCAATTACTCGCTATAATGACTAAAAAATGTACTCGCTAAGTCTTTAGCCCAAAAAAGAAAAATAGTATAGGGCTCGACTTGAATTCATTTTCCTATCCCTCACTAATTTCTTGGCAACACTCAAAGCTCCCCCATAAAGGAAAATATTCCTACTAGACACACGTTTCTGTGACTTCGGTATTTTTTTTTTTTGTCTAATTGCTCTAATCAAGTGTAATTTAACCACTTCCTAATTAACAACTTGGTGCGTCTAGCCCAGTGTGGCATGCGAAATTGACAGTTCCAATTATACGAATCACCGTATATGCAAGCACTATAAAAGAGGCAGGTAAAAGAGTTAGATCTATTACATAGGTCCTACACAAAGGAAATTTCAGTAAATAAGTAAGATATTGTAAAATCATTCATGAAGAGAGCGTACCATCACAAAACAGACTGCTTCTAGAAGATATTAGATCGGGACGGTGCCCAAATTAATAAAGTCATACAAGGAAAATGAATTGTTGAAAATTAAAAGAAGATGAAGTGAAAAATGAAGCCAGAGAGTGAATATTAGAAAGAAGCAGAACGAAAGAAGACTTGGATGAAAAGTGGAGGGCGAAAAGCAAGATTTTCATACAAGTGAGGGTAGGGGTCTTAGGTAGAATCTCAGGAAAGTTTATACCAGACTATTATCTGTATTTTTATCCTTCTCATTAGAAACGAATGTGGTTTAATAAATAACTATACAAGATGGTAAAAGTAAAGAAAATATACTGTCCCTTGGGGTTAAGTTATAAGATAAGATTACAACGAACATAAGGGAAGACCATCCCTTAAGTCGGACATTCCACCAAACACAGAGCAGATATCTGCTCTGTGTTTGGTAACAGACGGTCTTCCTTTATCCTCATTGTAATCCTTCTATGTGCATAATTTGACCGTAGGACTCGAATTAATAAATGACGCAAAAGCGGAGACTGTTAATATACTGTTATTATTGCCATGGTAACAGCCAATCACATGGCTGAAATCCCATACTATAGTAACATTGTCCACTACAGCCTGCAGCGTTCATTTTCAGCGACGCTATAGCAGAGAGTGTTACTATAGTGTTGTTATTACCATGGTAACAGCCAATCACATGGCTGAAATCCGATACTATATAGTAGCAGTTTCCACAACAACAGCGTTTAACGTTACGAAGTACTCAGAAGCGGCTAGTAATGAATAATTCCAATTTTCGCCACCAGGCTGCTCAAGGGGCTGTGAGACTGGAGGGTGACGTCATCACAGCAGACGGCTCAATACTGAGTGGTCAGCTGGGCGGAAACAATGCTGTCTATCACAATATATCCACGACAACTTCCATGTGTACATGTACTTGTAACTGTTTCCGACAAGACTTTAACCTACCCTTAAGTAAGTTTTTGGACTTTAACTTACCCCTAAGTGTTAGTTCAAGGGCTTTAACCTACTCCTAAGTATGTTAAAGGACTTTAAACTACCCCTAAGTTAGTTCAAGGGCTTTCAACTACCCCTAAGTATTATTATTATCTGACCTGGTTGCAGGGTTTCCAGTGAAACCCTTACAATTAACACTGCGACCTAATTAGATCTATTGTGACCAGTTGATTTTATTTGGTTCTAACGTCCTGATTGAGATAGATAGTCAGGACGGGGGTTTTACCCTCCATTCGCTGGGAATCGTACCAGCTACCCACATTAACCTCACCCAGCCTGGGTAGGACCGGAATTGCCAGCCTCACGTGTTTTTGGAAGGGACAGAATTTTCTTCAAAAAGTCTGCCCCAACCGGAAGTCGAACTCGAGACCCCTGGACTACGGGCAGTAGTCACAACCATTACGCTTACCATAAGGGCTTTCACCAACCCTCGAGTTCAAGAGTGGCTTGTACATCCAGTCATTTCTATTCTTACCAAAGCAATGGTCAATTGGTCAGACATAATTTTCGGGTTTATCAAAACTGTGCCTATGGGAAGCTTAAACTGTATGCAATGATAAAATGTTTTAAAAGTAATGCATGTTTCATTGATTTGTAATAATACTTTGGTAAGTGCAGGTATAAGAAGAAAAATGCCTACGAGTATTCAGGAAAGTCATGAAAATTTAACACATAAATTAAGTCAAATCTAGAACGAAAGAAAAGTATTTTAAAAATACAAGTTTTCTTTTCAACTAAAAAATATCGGTGGTTTGTTTATTTTCATCATGCTTCCAATATAACGAAATTCGATTTTTTTCAAGGAATAAGGAAAGTTGAGTGACTAATAGTAAAAAAAATTGTGTCTCTTCCTCCACAGGACCTACTGACTCCATGCCAGTGGACAGCCTCTCTTGTGATCAACTTTGTATGGAAGAGTATGACCAAGTCATGGAAGTGCTCATGATTCCCAGAATTAGAGTATCTATATGACTAGTGACGCATACATCATTTTCTTTACTTGTTCTTTTTTTATTAGACTTTTTAAAATATCCATTTTCTTGAAGCTTTAACTCAATAAAGTAATATAAGAAACTTGATCCAAATATAATCAAAATAATCAGGTTTAGTTGGTAGATTTTTTTGTGGTTACTTGCGTAAAATCATTCGGATGATTCGCAGTCATTTGAAGTAATCTATTTCTTGCACATAGAGGAATTAAGCCATTTTTATTAAACTTTGGGCGTAATGGGACTCTCAAATCTCAGCCAGTATAATATATTTAGTGGAATCATTTTAGCACAAAAAACAGCCTGAACCTTCAATAAATTACAAAAGAAATGTTCCTTTCGTCATAGTAGCCTTAGGGAATGCTTTCACTGCTTGAAAATTCCCACCATTCGCTCCACAGAAAAACGCACAAAAGTCAAATGTCTACTGTCCCCTTATTTTGGAAACCTTTGCAAAATCAATTTTCGAACTCCAGTAGAAAATTATTTTCAAGTTGTACCAATAGGGACTTTATTTTTTGGGGCATTCAAAAGGGGTTATAATTGTTACAAAGCATACTCAAAAGGCAACTTGTGGCGAATGAATCAGTTCTTTTGGAATTTGTTCCAGGTCAAAAACTAAAATGATTGTACTAATTAATTCTAATTCTAAATTAGTTCTAAATAAAATATACTATTGCTCAAATTGCGCACATATTATATTGAGTTACTTTCAAGAAATAAAAAGTTGGATTACCCTTCCTTAACTTTCAAGAGATACTTAAGAAAGCTACTCGTAAATATTTTCTAAGGAGATTTATTACATCTCACCTCAAACATCAATAATTAACCGATACAAAGAGTACATTGCACAGTATCATATTTCATTTTATTGAGATGGTGGACCAAAAGAGAAAAAATATAATAAATGGTGCGTTCATTTTGAGCAGTAGTTTGTTTTCATTACCAACATGATCAGAAGAGACTAGCAGATGGTGGGTTTCACTAATTAACCAGAGGCTATTTCACACGAATTTTGAGTAAACAAGATTTTTTGTATCACTAATTGAAACACAGCTAGCTTAACCTCCAGGTATCTATCTTTATTTTCAATTAATTTTATAATTTCTAATCCTCGGCCTATCACGTATTTGTTTTTTGACTAAAAATGTCTGGAGAGGTATTTTGAACTGATTATCAGATAAGACATACTTGTTGATTGCGGTCCTACAACAGATGTCATCACTGAAATCAACAATGGCATCGATTAAAACTTCAGATTATTTTATATCTTTAAAGTTTTTGATTATGACAAGCTTTCTCACAGTAGTTCTTATAATTTAGTTGGCTTGATTACCTTAGGAGTGAAATCGATAGTAAAGTTAATTTGGTGGAATCCGATGACGGATATTCTTTAACGTGGAACGTTAATAAAGAAAATTACCAATATAATTGCACCCCAATACATGAGAAAGGTTTATAAATTATTGACTTTGCCATACCAGATAAACACAAACAGCACGACAACGGAAAATCAGGTGACAAAAATACCGACTTCAATTTTTCAAAACCACATTTGAAAATTGCTTTTATACATATTGTATATTTTTATGAAAGATAATTTCAAATGGAGTCGTGCTGTAGGTGTTTGAATGTACATTTCTTTTTTCATGCTTCATTATTCTTCAATTGTTAGGTATTCAAGAAATTGATAGTTATTTGTAATATTCTTTTTTTGGATTGATTGAGGAAGTTTTATCTAAGCCAGCTTATACGGGAATAAAATTTATTTAGAATTATTTGCCAACCAAGCTGGTCATTTGTTTTGGGTCTGGCAGTTGTACAAAAGTAAAAAGTCCTGCATATGATACGAGGAAGTATAGGCTGAGACTGTGGACCAAAATATTTTGAGTCTTGGTCGATACTTCCACTGTCGACTTTTTCTTTGGTGACAACATGAACTATCTTTTTCAAAATATTTCAATAAGAAAGCGCTTCTATCCATCTAATTCATGATAAAATCTAGATCCCTATGAGGCATTGGATGAGTCCACATATTTTTCTGGGGTCACACCGAGTTCACCTGGGATAGAGGTACTTCATAATATTTCTCTGGTGTTTTTAATAAGTACGTATGCAATAACTGATGTAAGACAAAACACAGGCTATGTGAGGTTATTGAGGGTAGCCGGTGTGATTTCGAGCGAATAAAGTGCGTTATAACTTAATCTAAATGCCTGGATAATCCAAAGTCGACTCAACTGTGGACTAAATTGTAATCACAGATTAGACCATGAGTAATATCGTTACGAAGATGGATTTTGAAAAAGAAACTGTAATGGCATAGAATCAAAATGCTAGCACAGTTTGCTCATTCAAAACACAAGTTTTCAAAACGATCAGTTGGTATAGATGAGCAAAGAGAATACATTGAGATTGAATTAATCATTAAACTCACACATTGTGTTTACATACACTGTTGTGATATAAAAGTTGTTAAAACACAACATTGAATGTAGTGCCAAAAAACGCCAACTTTTATACAAAGTAATATATAAATGTATGTGTAGATTAATGGTCACCTTCAAGTCTTCCTTAGTCCGATTAAAACATACAGCAAAAAGTCACAACAACAAAAGTTATTGTATAGAGAAGTCTTAATCCTTAACAACAAGAATTGGCTTTACAAACAATAATAAATGAACCAACCGTCTAACACAGTCTCTCCTTTCAAATTCTGACATGAACTCCATTTCGCAAATTTTATGTTACCTATATCTATTTACGTTTCGTGAAACTTGCTAAATTTAATAAAATTCTCGACCTAATTAGAAAAATGTCATTTCTCATGTAATTTGGAAAATATTCTTTATGATTTCTTTCCCAACCTCAACATCACTGCACCATGGAATAGGTATATGTTTTTAAAAAAAAGTATATAATATTATTTGTGATAAAGCGACGCTTCTTCACTTTTTTGTGGGTACCAGAGCATAGCAGCCACTTTTCTACATCATCAAGATTAATTTATTTATACTTTGGTAATGCCGCCACTGAATGTTACTCATTCAAGAAACTATTATTTTTTTTCACAAGGTATATGATAAACCCAGGACATCCACGCACAGATCAGAAAAAAATATAATCCTGACGGAAATCGAACCCGGATCACCTGCGTGCAAGTCCAGTGCACTACTTTAGTCGGTCACGGTGACTACTGCTGTTCCATGGATTTTTTTATTATAAAGATACGAGTGTTTCACAGCAGTTTTTATTTCGTAGCCATGAAACAGGAGCTACTGTAGACGCTTGTAGTCTGTGTTGTAGCCTGCCCATCCCGTAATATGCCTCCCCTCTGATGGGCGAGAAGTACCACAATACTTCCCATTTAGGTGCTGGATGAACACGAGGGTAAAGTATCCCTTACAAACAATTGTAACCAAATTAAGAATACAAATTTTTGTTGGTACGGGGATTGAACCCGGGACATTCCGCATGGCAAGCGAGTGCTTAACAACTGAGCTAATCGCGCACTCCATACGTCCGTTTTCCCACAAAAGATTCAACTGCTGAGGTTATGTCATTTCAAAAAATACCAGAGAAGAAGATACAAGAAAACGAACCCATACGAGAATGAAGCAATAAAACATAATGATTTAAAGACGCATAACCTATCAGCCAACTGAATTAGTTTACATGATGTTTCTCAATTAGATGAAAATTGGTGAGGAGGTTGTTTAGTGGGATTCCCACATAAACTATGGGTCGATTCCTTAAAGCTTAGAAAAAAACCACATAAAATAGGGGTCGATTCCTCAAAATTCACAATAGTCAAAAAAAAAAAAAAAAAAAAAAAAAAAAAAAAAAAAAAAACAATTAGCCATTAGTAACTCATGGTACTCGCGAACTTGTCCAACACTTTATCATTTTTTTTACAAACTATTAAACACATGGTAAAGAAGAAAAAGGCGTCAGAGAGCGTAAATGGTAGCATTTGGAGGTAAATATTCAGTTTAGATGGCAAGTTTAATACTGCAATTTTTGATCAAGATGAGATACATGATTATATTTCACCTTCTAATGTGTTCAGGAGACTGATAGACTTTCGAAAATGTAAAAAAAATCACATAAAATGACTATGTTAATTATTTTGTAAACCGTAACAGATATCAAAAAATCTCTGATCAAAAAAAAGTCCAAAGAAGCCGGAAATGTGAACAAAAAACTACATAAAAAATGTATTTTAAGAGTATTTTCTACATTTTGTGCAAGTGTATCACTCACTCTCCACAATAAAAGGTGAAATATATAATTATATGTAGGTACATCTTTTTTTGCCCAAAATTGCAATAGCCGGCCAAAAGCTTGCAGTCTTATCTGAATATTTACCGCGGATGGTTTTTCTTCGGAATACTAGTGGTTATTTGAAGGTTTACAATTTCGGACGTTGTGAAAGTTGCCTTTTCCGTTCGCACGGCAAAACCGCTCAAAATGGTTAGCGGTTATTTTTGTACGAGGAACCACCTGAAATGGAAGGTTAATAAGGATCATAAATGTATTACCTAAATGCGAATTTCCTAAGTAGGAATATATTAGAAATGAACCTAATAAATCCGAAAACTATTAAAAAAGTATGTTTAAAAAAAATTAATAAGTAAAATTTTACGCTATTTGAAAATTCGACTTCTACTCGGAAAAATATTATAATAAGAGAAAAATTTATTCGAGACGAACTGACTTTTTTTGCTGTTTCTCAAGCAGTAGTTCTCAATAACATAGAATATTTCTTACACAGAAAATTAAAATATTGAAAAATACCCGCATTAGTACATTCGCCTTTGTAGGTCCGGGATTCAGTCAACTGTGGAGTTTTGTTAAATTTTCAGCATGATGCCAAAAATGTTTCAGGGTCCTGTGGACAGACACGTCGCTCGCAGATATCTAATTGATTCCAAAGTCACCCAGTATTTGTATTTGGATCATTGGCCACCATTTCCAGGAGCCTATCCTCATCTCTTTTCAAGACTCATCCATCTCCTGGCCAGCGTTGATTCACAGAAACAATTGATCTCAGTCTGTAATAATGCAAAGAATATGTTATTTTACATTCTAATCAAATTAATGCACAGTAATAATATTAATTTTACCTACGCAATGTTTTGCTGCAGCTGATGCGCAATGGCATCGGTGAAACCTTACATGTAGACTATTGTAGAATATGTCAGCATACGAGGTTTGGCTATTAAGTTCGTAGACGCGAGCCGCTACGCAAAAGCTGTCAATGCTAGGAATGTATGATGAACATGTTTAGAAAGCTTCAAGTCTTGTATTTTAATTGATAGGTGTCGCATGCCTGTACTGTAATTAGTTCTGTTGTGATAGCCCGACGCGCAAGACACCTTTTTTAATTTTGCCGGAATTATGATTGATACAAACGTTGAGCAACGAGTGATTATTGAATTTTACGTGAAACTTGCTGGTAAAACTTTTTTTTAGTTAAAGACAGTGTACCAGGAGTCATGTTTGAAAAGATCAACGCTTTGTAAGTGGTTTAAATGGTTTCAAGGTGGTCAGGAAGATGTTGAGGACGATCCACGTCCTGGTCGCCCCCAAACCTCAAAAACTGACGAAAACATTGAAAAAATTGGTGTTATGATTCGTTCTGACCGTAGATTAACTCTAGGACTAATGGCTGATACACTTAAAATTAATAGATAATGTGTGAGACAAATTTTGCACGAAAATTTCAACATGACAAAAGTTTGCGCAAAAATGGTGCCATGGGCCAGTCCACAGTACCTTCTCCGTGAAGACGTTCCTATCCAAGTACAACATCCCAGTGTTGGAACACCCTCCTTAATCACCCGACCTGGCCCCGTGCGACTTTTACTTATTCCCAAAAATCAAATCTACCCTGAAAAGTACCAGATTTGACAGCGTAAATGACGTTAAGAAAAAACCGGCAAAAGTCTTGAAAGGCCTCACACAAAATGACCTCCACCACTGTTTCGATCAATGAAAAATTTGCTTAGAACGTTGTAGGGATAGAGGAGGGAAGTACATTGAAGGGGATAACTACTAAAGTTGGGTAAGTTAAACACACATCGTTTTATGGAAAGAGTCTACGAACTTAATAGCCAAACCTCGTATTCTTCATTGGTAGAAGACATTGCAAACTACCTAAACCCTATTCTGAAAAGACAGGATAGTTTATTTAATAATTAAAACTAAGATATAGTCAATGTGGTAAGTCAGTAGGTTTACATTTCAAAGAAATTAAAAGATAAAAAAAGAGTCCAACTTACCTTTCATTATGTACTACATATTTCTACTAGTACATTCATACTTAAAACTTGAATTGGGTCACCAAGCCCTTCTACTTCAAAATCGGATGAAAATGTTGAGGAAATTGATAACTCGTAAGGTTCTGACCGTCGCGTCTTGGGATTTGGAAGGCTTTTTTGACACCACTGGACTTGATAAAGAGTGCGTAAGACAAAAGCTGTATTTTTCTTTCTAACCAAAAAAAAATTCCAGGTTAGGTTTTTTCCAAATATTTCCATTTTATTCCAAGGTCAACTTCACTTTCCAACCAATGTTAACCAAACGGGAATTAAATGAACCAAACTGGAAGCAAGAATTTTCTACTTCCATTTTGGTTAACTTTGGAAGAGGAAATTTTTCCTCTTCCAAAAGAAAAATGACTTGCTTCCAGTTTGGTTCATTTTATTCCCGTTTGGTTAACTTTGGTTAGAAAGAAAAATACGGCTAAAATAAAATCTTACATAAAATTTTGAAAATTCACACCAAGCTCAATTTTGATATCGAACGCATTTCCAGCAACACAACACGAAAGGGCATTGCGCGATCACCGCTAGCGACAAAACCAATTAGCATACAGAATCATTATACCCACCAACCAAAAGATGCGAGTTTCACCTTTCCAAAAATGTGTAGTACAAATTTGTATCACGCATGCGCAGTTTCCTTTTAACAGCATCACTCCGGGAACTTGGGCAGAGGTATCTTGAATTTTTAAAATAAGCCCCCTTATTTTTGAGGATTTTGTCGAAAATCGTCCGGACAAAATTTTATCAGATGAATCACCAGGGACGGAATTCAACCACTTTTTAGCAGATTTGATGCTTATGTTTAAGCGATTAGGGTATCTAAAATTCGTTAGAGTCGACCCGCTCGATCATAAATTAAAACTTGCGAAATTCATGATTTTTTATTTTGAGAGAAACCAAATTTGTTTTTAATGCCTTGGTGTACAGTCCATGACACTACTTTTCACCATTAAATAAGTTGTAGATAAACCAAAAACATCAAAAGAAATTGAATTTATTAAAATTATGAGGAGTTTCATTTTAATATTTTACCGTTTGAATGTTAAAAATCAATTAGGTATTCTTTAATTTAAAATCCAATTTTGATGTTCAAAAGTTCCTCCTTTGACTTAGTAATATTTCTGAATCCATCATTTTAGAACGTTTTCTTCTTGACTATCAAACCCCAATACTTAGGATTCTGTTTAATAAGATATTCAGCTTCTTATGAAACATAATTTGTGAATTAAAAACTTGTGAAACACTAGTCTCCTCGTGGATGTCTCAAAATAAGCATTGGTAGTCAAGTGTTTCAAACGCTATCGTTAGTCCGGTAATCGGTTGGTTTGAATCGTATCCAAGGAATGATTTATTTGAGACTTTGAACCACACATAAATGGCACCAATACAACTGTCGGAATAAGGGGACTCTTTAGTCCTAATCGGGCAACATAAATAATTGTCTTATACTTATTATAAATATCAGATGTTCCTCTAGAGTTGTCCATTGATTCTGACTCTTCAAAATTTTACAAAAAACTATAATCTAGAATACTTAAAAATGAATACTTCAGAATATTATATGATCATTACCTAATACGCAATAGGTACATGGAGGTATAATATATTATAAATTAGAACTTGGAGTTCAAAAAGTAAGTTTAAACGTTACCTTGCAGATAAAAAAGTGGCAAATATAATTATGTATAATACGTATATGTATGTATATCCCAAGAGTCTCAAAATAATAAGACACTTTAGTTTTTTTAATACCCGTTTGACAATACAAGCTAATAGTACCGATACATCCCAATATTATTGAGCTATGATACCTGTGAGACGCTTTATGTTAAAATTGTGAAATGAGAATCTTGAGTGCGAAAAATAATAATCGTATCACAATAAAATATAATGATCTTACTCCTTTAACACAGAATGTAATTTTTGAAATATCAATGAAAGGAGAATATTTGACGTCTAGTATGAACAAATTCATGTTCAATTAACCAATCAATTCACAATAATTATAAAGAGGAACATTTAGGCAATAGAAAAAACTCAGAAAAAAAATGTATGAAACATCTATAGACTTACGATAGTGATATTCATATTTGTAGGCACAGGTTCACAGTTCAAATATTGTGAAGAAAACAAAAGTGTCCGATTTTTTTTTCATTTTGTTGCTTTAACAAAAGCTTAAAAAGCAAGTCCAGCTAAGGAATAGGTGGTGAAGATTTTCTCAATAGAATTCACGTACGCAGCTGTTCTCAAGTCCAAACCAAGGTTGTATTTCATTGTCGTCTTCATGATTGCCTGAAATCACATCAGAATTTGTGTCATCAAATTGTTCGGTTTTATCAAAGTTTGTAAGAAGTTAAAGAGTTTGATAAGTTATTAGATAAATTTATCAAGCAAGATTTTGATGCTAAATGAAAACTTTTGCTTGTTATTTCATTACAAGCAAAAGTTATAACTTGATGTTCAGTTACAAGTTGTTATTCCATCCAAATGAAATTAAATCAATGGGTTTTCTGATGTCGTTGGAACAAAAATAAGGCACGGTTTTCTTACACCCATCAATTAGATAGAGGACACACTCTACGCTATTTTAAAATGAATTTCACATCATAGCAATCCACGGCATCGAATCTACCGGGTATGAAGAAGGTTACTGTATTAAACTGAAATAATATGGTATTGTATTTAATTTTCTAAAAAAATTAAACCTTTTGAAAAGTTCCACTTTTGGAAGTCGAACCTCGATTATGAGATCAACAGAAATTTTCATGTCCTTAGAAAATAAATAAATATGTGTTTGAATATTTCTCACGGCTTAAGTTATGGCAAAACGCAGACTTTTCATACGTGAAACAACAGCACCATAGCTTCAAAAATTATGGCAAAAGATAAAGACTTTTGAGACATGTTACAAGACACAACAACAACAACAACCAATAATTGCACACCTAACTGATTTTAGCCAATAGTTGCACACCTAACTGAGGTCAAATTTAATTAAAATAAGTAAATAGGTTTTCCTGCTCACTTGGGCGTGAAAAGCACAATGACTCACCTTTGCTGATCGCTCCATAGTATAATCGAGACCAGAATGGACAATGTCTTTCTCAGATGCACCAGATATTCTCTTCTGGAACGACTCGGATGCAGTGACAGGAATCTTTCCTCCGACATTACCGAATCGTCTCTCCAGGGATTCTTGGACGGATTCTGTAATATTATAAGCATTCCAGTTATATTATTGGATATTCCAGGTAATCTGGGAATTAGACTACAAGCTAATAAGGAATGGGAACTGAGTGAACATCTGACTAACTTAAAAATGTAACAATTAAATAAAATTATCATGTCTTCTTTATCTTTCACTTTTTCAATTTCTTCCTCATGTGAGGTTATTCTGGCACATTTTTCTTCCATATGTTACAGCTGGATGTCCTTCCTTACGCCAGCCCTGTTAAGGGCGCCAATGATTTGTACTATTGTCTTATGGACTGACATGGCTGGTACCGTATCTGTTTCATGTCTCCCAGTGAGAGAAATTAATTTATCATGCTGTAACCTAAATAAATGTATTATCTGTTGAAAAGGATTCTTCTCATACATAGACGTACCTTTGGTATACTTTACTATTTTAAAATCATTTACAACTTACATATGCATTTACTTTATGAAAAGATGGAGTTTTCTTTGACAGCCTACTAGAGATGCGTTTATCAATTGCCACTACTCAATTGATTTTAATCAAAACTCATTTTTAGTTAATGGTTAACTGCCAATTGAATTTATATTGTCATCAATCATCTCATTGATAAGCACATTCACAGCACTAATCAGCTGATAAGTTATTTATACCCTGTTTAATGCGATTGATGAACGCACCTTAGAGGTAATTAGATTTAATAGAGTGTTACCTAGCAAGTGGTAGTTGGATTCTCTCTCGTACTTGAACGTAAGTCTTCCGTAGGAAACATGGTTAAGATTCTTGAGCCACTCAAAGAAGGACACTGTGACACCCCCGGCGTTGATGTACAAGTCGGGAATGACAAGGATGTTTCTTTCGAGCAGAATTTTGTCCGCAGCAGGAGTGGTGGGACCATTAGCTGCCTCAGCAATGATCTAAAACAAAATGACCTACTTGAGTGCGGGCAAAGCAAGAGCATATTATGACATATACTTGAATCAGGGACCCGCCAAGTTCTAAGCAAGACAGTTGAAACATATTTAACCTGTGAGTACACGCGCTAAAAATCCGAACGTCAATACACGCGCGATGAAAAAAATTCTCACACCTGGTTTTGCATTGTATTTCGTTCTGCTTGAAGAGTTATATAATATTTTTAAGATACATTAAGTTGACTTATGTATTTAAAAGATATTTAAAGTAATTTTAGCTTTTTTTTCCAAATGGTTGCAGTTCGAACCCCTGATTTGAATTTTTTTTTTTTTTCCAAAATTTGTTCATCGTAAGCCATAGTGACATAAGTTTGTAGGGAAATTCACAGTATATCTTATAATCAAGAATATTATGTAATTATATTTGTTTAGGTACTTCTAAAAGCTAAAAACAGAAACGATAAAAAAATAAATGTACTTAGATTATACCAGGAGGTAAATAGGTAGGTATTATAGTAGGTGGAAAAAGATTACAAAGAATACTAATTATTTCAGTATCTAGCAAAAAAAGTGTAGGAAGGTACCTAACTACCTAATATTATTACAAAGAAATTTAATTAATGTTAGTTAAAAGTTTATATTTTGTTAGTTAAAAATCATTATAATAATTATTATAACAATAGTGAACAATCACGAATTTGGTAGATAAACACACTAATTTTCTTTAAAAAAATATATTTCTTTATATAAAACAATTGTTATTATTATATTAATTAATTATTAGAACTAATTATTATAAATAATTATTTAATTAAACTAAATAGTTAGTAACAGAAAAAAAAAACTCGAACAAAAAAAAGTTACGTCAGTACACGCGCGATGAAAAAAAATCTCACATTTCAGACGGATCTGAACTTTTCGCCACGTCACGGGCAACAGAAATTGAAAATAGCTCAAGGGACTGTGGATACATCTAGATAAACATATTATCAACAGCTACTCCAGGTCCCTACAGGTTAGGACCAATATCGATCAAGTTCTAGCGTTTTTGCCGAGCGTGTGAGAATTTTTCCCTATGTGCGTGTACTCACGGGTTAAAACTAGATTTGAATTTAAACAATAGATTAAATATTGAAAAATCGTTACCATCATTAAAAGGGAAGGCTCGTTTTTCGTCTTAAGGGAATATTGGGCGTACCAGTATTGTGGCCAAAACCATTAATATTAAAACAATCAACGAGCCTCATTGTGTCCCTGGTTAACTATTAGTCACAAGTCATAGTATAAATTCTTACTATGTGACCATTGTGACCTATAGAAAATAAATTATCTCTTTATATTACAAAACAACAAATAAATTACACCAATGTAGAATTCTGTAGGTACATAAACAAAAAAGGCAAAGCCATCCATTAGTACGGCCATACCTTAATTGTTTCATTGACACATTTAAATCCCTATCATCGTAGTAACCAGTATTCCCACATTATATTTATCTCTCCCCTCACTTTATTTCTTCTGTCTGTCTCTTCAGTTCATTTCTGTGACTGGCTCTTCAGACTCTTCAATGTGTGGTGTGTGTCTAATAATTCAATCAAGGCCCATTGTAAAGTACGGGCAAACTATTAGTCATTATATTTTTATTTATTTAAGTTTCCATATATTTATATTTCATAAATAATCCTCAACAAATAATGAGGGTATACCCACCTTCAAAAGATATAAATCTTGTGCTGAAGGTGGGGATAATTATATTCTCACTGTTTGTATTTATTTTTCAGCTGAAGAATACTTAACAATAATTTGGAAAATCTACGTGTAGGAATAGTAAAGCAACCAACAAAATGTACAGTACACTAATCTCACCTTGGCTTGAATCAAGTGGGCGTTGTTTTTCGTGATGACTTTCTCCACAGCAGCGGGTACAAAAATATCACAAGGTTCATACATCAGGTTTTCACCCTCGTACGGTACGGATCCTGGAAAACCTACAACGGTTCCATTGTCCAACTTGTACTCCTCTAGATCCTGAAAAAATGGTTAAAAGTAAATTCATAGCGTTGGAATTAACAAGTGTGGAAACGAACCCCAGTTGCATGGAAACGCCTCAAAGGAGTAGATATTTCTCGCGGTCTATTTATGTTTATGTTTACATTTGATATATTTATGTTTACACTAGCGGGCTGTCGCCCGCTTTGCGGGCCGAGACATGGCCGTGCGGAGAAATAGCGGTGAAAGCAAAAAATCCTTTTTCGCCAATGGCAGGTGTTGTAGTGGGAATTTCGAAAAATCCCGTCTTATTGCACATCTAGACTATAAGACAAAGCTACCTACCAAATTTCAGCTTCCTAGGACTTACCAGTTCGGAGAAACAGTGATGAATCAGTGAGTCAGTCAGTGAGTGAAACTCTCTTTTATAAGTATAGATTTGATACGGGGGAAGAGACGAGGAGAGGAGACTCCTTTGTGATACTAGCGCTGAGGACGCCACAATGTAGGTCGGCGGGGGTGGTTTCCACACTTCTTAATTCTACGCGCTATGGTAAATTGATAAGAATGAAGGTCTAGAAATGGATTTGAATTAGTCCCGTTGAACGAGAGTGGGTTGAGTGCATAATAAATTAAATTTTAGCAAAGCAAGTGACGAGTCAAAACATCAAGATTTTTTTATGTACTGTTCAGATACAATGTACATCTTTTCAGCGACTTATGGTTGTTGATAAACAATTGTTTGGGCAAGAGACATGAGTACGAAGTAACACCCTCCACTTGAGTGCTAATGGCATGTGATGCATCAAGATATAAGTCGAGTGCTCTTAATACACATTGTAAACAACAAACTCTAACTTAATACACGTTTAATCGAAATTACCACTTGAGATTCAAAGAATTTTATTTTTAACGCCTCACACTTTCATTCCGTGATCTTTACACATTATATACCATTGATTTACTTAGAGCTCGGTATTTTTGTTCATTTTCTATAATTTCAACTTAATGACTTCTAAACAAATCTGTCAGCTCGTATAAATATGGATATTTGTGGAGTGCATCAATTACAGACTTTAAATTCATTGACTCTTTCTACCGATAGTTCCTATTGTATCTTTTATGCACGGTATAACTTTCAAGCCTCCAGAACAATTGTGTTTCTGTATCAGAAACGCAATCTTAATTGTGTTAAGATAACAATTTGTTTTAAAATGAGTACAGTCAGTGTTTAAAAAACACATTGTACATTCGAAAGTAGATCATTGGTAATTCCCATCTTCACAAGGCAAACTCCTGGTGATTTTTCTTCCTCTGAGTCTTATGTAGAGAAAAGAACAGCACGAATGATGTTCTCTTGAATTCTTATCCAAGCTACAGCATTGGAAAATGATTTGTTCCATTTGGCACTCAAAACTTTGGCCATTATCTTCAAATAACTGTCGTAATCAGTTTGTAGCACTCCTTCTACTGAAAAAATGACCCCTCTCATAGCCAAAAGATATCAATGGTTGATCCACATCAAATCACTTACCTTAGGGTTGATTCCTTCTGGGTTGTACACGATACCGTCGTGTTCTATGATGCCAATGCACTTGGCACCAGCCCGCACCAGATACCGGGTGGTGTGGAGACCCACGTTTCCGAATCCCTGGAAGAAATCAGAACACCTGTAAGCTGTTTGTACTACTGGAAATCAGAACATCTGTAACCTGTTTTTACTACTGAAAATCAGAACACCTGTAACCTGTTTTTACTACTGGAAATCAGAACATCTGTAAGCTGTTTTTACTACTGGAAATCAGAACATCTGTAAGCTGTTTGTACTACTGGAAATCAGAACACCTGTAAACTGTTTGTACTACTGAAAATCAGAACATGTGTAACCTGTTTTTACTACTGAAAAACACCTAGCAAACACTATTGGATGAACCGGACTGCCAGTAAAAAAATTGAATAATACTAACGCTTATCTCCAATTGCTTTTGCCATGTAAGTACATAAATAATAGTAATTCTTTGAACCCTAGACCTCTCTCAACTACCACAACAGAATAAGACATTTGGTCAGTACTCAATTTCATTGCCCTTGAGGTTCTACTTAAATACTATAATCTTGACATTTGTAATATTTAGAAGCGAGTAAGACTCATTAATTTCATTCACCTGTAAAGCGAGAGTAAAATAATTAACTGTACATTAGGTATAAAATAATTAACCTGTACAAGTATGAGAGGCGTCGTGGATTTTCTTACCTGCACAATGAAGGTTTTACCTCCCCAGCCAGGAGTGGTCCCAATCTTACTCATGTAGCTGGCCTCCATGATGAAGTTCTCCAGTCCATGGAACACGCCCCTGCCAGTGGCGGATATTCTGCCGTGAATACCGCCCTGGTTGATGGGCTTGCCTGTCACACAGGCATGAGCGTTTATGTCCAAGTGACCTTGAGGGAAACAGGAGAATGAATGTCACTTTCTAATTCTGTGTTGTTGCTGTTGTAACCAACATGGGGTGGGTGGAAGAGATTGCCACAGGCAATAACCCCGCCCTTTAGGTAGGTCATTAGTGTTATTTCTTTTTACTTATTTAATCTGTCATTTGTTTGTTTTTTCTTAATTTTAGGCTATTAACATTGTACTCTGTCCTCCTAATAAAGCATACTATAATAATAATAATAACATGGCTACAGCTGGGGGAGAGATATCGTCTCCCGTAAACTTTAGTTGGCTCATACACTCTGTCCCAAATACTGGTTTGTAATTTCATATAGACAAATATTTACAGTTTTACATTGACACTCAAGCAATCAACTGAACTGGAAAAAATAACTTGGCTGATTATAAAATGTTTTATGGATATTAAGGAAACTTTGTAACTTTTTTTTTTCAAATAAAATATTAATTATTTACATTGATATAATATACATAGGTTAGTTAAATAGTGAAATTAAATAACCTCTGACGCTGCACTCCGCCGTTAGTAGTATTCAGGCTTACTTCAGTCGCTAGTATCTCAAAACAGCACAAAACACATGAACTGATGAAAAATCCACTGAATAAGAATAACTGTATAACAGTGTCTTCTTGTAAGGAAAAAGAGAAGATAATACGTGGTAAGTTAAGTCGTGGAATATTATCACCACCTAATGTGTACCTAAATGTAACATTGTAACATGCATTTCATATAAAAATGTGCAGTGTACATTAAAAAATAACTATGTCATTACTTGGTATTTTTTTTTGAAACGTAAAAAAAAGTTATTTTAGTACTTAAAATTACTATATTAGGTACAATGTTAAGTGAAATATTATAATACAACTCATTATTATGTGGTTCATAAATGAAGCATGCATTTCATATAATTATGTATTATAGGTATCTGTCATGTTGCACTTTCCATAGAATGTTAAGATCTGTAACAATTTACCATCAATATACAATACACTATTAATATGTGCACTTGTGCAGTGTACTATTATAAATACATAATTTTATCAAGTAATAATGCGGTTAGATAATTAGTAGGTAATATTTACTTATTTTGTAAAAAAAAAGGTTAGTAAATTAGTATTTAAGAACTTATCATAGTGAGTTAGTAGATTAAATATGTTAGTATGAAGATAAGGCATTCAAAAGGGTGGGTAGTAGTAACATAAAATTCAGTATCCTCACAAAGTAAGATTTTGTTTTGAGATGGGTTATAGGCAACAACAAAAAATCTTTAATTTTTTTTTAGGTATTCTCGAAAGTAAAATCACTGAACGCAATGAGACAGTAAAGCAACCTCACGAAATGAGGTCCTGTTTTGAAATGAGTAGGTCCTGGACAATTTGGCATTTGGTTTTCTTTTGGTTCCACAATGACCCCTAAACTGATCCACCCAGGGCCACAATGCAGCCTTTTTGTGAAATTAGGGGCGACATTAATAGACAAATTCTATATCATAAGGCATTGCTAAGCGTTGGTTTTCCCTATCTTACTCAGTACGCAATACCTTTCTTAGCGCCACAGAGATATTACAAAAACATCTATTAATTCCGCCCTAGCAGATGATTTTCATTATTATACTTCAGAAAGGTCTACAGTTAACAAAACTACTAGTGTATAATGTGGGGAGTTGGGGAATTTTGTGCAATGACTTAAATTTAAATTTTTAATATGTGAAGGAAAAAGGTAAAAACAGAGGGCTGCTCTGTACTCTAAAAACAAATTAAACCTGGGGGCCAAAATATGGGCGATGAATATTTCTTTTATTTCCCCAAATAATATTTCAAAACCCATCAAGTGTGGGGTACCAGATGAAGGGTCTTTCAAATACCGGATTGGATATTTTGATTTGGATTGCAATACATTTACATTTCTTATATTTAATTTTTCACACGATTTAAATTATTGACCATTGTTCCTTTAGAATTTAATTTTTTTATGACATAAATATAATTTGTATAAAGATATTGTACCGTTAATAAATGTACCCGTATACGGGGCATTATTATTATTAATATTTGAGGGAGATCTACAGTTCACAGGACCACTAGTAAAACTACTTTTTCTTAAAATTATGTTAGTAATATGTCAAAAGAAAGCATTCAACATTGATGGCACAGTGGCTTGTGCATGAGTCTTACCAAAAGCTAAGCGTTAATGTAAATAGACCAATAGTACACCCATAGTATTATGCAAAGCTATCAAAACACCAGTGAAGCAAAAGAAAGAGTGATTCGAATCTACAAAACAAAAGAGAATGGCACAATAAGAAATAGACATGGATAATATCAAATAATCAATTAGTTCCTATAAAAGAAGTTTTCCCCTGTACAGCTTTTATACACCCTTAGTATTATTATTGATTTAAGAAGAGGTTTGACAGAAAATTTGCCTACAATTACAAACTTGTGACAATCTAGAATTAATTCTCATTCAATTTTTTTTTTATAATCTCGTTGGAAAACTCAAAAATAATCATGGAAAAAATTAACTTCCATAGATATATCTCTTTACTTTCAAATTAGTATTGAAAGAAAAAAAATGGAATCATTTATGAATGAGTAATAATAGGTTTAGAGAATCTTACTGACTTGTATCATAAATATACAGGGTGTCCATAAAGTCCCACCCCACCCCCCGTAACTCAAGAACGGCTGAAAATATAGAAAAACGCAAAAACGATATTCCTTGGAGGATTAAGATTCAGCAAAAAAAAGTTTGCCTACACTACCTCAGTCAGGCTGGGCACGGACCAACTTTAAAATCTTAAATAAAATGGTATGTCTTGTGGCATATTTTTTAAAGGCCTCATCAAGAGAAGTTCATTGCAATAAATTTCAGTGAGCTACGACTTACCGTTCTCGAGATACAGGGTCGGCCGTCCTGGCTAATATCCCTATGTACTGACCTATAACTCGTTAACCGGAAGTTTCAGAAGGATAAATTATGTTGATGTTTACTCGTTTTATTGAGACCATTCGAACAAGGTATAACTCGATTTGTTTTTTGGTTAAAACTTTTGGCGGCTGGTCGTCCGTCCGGTTGGCTGACAAAACCAACCAGGAACTAGCATCAACTGAATAGGACGAGTTATACCTTGTTTGGAAGGTCTCAATAAAAGGAGTTAACATCAATAACTGAAACTTACGGTTAACGAGTTATAGGTCAGAACATATGGATATTAGCCAGAACGGCCGACCCTGTATCTCGAGAATGGTACCTATGACATAGGTCACAGAAGTTTGTTGTAATGAACTTCTCTTAATGAGGCCTTTAAAACAGTATGCCACAAGACATACCATTCCATTTAAGATTTTAAAGTTAGTCCGTGCCCAGCCTGACTGGGACAGTGTAGGCAGTTTTTTCTTTGCTGAAACTTCATCCCTCAAAATATGAAGGAATACGGGTTTTTGCGTTTTTCTATATTTTCAGCCGTTCTTGAGATATGGGGGTTGGGGTGAGACTTTATGGACACCCTGTATAAATACCTACAAGTAACCAAAAGAAAAACAATCACATATTTAAAAAAAAGAGTGAGTGTTTCACAGACTTTTTTATTCTGTAGCCATGAAACAGGAGCTACTGTAGACGCTTGCAGTCTGAGTTATAGCCTGCCCATCCCGTAGTATACCTCCCTCTGATGGGTGAGAAGTGACACAATACTTCCCATTTATGAGCTGGGTCAACACAAGTGCACCGGAAGGTATCCCTTACAAAGAACTCTATCCAAATTTAGAATACAATTTTTTTTTTGGCTCAGGGGATTGAACCCAGGACTTTGTACATGGCAAGCAAGTGCTTATTTCTAGTCACAAGGGAGTCTGGTACTAAGCCCTCCTTGAGTATGTACAGTCTGAAAAACTTCTGGAAAAAATGTTGTAATATTATGATAGAATAAGTAATATTAGTTGTCATGATAACCATGAGCCAAAGAGTTTCACTCAAAGAATGCCTATGATTTCCATTCTAAGTCATTACATGAAAGATACAAAGTATATTTTCTCTTTCCTCAAACAGTTGTCTCAGCACTGTTTGACAAGACTTGTTAAGTCTCCAAAATAAAATTGAAGAATTACCCATGGTCTTTTCAGACTTCATTTCAGCCCAAAATAAAATGAAAACAAATTTTCCCTTACAAGAAAAAGATCAATTTTAGTAATAAGGAAGTAACTGGATGACTTAGTACTCACCAATTGTTTTGGCATAGGTGTCAGCTATCCATGACATTTCCCTCTCTCCTGTTCCCATGTCTGGGGCTGGCACATCAACACCAGGCCCTAGAAATTATCATATGAATGTTCAAGCAGAATGCTAGTTGTGCAAGGTCAATAAAGAAAAGAACTTCTATGTAAATATAGGCATTGCTCATTGATAAATCTCTAGTTTTTGGCATTCAATTAGAATGAACAATTGTCAAAAAATACCAATTTTTTGTAGTGCTGATGACCAAATTTATTGGTCAAAGCTTTTCTGTCAACTCCAGTGATAGTTAAAAAAGTTTTGACATTTTTCCTTTATTCTGAGAGTACAACATAATTACCAATAAATCCTTTCTTGGCAAGCTCCAAGGTAAATCTCCGTGTAATTTTTTCCAATTCATTTTCACTGTAGTTCTTCGGATTTATTTTAACACCAGCTTTGGCTCCACCAAAAGGAACATCTACACAAGCACACTTGAATGTCATCAAAGCAGATAGAGCTTTCACTTCATCACGACTTACATCATCAGAGAATCGGATACCTGTTTATAAATAAATGTTGCAATTGTAGATTAAAACATATTGTGTATTTTATAATGTTAGAGCTTGTAAAATATTAATAATAATAATAATAAATGCCCGCAGCACGGGTGTATATTTACGAGCCTAGCTCTATTTACAAACAGAAAACAAATAACATGAATATATCACATAAGAAAGGTTTAAAAACAATCATATCACAGTTAAAAAAAAAAATCAAATGAAGTTAAAAAAAAAAAAAAAAATCAAGTGAAGTTAAAACCAGCACTGACATTTGCTGACCAATGCAAATAATATTGAAATATTATTTGCATTGGTCATCAAAATCCAAGATATTTTGCTTTTTGAAAATTTCAAACAAGCACTCAAGCCACTGGTGGACATAAATGTGGAACTAGAAGAAAGCCACTGGTGGACATAAATGTGGAACTACTTCTAGTTGAAGTAGTTCACATTACATCTCATTTACCTATTTATTTATTTTAATTTTGTATTTTTTTTTTTTTTTTTCTTTTTTTTTTTTTTCTTCTTCTTCTTCTTTGATAGGGTTATACGTAAAAGGTTTTTATTTTCATACTCACCTCCTTTACATGGAGTCCTATGAGTACTATGTTGTGCCCTGTATCCAGTAATCATCTCATAATCTCCACTATCTCTCCTCACAGGAAAAGATATCTCTATGATATGATCACAGGGCTGCATGCCAAGCAGGATTCCTCGAACTTTTTTCTTTTTGTCTTCAATAGTCATGCGTCCCTTCATATCCTCTACCAACTTATCTTCTGCTATTTGACAAGACCGATGGAAGAAGTATTCTACCATGTCAAAGAACTTGGGGTTCTCAGCCGTGGGAATGTCTTTGAGCTTGTCAGGAATATCATGAAGGCTTCCTGAGACTGCAGAGCCGAGGATGTGATGGGAGCAAGCTTGGGGCTCACACCTTGGAATAGGACACGGAGCTTCAACATGTTTCTAATTTCTGAAAGCAAGAGAGAAGGACCATTATTTTTTAATTAATTTTTATAATGATTGAAAAATGAAGTAGTTTTTATTTTTTGTGCTCTTTAAAATTTCTGCAGTCCAAAATTCTTTTCTTTTTTTCAAGTTTACATTAACATATTATGTATAGAGGTACCTACTGTGTCTTGTAAGATTTTTTTTCAGTGACATGCTTATTTTTTCTATGCATGTAGGTAGTTCACAACTTTGATAAAAAGGTAACCATAAACACATATAAAAGCTCACAACAAAGTATTTGTATAAGCCTCCATGAGAAATAAGCTGATACAAAACCACATGTTATATCAGGTTTAATTTGTGTGGGTACAATATTATTAAATACTGATGACATGCCTAACTCATGCAAGGCCTTATTTAAACCACAATCCAAGCTTGCTATGAAGATGTTAAAAGTAAAACTTTAATGTGACAGCATTAAATTGAAGCCCTACATTTTTTTTTTTTTTTTTTTTTTTTTTTAACAATATTTCTTTATTTTCCTTATATATTCCTTCTTTTTATATCATTTTGATGATATAATTTTTCTCAAAATTGTAAGGCATGAAATACATGCAACTGCAAAACATGAATGACACACCCCAGATTTTTCACAGATAAAACTTTTGAGGATTCCACAAAATTACCTGGAATGCTTTATTTAGGTAGATATCAATAATATAAAGATTCCACCAGAATAAAAATAAATTAATACCATATAGCCTGCCTACAGAAACACTTAAAATAGTACCTAAGTATGTGGTACAAGTTAGGAAAATATTGAAATTGATTCTAGGTAGCTATCAGTATCTTACCTTCCCTTCAGTAGTCTAGGGCCCCTTGATTCTGGGGAGTGAACTGTGTGATTAAATAACCAAGGAACCTGGCTATTGTCTGGGTTATTTAACTAGTAAACACCTGAATGATGTTCTGTATAATACAAATACGAACAATTAGGACAAATTTTAACTAATCAGTTGTGTTTTCCGTTAATTATAATTACCTATTCTTAATTAATCCCCATATTCAAGATATATAATTGCCATAAAAGGGAATGGATAGTATAGCTACTATGATAATGATACCTACATTTTACTTGATTTTACTACGTGTTTCTGTGTTTTGTGCTGTCTTCACTCCACCATCTCTGTCTCCCTTCCCATGGTTGACAGATTATCTACCTAAAAAATTCCCAGACAAAGCCTCAAAAAATCCCTAAAAATCCCTCTTTGTTATCTCTTTCGGGAAAGGGAATTTTTTTCTCCCTTTCGCGAAACGTTTCTTTTTTTATATATAATTTATTGTTTTTTATTTCCAAATATTCTAGGTATAATATAGTAGTTAGTATTATAACAGGGGTGTAGCTAATTAGGTGTTTTGATCCATTCAGGAGCATTTCTATCGTTAACCAATGCCAAAGGAGTGGCCCTGCGGCTCTAGAATGCAGTTCTTTCAATCAGTTTTGTGGTTCTTCTGGAGATATATAAAATCAACTTCCATACCAATTTTCAAGTCTCTAGCTCTTACCGTTTTCGAGGTATTGTTTTACGGACGGGACCAATGGCTGAAAACAACTTATTTGATATACGGCTATGACTCGTCCCGAAATCCGAAAAAATGGTTTGGACAAATTTTGAATACAATACTTTCCTTGTTAGGTTATAGGATAGGCAAAGTTAAATAGTATGAAATTTTTTCCAAAACAGGCTTAGGGAACATTATTGGTTGGTCTTCGCTGCCATGCCGTTATTTGTAATTCTTATAAAAAAAATTTAACAAGCGTGATTATCTGATCATGCTGATCCTAGTCATATAATAATAATATCGCATTATTTTACTGCCTGATTAGGACTAATGAGTCCCATTATTCCAGCAGTGAGCCCAAGACGTATTACTATTATGTGGCCAAAACTTCAAAAAGGAGGATAACTGTCATGTCCCGGCTGGGTTTCGAACCCGCGACTTCAGACAGACACCTTGACCATGAACACCGGACAGACAGTGGATCACCTATTCAATGGCACACACATACACACACATTAATCATTGTACCTAATAATAACATTTTATTTTATTTCTCTCGATTTGTCTCTTTCATTTGAGTTAGGTACCTCCGAGGTAAAAACCATTGAACTTTCTTATAAACTTTGTAAGTTCAAGTTTTAAGTATGAATTATTTGTGTTGATGAAAGAGCATCTTCACAATTTCTGTGGTTAACACAGCATTGAGATCTTCCGTTACTTTTCCAATCCTTTTACATTATTTTCCTTAGACTGTGGTACTGTGCACAGGTCGATACCCACAAGTAGGTAACTCTCACTGTACCTCACGAGATATGAGTGGACCCGGACCTAGGACATGCAAAGTACAGAGTAGAAATTTTCTACTCAGCCGGAATTCGAACCCGGATCACCTACGTCAAGACCATTGCGCTGCCCACTCAACGACGGTGACTACTGCAAAAGTTAGAAAGAATTTCCCAGCTCTTGTCTCCTGAAAATCGATACAGTGTGTGCGCATGCCTGGGACTTGTTTTTCCCTGTTTTCAGAGTCCCGTTTTTCTGCAAGAGAGTAGATAGTTATTTTGGTCAAACTGTCTACCTACTCTGTAAAGTTTAGTCAAACTACGTGCGGTTATGATATTTTAAGTGCTTTTCTGTCGCTTATTTGGGATTTAGAACAAATTGAATTTGCGTACAGAAGTCAAGGAATGGTGATTTTAACCGTAAAACAACGATCTTCTATTTTATGTTTTTCTCTTGAAAATTTTCCTCTGATTAGTATTTGTGATTGGAAAGTGGTGTTTTTCTGAAAATAAGTTATGTTTGGCCGTATGAAATATAAACCACCTAGGAAGATCCTTAAGTAGGAGAAGACCCACCTCGCTGTTGTCAACTTTATAATGAGAGAAGAGATTTCGATTGACTCTGAATCAACATCAGTGATCACTTATGGTGTGGTAAGTAATGATTTATTTTTTAAACCCGTGAAGTTCTTGGGCTACTGGAGAACAGAGCATTTATTTGACCCCGTCTAGCGGGAAAATTACTCAAACCTTTTGTTTAATACCTATCGATTCAGCCAAAGGAGAATAGAAAACTTCTGTATCTAGGTAGATACTCAAGTGTGATCAAAAAAGTTCCCTATACTTATTTTAATTAATTTCTATTAGGTATAGAAACTATAAAATATGTAATGCATGGAAACTTCGAAAATATTGAATTCGGTTTTTTTTTTTTTTTTGACATTTATTAGATAACACCTATTTTCTGGCCTACTTATTTCAATCAAGCTCTCCTGATTCTAAATAAACTAGTGTGAGAACGGTGTCCTTGAGGTTGAGAAGAACTAGACAGAGCTTTAAGTCAGCAATGATTGTGGATGGTGCAGGAGTAGACTTTATATGTAAAAAAAAATCATATATAGTTAAAAATTGTTGACTTTTTAATAATAAAAAAAAACTAGTCTGAACATGACTCGACTTTGTATCCCTCGAAAATAAAGAAAAGAGAGCATATACTACTATAGATTTTTAAACCGACCTCCGTAGTTCGATCGATAAGGCGGCGGACTTGTCACCGGAGGTCGGTGTTTCGATGGTACGTTCTGTAGGTATAGGTACACCAATACTCATCATCCGATCATTGAGGTTGTGCAACGTCTAGCGTGGTGAGACATGGATCGTGACCGTTCTGGTTCGTGGTTTCATGGCAATTTACGTTCTGCTGGCTATTCCCGACTCCACTAGTGCGGCATGGGTCAATTTGAATACCTGTGTTGCCCAGCGAATTGTAGGAAAATCTACCGTTGCGTCGTGATATGACCATTATATTATATTATTATTATCAAATGTTTTATTAGACAAAAAGACATAAATATGTACACTACAAATAATTATTATAAATAAAAAAACAGAAAAATGGAAACAATATAAACAATAAAATGGAAAGAAATAGATAAATATAATTAACATCCTAACTAAAGGGCGGGGTTATTGGCTATGGCAATCTCTTCCACCCAACCCTTTTTCGACCATGTAACGTAGTTGAAAGTGTTAAATCTCAGTAAACCAACAAACATTTTTATTTATTTTTCAGACAATGGCAGCTTTTGCGGTTTCCGGTGTTGCCCTCCTTGCTTTCTTCACCTATTGGATCCGGAAAGTGTGTCGGTAAGTTTTTGTTCTGTTGTCAGTATAAGTATCTCAAGTCGTAGGTCCTAGTAGGTAAGCCGGGACATAACAAGATATCGTCACATTTGCGATTTTGACCACATAATAATACGTTTCGGGGTTACTGATGGAATAAAATGGGACTTTAATTCGAATTATAGAATAGGATTAAATTTGGCCTAGTCAGTCAGTATGAAAAAGGCGATATTATTATCATAATAAGCCAGCCTTCATGGCGTCACGGTTAAGACTACTACCCGTCGTAATTGCGAGAAACGAGTTCGATCCCTCGAAAATTCAATTCCTTCCAAGCACGTGAGGCTGGTATTTCCGGCTCTACCCAGGCTGGGTGAGGTTTATGTGGGTAGCTGATACGATTCCAAGCTAATGGAGGGTAAAACTCCCATCTTCACTATCTATCTCAATCAGGACGTTAAAACCAAATAGAATCAACTGGTTACAATTAGATCTAATTAGGTTGCAGTGTTAATTATAAGGGTTTCACTGAAAACCCTGCAGGCCTGCAACCAGGTCAGATAATAATAAATCATAATTTATAGCTGACTCTAATATAGTAAAATCACCTATTCCTATATTGTAGAATCATCATACATTGTTTACTTGGCTTCAAGCAACTTATTCTCGCCTAGAAGTTTGGACCAAGCTAGAGCAACGTTTACTGCCCTATTTATTTACACTCTCTTTTTTATTACAAAACAATCATCGAACATGAATAACATAAAAAACAACTTTAAAATATATACAAAAATGTTAAATAGAACAAAACTAGTTAGATAATACATGATTCAATTATTGCTTCAGTTAGTGCAGTGTCGGAAATACGAGTACTTTTCCGGAGGAAACTAGCTGGGACAAATAATAATAATAGTAAATTTAGGAAGGGCAAAGCTTTATAAGTAAAGCTATTAAGCCCAGAACAAAATTATGAGGTTATGTTATACAAGATGCTTTATTTAATAGAGAAAAAATCGTCAATTTTAGCTTTGAATGAGTTTGTAGATGGATCATAAATAGGTACTAAAAAATATTACGCTTTGGAATGAGTTTCTTTTAGGTACCTTACTCTTAAATTTATGATAAAAAGGTAGAGTTCTTATTCATGTAAATTAGAACTGAATTATAAAACAGGATTATAGGTATTTAAGATAAGCCAGACTGTCCCTCAAGTTAGGCTATAGTGCGCTGTGATTGGTTGAAACTCTGACTTGAGAGAGAGGGCTAATCTTGATTTTAATCCTGTTTTATGATTCGGTCCTTAGGCATCGACAAAATTAACGCCCTCCAAATGGTGGCAGGGGCTCAATTGAATCTTTATGTTTCCCGGTAGCTCATTGGTAAAGAGTACAGTACTCTGTGAATTCAGAGGTTCCAGAGGTCGCGGGTTCAAAACTTAGCTGGGACATGAGAAGTTATCCTCCCATTTGGGATTTCGACTATATAATAATGCGTCTTGGGCTTACTGACAGAATATTGGGACTTAATTATTATACTATGCTTTATTAGGTAAGACAAAGTAAAATAAAAATATAAGTAACAGTAAAATATAAAGATTATAAATTATAAAGAAAAAATAAATAGATCGAACAAAGAAACAAGAACAAAAAAGAGAATAAAGCCAATGTCCTAACCTAAAGGGCGGGGTTTTTGCCGGTGGCAATCACTTCCACCCAACCCTTATGTAAATAAGGCGATATTATTATTATTTATCTGGCACTGCTCCGTTCAAGACAAATGACCGGAACTACACTAACCCTTCACTTGAACCTAATTCAGTTAGGAGCTATTGGATTATGTCAAGTACTGAGCCGTGTTACAATACAGATTCCCTACAAGTGTGCTCGCTTTCACCGAGTTCTTTTCTGCTCTCCGCAATTTTTTTGCTCAGGTCATGTGTATGGAAATTATTTAAAGTTATCAGTATGCTTTGCGGATGTACAGCACGGGTATATCGTACGGTTCACTGTAAGGGTGACATAAAAGAAAAAAGTTTGTAAGCCTCCAGAAATATCGAAAATTACCGAAATTGCGTCATATACCTAGCAATAAATAAAAATGTGTTTTTGTGTTATTTTATCTTAAAGTTAGTGGACACCACAGAAGTAATGAACTTTTCCGTATCCTAATGTGTTATTTCGCCCATCGACACTGGTCGTACGAATCGAAATGTATTAGGTTTGTTGTGTGTCAAAAGCTTTCAAAATAAAAAGACTGGTAGATATCAACTATCTATTCAACTAGAAGATAAACATATTGTGCCCCAACAACACTGCTCAAGAGCTCAATTTGCTGCTACTCAACCTCGCCCGTCTGGTCAGAATCTGCTCCTGTTCAAATTATTGATCATTTCACGAACAGCAATCTCCGTGACAGAACAGACTGTTAAAGTTGTGACTCCTGTCGGACTCAAGTACTGGATTACAAAACTTAAAAGACTTAGGGCCGATTTATAAACAAGATTACAACAAAGATAAGGGAATACATTGTATTTATATTCAAATAAATAAAGAGGTTCTTTGTTAAACTGTTGGCATAATGGGACTATTACCTGTCTTGCGCTGACAGTCTAAATAAAGCACTTCTTATACTTATACTTATCCCTCAAGTCGGACTATCCACCAATCACAGCTCACCATATCTCAGAGAGAGTCGTCCCTAATCCTCATTGTAATCTAACTTTATAAATTAACCCTAAGTAGTTGTCATGGCAACTCAAAATCTCTAGATAAGGGAAAGGGAAGACTATCCCTCAAGTCGGACTTACCACCAATCACAGCTCACCATATATCTCAGAGAGAGTCGTCCCTAATCCTCATTGTAATCTAACTTTATAAGTTAACTCTAAGTAGTTTTTTTTTTTTGAGGATAGGAAAATCTTCTAAAGACACCCAGCCACCTCACTCCCTGGGGTGTGGGATTTTTACCCACTAAAAACCTATCCTCCGAAGACGTAGGAGATCCCGGAACCGTGTGATACATTACTTCGGGATTAACTCTAAGTAGTTGTCATGGCAACTCAAAATCTCGCGCGCCGCCCGTCCTGGCGTCGGCGTAGGCTCTCCGCCATGCGCCAGGCCAAGTCCGCCTCCGAGTTCAACACAGACGTCCTGTATGAGGCGCAGTGTCGCGCCCAAGGGCTCCTCTGCACGGCGCGGTCCAACAGTTTCGACAGCACCACAGTGGGGGGCGACGCTCAACTGGAGGCGGCCCCACCCAGTGGCGGCGTGCTCAAGAGCGCCAAGTCTTTCAGCAAGATCTTCGCCTGTATTGGAAAACTAGGGAAGGAGCCCGAGGATGAGTTAGATTCCAGGTACAGTAGAGTTGAGTAGAACACTGCGACAGACTAGGTTTGGGGGACGTCAAACAGGGAAAAGACGTAGAATTGAGTAGAACACTGAGATAGACCAGACCTGGGGACGTCAAACTGGGAGGAGACCAGTGTCTCGATATCTTAATATATAAATGTCAAATTCACTGACTGACTGATCATCACTGTTTCTCCGAACTGGTAAGTCCTAGGAAGCTGAAATTTGGTAGGTAGCTTTGTCTTATAGTCTAGATGTGCAATAAGACAGGATTTTTCGAAATTCCCACTACAACACCTGCCATTGGCGAAAAAGAACTTTTTACTTTCACGGCCATGCCTCGGCCCGCAAAGCGGGCGACAGCCCGCTAGTAGGACTATAAACAGACTAGTGAACCCTGACAAGCCAGGCTAGCTTGTTGTTGTCCAGTTTTTATGATTCAAAAAAGAATAAGCCCGAATTCTCACGGTGGTTGATCTCACAAAGAAATATGTGGTTCAGGATGAGCCAACTTTTCAATGAATGTTGGCTGGAGACCAATAATCTCCCCAGCTGTAGCCAAGCTGGTTATAACAACAAAAACAACGACAATCTAGGGCTGGAATAGTGGTAACTGTTGGTAGAATAAAAGCCTCAGAAGCTTGATCGATGATGGACCGACGTGTAACCTGGAGGTCGGTGGTTCGAGTAATTGTGATTAGCACAAATAACCGTTGGTCAAGAGGCTACCTTTCTACGCTGTCAGTCTAAATAAAGCACTATTCTACTTGTGTACCAAATCGTTATTAGTGTTTCACAGCTTTTTTTCGTAGCTGGGTGGTTGAGATTGCCATAGGCAATAACCCCGCCTTTTAGTTAGGACATATCCCAGACAGCACAGTCAACTGGATGTATACCATACTGTTAGGTGGAAAAAGTCTACTTGCCCACCTGGAAATCAGCTGGAGATTTCCACCTTCCACCTGACCTCCACCTGGAAATCAACTGGAAATGAACTGGAAAGTAACCCAACTTTTAACTGGAAGTCAGTTGCCCAAAGTCAACTGGATTTGTTCCACTTATTTCCAGCTACTTGTAGCGCTCTCTAGTGGATGGGTAGTAACTCACTACCACAATGTTGACATACCTATTTACCTATACTGTACATTATCCTACATAATAATTAAATGCTACGCTCTTGGTTTTGAGGTCGTGGGTTCGAATCCCATTATATGCATTTTTTTGCAACAAAAAATAATAATAATAATAATAATAGTAATAAAAATACTAGAAACAAATGTATATTAGGCATAAATTCAATTTAAGTTATTTTATTTAGAGGCCATACATTCAAATCTCATGAAGAATATTTTTTTTGTATAAACATAAAGTAATAAATTTTAAATAGGTTTTTTTAACACGTACACACACACAATTTTGAGTATAATTTTTTTTATAGAAATTTGGAAAGAAAAAGAAAATAACTTATCTGTTTTAAACAACACAATTCAAATAAGACTCATTATTATATTTTTACAATAAGTGTGTTTATTATTAAAAAAATTGTCCCAAAAGTGTAAAATGCACTATCAAATTTCCACCATGTCACAAGACCTTGTACCAATGTATCACAAGTATTTCCTATGTAGGTATAATCTCTATACAGTATGTTTCAGAAAAGGTGGCCACCCCCTCGTAACTTTTGAACGCGACGGAATTTTTCAATTCTGTAAAGTCCTAGGTATAGGAAGTGCCCTATGGCCCATCCTGTGGTCATATTTATTTTTGGCCCCGGTCGGCCCTTCCGGCTTTTAGGCCATATTTTTTCATTTTTCTCGCGAATTTTAAATGGAATGCTATATTTTTTATTCCTGTTAATTAAAGTCCAAGTTAGGCTGAGTATAATGAGCTTTTAAAATTTTCGAAAACCTTATCAGGGGCGGAGCTAGTAGGGTGCAAGTTTCAAAATTGTTACACCCTGTATTTCAGCGTTAGTTAGATTTTTTAGTACTTTTTTTATGTTCATAGGTTCAAAATATTGTTTTACACCATATGAGATCAAAAAAATATTCTTGTTTACTTCTAATCAGGGTCATAGTAAGGTTTTTGTAAAAGTACTTTTTTTCTCACGTCAATTTTTCCGTAAATTAATGGTGTTCTCGAAATTGGCATTTTTAGAGGTGAAAGTCTGCAGTGACATATGTTTTTTATGCTTGAAATCAAAAGAAAACTTAACGGAGAAGCGATTAAAATCATAAAAAAAACCCTTTAACCTGCTAGTTTTTTCACGACAGTGTCCGGTAAAGTGGGTGAATTTCGTATTGGATTTTTTTTGTTGTTGAGGAAACACAATTGGCATAGAAAATAAATAATATCTAATAAGGGAATATTACTTCAATAAACATAACTAAATGCGAAATTAAATGAAAATTATTTATTCTAAATCAGTGCCGGATATTTTTTTTTCTCTCTCTCTTTCTCTCTCTCTCTTCGCCTCTTGAATAATTGAATTGGTTTAATTTTCACCCTCAAGGGTTTGGTACTTGACCTGGTATTTTTTTCTCTTAAATTTCGAGATAATTAGATTTTTATTTAGAGACCTGGTATTCATTACTAGCAACACCAGTATGATTTTTTTTTTTTTAATTTGGGTTTAATATCGCGTTTCAACTGCATGGTCATATCATAACGGGGGTGTTACATTCCATTCGCAAGAAACTCACCAACCTCCTAAACACATTTATCTCACCCAGCCTGGGTTAGGCCGGAATGCCAGCATCACGAAGTTTTCTCCTCGCTGAACCTTGCTAAACTTCGGTGATCCTACAAGAATCGTTGCATTCAAAGCGCCATCGGACTGACTCCAGAATTATTGACAATGTGTTTTCTACAGATTTTACCAACTTACCAACTAAAATTGTCTCAAGAAGGGACCCTTAGGCCGACTTTAGAAGCAGCATTATCTGATAATTATTTTTGATACAACTTGAACTTTGAAAAGTGAAAAAAGAGAGAGAGAGAAAAAAAAAAAAAAATATCCGGCACTGATTTAGAATAAATAATTTTCATTTAATTTCGCATTTAGTTATGTTTATTGAAGTAATAGTCCCTTATTAGATATTATTTATTTTCTATGCCAATTGTGTTTCCTCAACAACAAAAAAAATCCAATACGAAATTCACCCACTTTACCGGACACTGTCGTGAAAAAACTAGCAGGTTAAAGGGTTTTTTTTATGATTTTAATCGCTTCTCCGTTAAGTTTTCTTTTGATTTCAAGCATAAAAAACATATGTCACTGCAGACTTTCACCTCTAAAAATGCCAATTTCGAGAACACCATTAATTTACGGAAAAATTGGCGTGAGAAAAAAAGTACTTTTACAAAAACCTTACTATGACCCTGATTAGAAGTAAACAAGAATATTTTTTTGATCTCATATGGTGTAAAACAATATTTTGAACCTATGAACATAAAAAAAGTACTAAAAAATCTAACTAACGCTGAAATACAGGGTGTAACAATTTTGAAACTTGCACCCAACTAGCTCCGCCCCTGATAAGGTTTTCGAAAATTTTAAAAGCTCATTATACTCAGCCTAACTTGGACTTTAATTAACAGGAATAAAAAATATAGCATTCCATTTAAAATTCGCGAGAAAAATGAAAAAATATGGCCTAAAAGCCGGAAGGGCCGACCGGGGCCAAAAATAAATATGACCACAGGATGGGCCATAGGGCACTTCCTATACCTAGGACTTTACAGAATTGAAAAATTCCGTCGCGTTCAAAAGTTACGAGGGGGTGGCCACCTTTTCTGAAACATACTGTATATAAAAGTCAAAGTTGTGCATGTCTGGCTGACTATGTCCTCTTGGGGTTACAATACCAAACGGTACTCTCACTGAGAGTTCACCCCCCCTAAGCCACCTTCAACATACTAGAAAATTATCAAAATTAAAATATCTAATACAATTTTCAAGTGCACTGGTAATCAAGTGGTTAACGCGCTAGTCAGATAATCAACCTAGCGTAGGGTTCCGTTGTTTCAAATTTTTCCTCATTATGGTTGTGATTACATAATAATAAGACTCTGAGGGTTAGGTTAGTAGAAAATGCTTTGAGCATAACCTTTAACCTTACCTGGTGGTTACCTTCCAATTAAAAGTGTTATTATTATTTTTATTGGGACACCGGCCATGAGGAAAAACCTTAATGATGACAAAATGCCAGGTTTTAGCTAGTATAGAAATAAAATAATGATATCCAATTATAAAATATGCTCATAACATGTACATAATCACAATAAAATAATAATACTATGTAAATTAAAATATATTTCTTTTGTGAAACCAAAAATAACAAAGAAATAAACTAATAGCCAGCAGAAAATGAAGATGGGGCATGGAATACACCAGTTTTCATGAAATTGCAAAAGTTAAGCAATGTCTAACGTGGTGGAACATGGATTAGTGAATGTTATTATGTATTTGTAATCCTTCATGACAATTTATATACTGCTGTGGCTAATTAGAATTGCTTTGAGAATTATTACCAAAAAACATTGTTATACTTAAATTAAAACAAAATTGACTTGTTAAGACTAGTGAAATTATAAAACACAATAGTGTGGAACACTTTTTTTAAATAGATATAAAATTAACTCAAATTTAAGGGGCTTCATAGTAATAAGGTGGTAGAGAGAGCACAATAGTTATTATTGTTATTTTGAACAGTGCACATTAAATTGGCCAATTAATTTTAAATCAAGTACCTAATCAGGAAGCATGTCACAAAGTAAACATCATTTTTTAATGTGGCAGAACCACCTGAGTGAAATATTCATTTTATAATAATATGTATTGTACATCTAAATAAAATCCACAGAGTGAAAAATTTCACTATCTAGCACTATGCATTCAGCTGTTTCTTTGCTTGAACCAGAACCTTTTTTTAGCCAACCTATGGTCAAGAGATCTTGAGCATAAAAAATTCTGTTTCCCTTAACACATGGTCCTACTTTGGCTTGGCTAGACTAGGTGAGATTAATATGGGTAGCTGGTATGATTCCAAGTGAACTGTAGGTGTTAGTCCATTGTGCTAGTCCAGGAACAGCAGAGTGCAGAAAGTTCATTAGGGTCCAAGTGGATATCTCTAGAAATGGATGGTTATTGTCAGATGAAAAAGGTGATCCAGTATTAAATGTTTCTTGTCCTCTCCTTTCCTTCTGTCACGATTCACGATTTAGACAAACTAAAGAACTATTTTTTGATACACCTCGAAAGCAAATTTGGAGTTCAGAAATGACAAAGTAAACACTTTCAGAAGTTTGAAATCAGGAATTCAATTAGACGAGTAACGAGACTGAGATACGCCTTTTAAAACTGTATTTTTGAACGCAAGCTAATATTTCTTGGAAATCAATTTAATGCAAAGCATGTACGTCCAAAACGGCTCTTCAGAAAAAGCTGAAAATGAAAAAAATAGCTTTCTATAGTAAAAAACAAATTGAAAAACATATTGAATTCCTAATATCTGTTTTAAATAAAATTGAATCTAAAATATACGAGTTCCTGGACATGGGGAGTGCCTATATTATTTATATCTACCTAATAGGAAAAAAACATTTTTCTTCTGTTAAAAATAAGCATAACGAAAATAGTAGCTTTTCCTTTTGTATATACCTACATACATGAGAGTAACTACACAACTTCTATGTGTGTGATGTTAAAATAATACTTCATTGCAATAATTTTATTATAGTGAGCAATTATTTAAACTTTTTACATTAAAAAAGGTTTAAGAGAAATGAAAATAAAATTCTTTCAATGCTAGTTCTATTAAGCTGAAAGAAACCAAATGCATGAAATCACTGCACAGATCCTAATCCATAGTGTTCAAGGTCCTTTTTATAAAAAATGCTACACAGTTAAACATTCCATAATCTCGTACGCATGCGCATCTCTTTTGTTTACCTTTTCTGAAAGGATGTAGAAGAGATAGGAATCCATCTAGAAAAATCCAAAGAAATTGTTAAAGATAGAAGAACATGGTTTCAGCTCAAATAACAGACATTATAACAAGGTGTGAACGATAACCGCCTTGTTAAAACGCCGTAAAATTTAAAAAAATGATGATATAAAAAAAAAAATTGTTTTGGCACTGAAAACTGAGAGTATCGAAAATTTTGAATGATTCCATTACTTTCCTTATTATAGGATAAGGAAAGTAGAAAAAAGGCATAATAGTATAAGTACTATGGCAGAAGAAGCCGCAGCCACGAAAAGTAAAGTAAGCAAAAGTTCTGCTGATTTTTTTCCGTTGCCTTAAAAATGTTTTCAGAAAAGGACAAAATTGTCCACTTCATCTGTCTGATAAAATTACAGTAATATTTTTGAAACAAACTTTGTGCAACCGGTTGTCCAATTTTTGGTAAAATCAACATTCTATTATGTCAAACATAGCATGTCACATGTCACACTATGTCACAGATTGCCAAGTCGAATTTCAGCTTACCGGTCCAGAGTCTACGAAATTCAAATAACGCGATATAGATAATACAGTCAAACCTGAATATAAGAGAACAATTTCCAGATCCAATTTAGGAAAATAACCTCTTTATAAGAGTAACATGGAAAAAAAAATCCGGTCATTTGAATTCTCTTGTACTCAGGTTCAGCTGTAGGTACCTTTTTTAAAAATAAAGCGTGGTACCCATCTAAGTTTCCGTTGTGGTTTAGTTTACAAGGTTTAAAAAAATAAATAAAATAATATCCAAAATTATAACTACCAATTTGACTTTTATCACTTGAAAAATTGAGGCTTGAAATTGCGGAGTCGTCGGATATCCCGTCTTGGTCCTCAGTCGTGGATGAAGACTTGAGATCTTAGCGAGGAGCGCTATCTGGCGGATATTGGAGCAACTGAGAGCGGAACAAACATTTGCTGCTGATCCAATGTGTACAAACTCAGACTCCGGTGTTCTGTGGAAAAAAAATGTGAGAAAAATCAAATTTCGAACTACAGTCGAACCTGGAAAAAACAGGACTGGTGAAAAAGGAAAAGTGGGTAAACTGGAAAAAATTTCGTGGTCCTTTCAAAGGTTCACTGCTTGAAAATACTTTACTGCAAGTAGAATTAGTACCTATGTATGAGCAGGATGTCATTCTAGGTGGTTTTAAAACTCCTGTTTAAACAAGGTTTAACTGTAACTTAGTCAAAAACCAGGGTCTTAGGCAAGTTGAAGGCTTCAGTTCTTTTAAAATCGGTAAAGCAATCAACATTTAACCAACCTATTGTGGAAGGTGACCACTGAAAGCCCTTGTGATGATGGCCGCTGCTGCCCCATTATACTAGGTCAGGTTAATGTAGGTAGCTAATTTACGAGTTTTCAGCAAGTATAGGTTAAAAATTCTCGTCTCAACAGTTCCATTAACAGAGCACCGGTAGCAGATGGCGAAAATTTCATGAGGATTGACCTTACCTACAATTTACAATATGCTAAGTCATAAAAGTGTAAAAAATACAAAAAGACATAACCGCTACCAGGCGCGGCCGGTAGGAAAATATTTTGGGGTTGCTGCCACATAATCCAGACTAAAATGGAATTATAGTATCGTTCTTCCAGTTTCTAAAGAGTTTGAGATTGTTTACAATACTAATTAAAATAATTATGCATTAATTAGTATAAAAATGTGTGATGATTTTCATTGTTTACGAGTTGGGACTTGAGAAAATCCTCTCATTTTCTCTTTTCTCTAGGGTGCTGCAGTTCCGCAGCTCCTTAGCACCGACCACGCCTGACCGCTACTATGACGTCCATGACTTAGTTATGAAATTTTTATTTTTCCTCTCTATTGCTTTATGGCAGAATTTCCTATAGACAAGGCAGTTACAACAACTGGTTACGATATTTTAACTATATTATATAATTTGCAGAAATAGGTAATATATCTTAGAACCCGCTGCTTGTTGTCCTTGTAAACATAAAGAATACTGCCATTATTTTTATTGCAATAATATTATTTATATGATGCTGTGCAGCAAGTATATTATGTCATCGTCCAAATACGCAAAGTGAACATCCATGTCTTAGTTTGTGGCATGTCATTGTCATGAGCACAAAGTTTCAACTTTAAGAAACTCTATTTTGTTTCTGAAGGAACGCATATTTCCTGGCCATCAAGGAAGTTGTTTGGACCATAACTGTTGTAATAGTATGCCATTGTTTTAAGCAATAAACAAATTAAAAGCAGAATCATGCCAGCAAAGTGTGCATTAAAAAAGAAAAGGTAACTATCTACATCCCGTAGTATTACTGTTAAAACAAGAAAGATTTTAAAGCAAGTGCGTAGAGTAGATATTATTGTAAAACAAAATACATAATATATAAACTTATTCATTTAGAAACTCTTTATTAGTAGAACATATATACAGACAAATAATGGTAAAAATTGACAATATTAATAATATAAACAAGAAAAAAAATAAACAAAATATATACACATGTCGTAACTAAAGAGCGGGGTTATTGCGTATGGCAATCCCTTCCACTCAACCCTAAACTCTGTTTCGTGTTAATATAGGCCGGTGGCGAGTGCTACTTGATGAGTGCTCGCCTCCCGGCGAGCTTGATACGGAAGTGAAACATGCACTGTTTGTTGGCAGAGTGGAAGAACAGAGACACAACATGACTGACGCCACTAGAGACATGAGCCTCATTCCAGAGAGCACCCTCACTCTCAAAATCCCCAAATCTCCCTTTCAACCGTCAAATTTCGTTCAAATCAACCAATCAGAGCTTGTTGTTCGGCAGTTGAAAGTGAGATTTGGAAATTGCGATAGTGAGAAGACTTTCTGGAACGAGTCTGAAATTTCTTGAGAAAGTAGTCCAGTGCCGACCCCAAGTAGGATTGGGAAAAGAGAAAGATCTCGTAGGATCACGTCCAGTTAAGGAACGTCCAGACTTCGTGATGCTGGCATTCCTGGCTAACCTAGGCTGGGTGAGGATAATTTAAGTAGCAAGTTTGTGAGTTTCCTGCGAATGGAGGGTAAAACCTCTGTCGCGTATGACCATGCAGTTGAAAAACGACGTTACATCCAAATTTAACTAACTAAATAGATGGAGAATGTTACGAATGAAGAAGTTTTCTAAAGAGCTAAAATGGAAGAATATATTGAACTAATTGAAGAAACAAATAGTGAAATAATAGAACAGATCATTATGAAAATTTTATGGCATTAAATTTGACATATGTTACTGGAGACGGTAGTTGATTATGAGTTGGATTGAGCAGGTTACAAATGAAGGAGCTCTGTTCTGAAGAGAATAGAGGAATATATTAAAGAAACAATTAGTAAAATAAATGGACCATATCAATGTGACATAATGCACTAACAGGTAGAAAGAATTGTTTATTGAAGAAATGGTGAAAGGAAACAGGAGACAACACCAGAGGAAGGTCACACCAGTCACCACTTGAACACCACAGCAAACCAGCCTTAGGGCTGTTATACATAGATGATCACTTGATCGCACTTTCTAAAATTCAATGTAGGTATAAAAAATATTTTATACTTATTATCAAGGTCATAAAGATGCATTTTTTATGATTTTTTCATTAACATTACAATTTGACGGAATCCTGGTGCAAATTTTAGGGTGGCAAATAGGTTACCATATTTGTGTTAATCACTTTCGTGATGTAACAACTATTCAAACTCCATTTACTAATTCTAAGGTGAAACCGGGACATGAACCACCGACCTCCAGGTTGCAAGTCCGCCGCCTTATCGATCAAGCTACTGAGGTCAGTATGGGTAGTAAAATATTATGTATCTACTTAATTACAAAGAACCAAATTTGTCGAGAATATTGGTGATATTAAACAGAGAGTACTTATGACCAAATGTTTCGTTTGCTTACAGTACTATGCATATCAGCATCATCAAATATTCATCATCATCATAGGGTGGTGTCATCGTGAACGATGGTAGCCAGACAGTGGAGGAATGACTCAGCACTTCTACCACTGTCTTTACAAGGAGGCCAATAGGTAATTGACAAGGGCCCCCAGAACCAAGCCAATGCTGGTCTTCTCCCTGTTTAGCTGGTCTACTCCCTGTTTATAGTTCCCCAGCCAGACTTTCCTTTACCAGACTATGTACAACGGTTCTAAATGTTTCTTTACCGTAGACATAAAGTTTCTTTGGAGCAATTCACAAGGGACTAGACTAGATCAAGGTTAGAGGAAAGGTCGAATTATTCCACCTTTGAGAATATTATTTTGATAATTGTTTTTAAAACTTCTTTTTGTGTAGTTACTGTTGCATAGATCCCGTAGTCCAGAGATCCTTAGTTCGATCCCCGGTCGGAGTATATTTTTGACACAGAAAATTCTGTTCCCTCCGTAAATGTGAGGATGGCATTTCCGGCCCTACCCAGGCTGGTTGAGGTTAATGTGGGTAGCTGGTACGATTCCGAGTGAATGGAGGGCAAAGCCCCCTTCCTAATCTAGGACGTTAAATCAAATAGAATCGTTGGCCTCAGGAAGGGCATCCAGCCGTAAAAAAATGTGCCAAAACCAAGCAACCTCAACCATGAGGTTGAACAACGTCGACCCTGCTCAAGCGGGATAAGACAGAGTAAACGAAGAAGAAGACTGACTAGTGCATAGAGACAAGTTTAGAAGAGTAGATTCACACTCAAGGAAATCACATGATAATTATAATATTATGGTAATGTATGTACCTTGCTAATATCGGGCATATGTAATCGGGACTACTGCTGATATCGGGCATATGTAAGTACCTACCTTGGTACCTTTTGTGTAGTTATTTTAATGTTTAGTTCCACATACTTTTAGTGCATGCATATAATCAAATCAATAATTCATGCACATTGCACCTTGAATGGGTAATTTCGGGCATACATGTAGGTAGTAATTGTAGCTCCACCTTTTTCTACTGCATGCACACTATCAAAACAACAATGCATGCTCAGCAGTATGACCACTATGAGGGAAAACATTACCTCCTTCAGAGCTTTCTTACTGACGCATGCATCTTTCCCCTCCCTGACTTGTCCTCTCCCATACAAAATTCTCTCTCTACCTCCTCATCTTCGTCCTCTAAGTCATCTCCATATTTTTTTGGAAAATTACAGTTCGTCTCCAGTTCTTCTTCAGTCGCGCTGTAAAAAAATCAATGCAAGTTAATTGGAAAATTTCAACACAAAATATACAGGGTCGCGCTGTAAAAAAATCAATGCAAGTTAATTGGAAAATTTCAACACATATTATACAGGGTTATACAAGTTGAATCTAAATTTCCTGAATTTTTTTTTGGCTGATAGAAATCGTCCAATTCAATTGAAAATATTCTTTAGTGATTTTGTCGGAAATGCTTTATTTAAAAAATGGCGTGATTTTCCTACCCTTTAGTACTAAATTTGCTATACTATTTTCGGTTAATACTGGTTAAAAATATTTCCTCTGATCGATCGAAACGAATATATAATAATAATGCTTTTTCTTTGTGTTATTATGTCACAATTTTAGTGGGTAGTGCAGAATCATAGGACTTTACCACTTTAATTTACAATATCTTGTATTATTTTTTTGCCTAAGATTCTGCCACTGGTCGCTGCTTCACATTAAAGCAGCTACTCATTTTTCCTCACGAGGTATGAGTGGACCCCGAACATCCAAGTACAGAGCAGAAAAAATCCTCCCCCTCTGGGAATCGAACCCAGGTCACCATGTGTGCAATGCCTAGCGCGCTAACTCGCTCTGCCACAGTGACTACCGAAACGAATATATGAAGTTTTTAAAATATGCAAATATTACTCATCTGAAAGTATTTCTAGAGCATTTGTCAGTAATCCATGCTAAACGGAGTCTACAAAAAAATTGGAAGATCGCTCGTTAGCATCGATTTTTGAAAAACGCTCTAGAATTAAGCTCAGATCAGATTTTTTGTGTTTGAAATGTTGTAATCTCAAGGAACATTTAATGATCTTTCAAACAGTGCAAATATTTTTAATTTTCAAGAAGCAGAAAAAAAGATATTGCAAATTTAGTACCTAAGGTTGGAAAATCACAAAGAGTCCGCCATTTTGGAAATGAAGCATTTCCGACAAAAAAAATGAGTTTCAATGGATGAGTTGTATCAATCCTAGAAATTCTGTCGGGTAATTTATTTTCTATACCTAATTCTTAGTTCGGAAATATTACTTACAAAAATTCTGTGTTGTGTTTGGTGGCAACGGACAGCAGTTTCAATGCAGCTGGAGTTAGCTTTGCCTGGAACATGTGCTGTAAGAAATAAAATATATGTTTTAAAAAAATTGTATATCCCAGTAAAAATTGTAATCAAGGGTGGTGTGAAGAGAATGCCCAAGGTACTATCACCATCCTTTACAATGCTTTGTTTATTATATTTGTTAGGTAAAGTTGATGGTTCAATATAATAATAATTTAAAAAATAGCAGTTTGGTGAATAGTTTGATCAGAATTGTTTCTAAATAAACTGGCTCAGTTGTAAGATACTCGTTTTGCATTCGGAAGGTCATTCGAACGTCAGAGCCGAAAAATAAAATAATAATAATAAAAATGTGGTTACAACTAGTAGTTCTATGAACTGTAAACCTCACATAGAATCTATTTTCAAACATTATAAGTGCGAAATTAATAGACAACATCGATAACTTAAGTCATTGCTTAGCGTCGGTTTTCCGTATCTTATACAGTACGCAATTCGTGACTTAGCGCCACAGATGTATTACAAAAAGGCTTATTAATTTCGTACTAAAGTTCATATCAACCATGAGGACATCAAGATATTTCATTAAATACCCCACTCGATGGGTTTTAATAATAATTAAAAAATAAAAAATATTTCGAATTTGAAAATAGTCCGATATGAGTGAGAGCGCAGCGCTTAAATCCTGTTTTATAATTCGAACCTTTTTTTTTTTTTTTTGAAGAAACTGCACGCAGTGTTTCATTGGCTCGGAAATTCTCATGAATAAATGACGAGTCCAAAAGGGTATATACAGAAGTGTTGTCCATTTCTGCAGATCCCCAGTTGACGCTCATCAAGTTATGTTGGACTCACCTGCTAGTCAGGCGCCTACCAACTAAAACCTTCCAAATCAGACTGCGTGCAGGAAACAGTACCCGGAACCGCGTTAGCAATACTTCAGGTAAAATTCGAACCTTACCGGCAAGGAAGTGGTCCTCATCTCCCTCAGATCAATATGGCGGAAGAAGTCCAGCACGAGCAGGTCTTGAACCCCCGGCACGGAGTCCTGATGGAAGATCATGTCGAGGATTTCCGCCACCTGTGGGAAGTGAGCTATGTCGCTGAGGTTTTCCGAGCTGGGGTGAGGGGTGGTCAGCTCGTAGCCAGCGCTCATCTCGAACAAGACGTGACCTAGCGAGGAAGAATCAGGATTAGGGGTTTTTTTTAATGGAAGGCATGAAAAAATCTTTCAAAGACACCCAGATCCATCCTAACCCTGGGTGTTGGATTTCCACCCACTAAAAACACACCTACTCTTAAAGCTAACCGCACTTGGAACCGAAAAATATCATTACTTCAAGTGCAGCGCTGTAGGACACCTACTGATTTCGTTGTAGTGCCCTTCCATCTCTCTTTTATAACTATTATCTCTCTCTAATGGGTGGAAAAAATTGTCATACAAAATAACCCCGCCCATAGTGAAGACACAGATGAAGGTGCCCAATTACTAATAATAATAATAATAACGCCTTATACTGCCCGATTAGGACTATTAAGTCCCATTATTCAAGCAGTAAACCCGAGACATATTATTATGTGGTAAAAATCCCAAAAAGGAGAATATCTTGTCATGTCCCGGCTGGGTTTCGAACCCGCGACCTCTGGTATCTCTGGATTCAGAGAGTGTCGCTTTTACGACTCAGCTACCGGGACAGACTTCGAAAAAAAATTATTTCATTATTCATGATAATGTGTTTTTCAATATAGTTACCTATATTTCCAAGTTTGAGTCACTGCTTAGATATCAACACTCAAATCAATACGCGAAATGTGGTAGACTCAAATCCACAGAGGTATAACAAAAATGTCTTCATTTCGCCCTTAGACCAGACTTCTTCAAGTTGAAAGTCCTTGCAGGTAAACCTAAACCCGCTTAAAATGTAATGCTGTTTTATAATTAATTTAGTATTTCATTATTTACATACTTCCGAGCGATCAAGTGGTGGACTTGTAATCTAGAGGTCAGGGGTTTGAGTCCCAAGGTAAGTAATCATTTAGTAAGGGAGTTTGAGCTATTGTGATATCACGGTTGAGATTGGCATAGGTAAGATAACTTAATTTGGTTCTTATATTTACCAAAACAAATCATGTCTGTGCTGGTCGAATCCGCTATGACATGGTGGCTTTTGCAGATCATGGGTTGAATCCTGGACGTGTAACCCAGCAGGGCGTTTTCCAGTCCACTCAATCGGGCGACGCCATTTTGAAGAATAATGTTTCCCGTGTGGAGATGGCAACAAGGAGGAAAACTTCTCTCCTTTAGAAACAAGAGAGCTTCCAGAATTTGGCGTCCTAATCGTTGTACTTGACTGAGAGGTAAGCCATCGCTCCGACGGCCATACTTGTTAGCCCAGTCGTTGTGCCAACAACTCTGAAAGATATAAAAATTGTAAAAAACAAGGTTTGAATGTGCCTATGTAGAGTATTGGACCGAAGTAGTTTTTTTTTGGATGTCATGGCCTCTCGTGACCTGCTAGTGCCAAAATACAGAGACACAGATGAGTTTGATTAACCATTACGAGGTACTGGAAAATGGACAACGATGGCACAAGACAGAGATGAGAGATAATATATTATGTACCTAGAAGCATTGCGACCTGCAGCATTAGCGAGAAATTGTCAACGCTCCAGGATCAAGATATATTATGTATCTTTTTGTTTCCAGACGTTCCATGCTTTGTTCTACCTCTAGAACAAAATCAAATAATATCCTGTCCCACTATACATTATTCGGCAACGCTTTGCAACACTTCCTATTCAAAGTTTAAGACACCTTTTTCTTCTTATTGTCTGTTTGATAAGTACTTTGAATACCCACAGTTCTGAAATTTTTAGGGTATGTTCTGAAAAACTTAAAAAGTATTATTTAATTTTTGAATGATAGCGTGTTAAGGCATCGTCGAGCTAGGCTAAGAAATGTGTCAAAATATACGATATTTATCAAAATGCGGTAATTTTTTGTCCAAACTATACCTTGTAAATCAGGTCCTTCAGGCTGCCTTTGCTGTTGAACGGGATGACCAAGATGTTTTCGTAGTTGGACGGAAGAACTCAGAGTTGAGAATCCTAACGGTGAAGAGTCTAAGAAAAACTTTACCTTGTAAATCAGATCCTTCAGGCTGCCTTTGCTGTTGAACGGGATGACCAGGATGTTGTAGGCCCGATCTCTGGCGGCGTCTTCCACAAACTCCAGGTCCAGCACTGGGTAGATGTAGGGGTGCTGCAGGGCGAGGAACAGGTCCATAATGCTGGCCCTGGTCTCTGAGTCGGTGCTGATGACGCACTGGGCGCTGCGGGGGTGAGGGTCAGCAGACGTTCCGTCTTGACGGAGGAGTCTCGAACCACGAACCAGTGCTTGTCCACCCGGGACCCTACGAGGAACCACAATGATACAAGTTGTTTGTTTGAAGTCATCTTTGGGTTAACATGATGTGATAAGACAGTAAAATATATCAGCTGTGGAGCTAAGTCTAGATAGTTATATTTATACAATACATATATAAAAGACTTCTCCAAGGACATCTTCCCGAGGCAGTGTGCTCAGCACTGAGGCAACATTACCTCTCTGAACAGCGAAACTAAGCCGTTGCCTGAAATATTGCCTGAAATATTCCTCGGCGCGTCTGTCCTTCGTCTCAAGGACCAAGGTTTTGGATATGCTATTAAACATTTCCAAAGCACTTGGCCCTAAAGAGCCAAAGGTTTCGACGGCGAAGGGTTTGTTTGTTTGTTTGAGTAATTTTACTGTCGAAGGCGACACGAAAATTACTCAAACTTGCTCTACTAAGGGCAAAATCGAGATCACAAGTTTGGATTGAGATGCTCTGTGCCTGCATGGTCTGGTGCCTTCTTACCAGCCTCCGTGGCGTAACGGTTGTGACTACTGCCCGTAGTCCAGAGATCCTGAGTTCGATTCCCGGTTGGAGCAGACTTTTCGCACAGAAAATTCTGTTCCCTCCGAACATGTGAGGCTGGCAATTCCGGCCATACCCAGGCTGGGTGTGGTTAATGTGGGTAGCTGGTACGATTCCCAGCGGATGGAGGGTAAAACCCCGTCCTGTCTACCTCAAGTCAGGACGTTAAAACCAAATAGAATCATCAATGGACATGAAAGGAGCCTAGACATTAGATCTGGGCGTCCATATAATCCTCTCACCAACGTGATTTAGGTATCAATACCTATCTCACGGACACGGAATTATTATTATTACCTATATCATTGAGATGGTCTACGTCTGCTTACCTATATCATTCAGATGCTGGACCGGGCCGTATCTGGGGCAGAACTTGAGATACTGGAGACAGGCGGAGTGAGCTCGTTCTCGAGATTTACGCTCGAGTTCTTGCGAGTTGCTTTCTGCTTCCAGAGCCGTGTATTCGTACCGGCCGATATGCCTGGAAATGAAAAAGTCTGCATTACATTGGGCTCAAATGGTGCAGACCCGTCGTGATATGGCCACTTGAAAGCGATGTTAAACCACCCTCCCTAAAGAAAATAATAAAACATCACATGAAAATTTTAGCTCTTTAGCTTAAACTGTTCAAGAGATATAACTTGTAACAAACAATATATAGTGGACGTACGAAACTTGTCTCGTTAGAAGCTATAAGATTTATTATGTAATTTATGTATAATGTATTGTAATATTATGACATCAATAAACAATAAATTAAATTAAAAAGAAGTTAGTCCAAGTACCTGAAATATGTAGTAAGTAATATCTATCGGACTCCTGAACCCCCCGCTGAAATATTCACGAACCGCCACTGTAATTAGCAACTGTAGGCACTTTATTTCTTTGTCATTGTTATTGTTATAGATTTTATGTAGGTACTTTCAAACGCATGCAATGAATAACAAATTAGAATGTAGGTACCAAGTTGCAAGGACTTTAAGTCACCATTTAACAGACCTAGCATCTAGAACGCACTGTGAACACTATAAGTAATACATGAGTATGTAGGTAGGTACCTTTTACATATTCTACAATCTAAAACGATAAACAAAGCACCACAAATTATTTGTTTTATTCGCAATATTTATATTTTATTATTTGATAAAAAAATACTCTTTTTATGGAATCAGGAATGCCTAATTTGTCCAGAAATTAATGTTACACACAATCAGTACCTACCTACGAACAGACTTTTTGATAATAATCATTATTTTTGGAATCAGGAAAGCCTTGTGATATTGTGTTAGAAACAAGTGGCCAATATTATTTCAATGTACCTAATACTTTTTATACCAAATACTTTGGCCGTCAAGAATCTGGGAAGTTGAATCCATGCAATCACCAGTTCTCGTTTTGCCAAGAAAGTTAAGCAACGTCCAGTGAGGCCCTGACTTAAATATACGACATTTCGATTTGAAACTACGTTGTGCTGTCTAATTCCGGGACAGGCTGGGTGCGGTTAATTTCTAGCTGGTTTGTGAGTTTCCAGCTAATGGAGGGTAAAACCACCATCGTACCATCGTGATGTGACCATGCAGTTGAAAGCGACGTTAAAATTCCCCTACCTCCACCAAAAAATAATAAAAACAACATAGAACTTTAAATTTGTAAGAAAATACATACTTCAAAAATGTTTCCAATGTACACTCGGGACAATGTTGGGGTTTTTCGGTTTACCCCAAAATAGAGGTTCATGAATACTTCCAAAGCACAACATTTTGGGGTTGAGAAATACCTTTTTTAATATCCAAATAATAAGAAAAAAAATTGAGTTAAATGATATTTGGTCACTAGTATCTAGTTAAGTTCACGAGTTGAAAAAAAGAGTCAACATACTAAGTTGGACCTCATTCCGGAAAGCACCCTCGCTCTCAAAATCTCCCTATCAACCGTCAACTTTTGTTGAAATTACGCACTTTAAGAACATATTATTATTTAAAACAATATGTCCTGAAAAGTGTAAAGTACAACCGTAAAGTACCCCCTAAAAGTTCAACAGATATTGTACTTCAAGGGGATTTTAATGAAAAAACTGTATAATGAAATTAAATACATTCCATCCTTCCTTCCTAAACGAAATTTGAAGAGATTGCCGAAGGCATTATCACCACCCTTGATCAGGCTTTGTTTATATTTATTTCTTAATTTATTACCATGTTCATTGTATTTATAAAAAATGTAAATAAAGCTTGATCCAATTGTTTATAAATAAATAAAAACAGCAGTTTTGAGGATTTTGAAAATGAGAGTGGACGTATCTCAGGTGTAGCGTTCACGCTGGTTGTAACCTTTCTTATTAGGTTTGAAAATCACTATTGTAAAGCTCTGACCGGACCTTGAGCAAGACTCTCTGATACAGTCTCGAGCTATGATGAGTTGATGACACCAGAGAACAACAAAGATTGTTTCTGAGCCTTGAATTGGGAATCCTGAGTGCGTGCCTACTTCTAACACCTAGGAAGTACATGCCAATTTTCATGGCTCTACGACCGACCGTTCTTGAGATAATAATCATAATATAAATACATAGACATAGAATGAATTTTGTATACACAAAAATATATAGAGGTACGAACAGAATATAATTTTTGGGCCACAAATAGAATGAGTAATATTATGCCGTATTCTGAGGCTCTATAAATTTACGACATATAACTTAACTATAAAGATTAAGGCGATGGAAAAATATTGTGTCCTTATTTCGAAATGTCTTTAATTTGTTGTTGATATTTTTGATTTTGAAAACCATCGCGTGAGTATGAATAGACACCAAACAGAAATTTCGTAAAATTTGAGAAAATATCTCTAAAACAAGAAGTCGTAGATAGATTAAATTTGGCACTTAGCTTCAGGGTGATAAAAGCACACAGACCTAAATTAAACCAATATTTTACTCGTAGTTGAAATATCTATTTTATAAAATTGTATTTTTTAAAAACTAATATATGACAAAAGAGCGGTAAAAAATAAGTTCATTGATGAGTAAGTCGTGTTTAAACTTAAGCCAGTTTTGTTAATAATATTTCAATTCCGAGAGTATCTAACATTTTCTATGATTTTATTTAAATTGCTTCACATAAATAATTTTTTTAAATAATACTTTCTCAATTTTTTAACTTAAAAAAAAACCAAAAATATACATAAAAATCAAGTTGAAACCGTTAAATACAAAGAAAAAAAAATCAAAATACTTTAATATTTATTCTAGGCCATAGAGAATCCAAAAGTTAGTAACTAGAACCAAGATCGAAATACAATGATAAACTTTTAATCGTTAATTGGTATCAAGCTATTGGTAGGTATCTAGGTTTGGGTTTACAACTGTAGAGAGAGACACTGATGGTAGTCTGACAGTAACTTTATTGCAGTACCTACTGACATTAGACTTTATCATTCATTCATTAGTGAATAACGTCAAATTTTTGAGATTTTTTGCCAACAATGATCAGATTCTCTTTCAAATTACCTACGCTTACCAACAAAATTACTACCGCAAGTAGTTCGGTAGTTCCGTTTAAATTGTTAAGAACTTGCGCATTGCATAATCATTCCAGATTAAAGGCGCGCATAGAAAAATGAATATTGTTTTCTTCAATATTTCTAGAAGAATAAACGAAATCGAAATTTTCAAGATTTTGTGTTTAAAATGATCGAGTGGTCAAATGTGCTAATCTAGGTAGCGTAGGGTTCGAATCCCACCCAGTGCATGAATTTTTCATCATTAATTTGAGTTTGTGACCACATACTAATAAGACTCTGAGGGTAAGGTGGTAGAAAATGCTGCAATAACCTTGCCTGGTGGTTACCTTCCACTATTGAGTGTTATTATTATTATTACCAATGATTAATATTAACACCGACTTCGAGACCTAAATTGTCAGCCGTCCAGAATTATCAGTAATTATCCATAACTTGTATTATCCAAAAATTCCATTACCAGTAGGTCGTTGTACTGACCAGCCACTGATAAGGCTGATAAGATATAGCACGTACTGACGCACTATCAGTAGATTAGAGAGAAGCATCATCTGCCTTTACGCAATCGATTATCAACCATCCCCAATTAGATCACTAATAGGTGTGCTCACACCCACTGCCTACAAACCGGGGGACTAATGCAGTGTTGCCAGAATTCATCTATGAATGCTGATGCAGATCCCTTGTTCTTTTTCCCCTTGTAGACCAAAGTACTTGATGTGGAGTTCTGTAGCGCGTTAACCACTTCACTACCAGTGCACATTGGTGTGAATGACCATTATCCACCACTGTAATGTAATAAAAGATAGATAGATAGAATATTAATCGTAATCGAGTACCTTTTTCAATTTGAATGATTAGCTCAATGGTAATATCCTGTCTTACCATGTGGAAGATTCCGGGTTCGAGCCCAATAGTCGACAAAATTTTGATTAATATTACAGATGTTTGTATGGGACACCTTCAGGTGCGCACGTGTTGACCCAGTTTATGAATAGGAAGTATTGTGTCACATCTCGCACAGGAGGTATACTACGGGATGGGTAAGCTACAAAAGCGACCACAAGCGTGTGAAGTACCTACCTGATGTTTCATGTCTATTATTATTATTATGAAACGCTTTATTAGAAGAACATAATTATATACAAACAAATAATGGTAAAAATTAAAATACAAAATTGACAAAAGTAATATAAACAGGAAAAAAATAATAAACTAAATATATACATCCCAGACAGCACGGCAGGTGACTTCCAGTCTGGATTTAAGGTGGAAATATCCAGGTGTATAAAGTCAACTGGACCTCCAACTGTCCCGACAGCTGGATTTTTCCATTATGGATTTAATCAGTTGACCAGCCACCTGGATATTTCCAACAAAAATCCATCTAGACTCAGTCACCTGGGCAGTCGGCTGGAAATATAACGACTCTCTCCAGCTAGGACATGAGTAGAATTTAGTCAGTTGACCAGTCAGCTGGAAATGTTCCATATTTTTCCAGTTTACATAAAACGCGTCCTTTGTTGAAGACGCCATCTTTGATCTTTTGTAATTTCAGAAATTGTGATATTGGTGATTGTAAATTGTTTTAAATAATTAATAATTCTTTTAAATATTAGGTATTTCATTTAGTTTTGAACATTTTTAAATACAAATATCATTTTAATTAGTTTTGATCTTTTTTATAACTACTAGAAGTGTTTAGATAAAACTCGTCCTTTGTTGAAGGAAATTCAGAAATTGTGATATTTTTGTGACAAATTGTGAATTGTTTTAAATAATTAATAATTCTCTTAAAGAATAGGTATTTCATTTATTTGAACATATTTTAAATACAAATAATATTATAATTAGTTTTGAACATCTTTTTTATAACTACTGAAAGTGTTTACTTTGTCATTTCTGAACTCCAAATTTGCTTTCGAGGTGTATCAAAAAATAGTTCTTTAGTTTGTCTAAATCGTGAATCGTGACAGAAGGAAAGGAGAGGACAAGAAACATTTAATACTGGATCACCTTTTTCATCTGACAATAACCATCCATTTCTAGAGATATCCACTTGGACCCTAATGAACTTTCTGCACTCTGCTGTTCCTGGACTAGCACAATGGACTAACACCTACAGTTCACTTGGAATCATACCAGCTACCCATATTAATCTCACCTAGTCTAGCCAAGCCAAAGTAGGACCATGTGTTAAGGGAAACAGAATTTTTTATGCTCAAGATCTCTTGACCATAGGTTGGCTAAAAAAAGGTTCTGGTTCAAGCAAAGAAACAGCTGAATGCATAGTGCTAGATAGTGAAATTTTTCACTCTGTGGATTTTATTTAGATGTACAATACATATTATTATAAAATGAATATTTCACTCAGGTGGTTCTGCCACATTAAAAAATGATGTTTACTTTGTGACATGCTTCCTGATTAGGTACTTGATTTAAAATTAATTGGCCAATTTAATGTGCACTGTTCAAAATAACAATAATAACTATTGTGCTCTCTCTACCACCTTATTACTATGAAGCCCCTTAAATTTGAGTTAATTTTATATCTATTTAAAAAAAGTGTTCCACACTATTGTGTTTTATAATTTCACTAGTCTTAACAAGTCAATTTTGTTTTAATTTAAGTATAACAATGTTTTTTGGTAATAATTCTCAAAGCAATTCTAATTAGCCACAGCAGTATATAAATTGTCATGAAGGATTACAAATACATAATAACATTCACTAATCCATGTTCCACCACGTTAGACATTGCTTAACTTTTGCAATTTCATGAAAACTGGTGTATTCCATGCCCATCTTCATTTTCTGCTGGCTATTAGTTTATTTCTTTGTTATTTTTGGTTTCACAAAAGAAATATATTTTAATTTACATAGTATTATTATTTTATTGTGATTATGTACATGTTATGAGCATATTTTATAATTGGATATCATTATTTTATTTCTATACTAGCTAAAACCTGGCATTTTGTCATCATTAAGGTTTTTCCTCATGGCCGGTGTCCCAATAAAAATAATAATAACACTTTTAATTGGAAGGTAACCACCAGGTAAGGTTAAAGGTTATGCTCAAAGCATTTTCTACTAACCTAACCCTCAGAGTCTTATTATTATGTAATCACAACCATAATGAGGAAAAATTTGAAACAACGGAACCCTACGCTAGGTTGATTATCTGACTAGCGCGTTAACCACTTGATTACCAGTGCACTTGAAAATTGTATTAGATATTTTAATTTTGATAATTTTCTAGTATGTTGAAGGTGGCTTAGGGGGGGTGAACTCTCAGTGAGAGTACCGTTTGGTATTGTAACCCCAAGAGGACATAGTCAGCCAGACATGCACAACTTTGACTTTTATATACAGTATGTTTCAGAAAAGGTGGCCACCCCCTCGTAACTTTTGAACGCGACGGAATTTTTCAATTCTGTAAAGTCCTAGGTATAGAAGTGCCCTATGGCCCATCCTGTGGTCATATTTATTTTTGGCCCCGGTCGGCCCTTCCGGCTTTTAGGCCATATTTTTTCATTTTTCTCGCGAATTTTAAATGGAATGCTATATTTTTTATTCCTGTTAATTAAAGTCCAAGTTAGGCTGAGTATAATGAGCTTTTAAAATTTTCGAAAACCTTATCAGGGGCGGAGCTAGTTGGGTGCAAGTTTCAAAATTGTTACACCCTGTATTTCAGCGTTAGTTAGATTTTTTAGTACTTTTTTTATGTTCATAGGTTCAAAATATTGTTTTACACCATATGAGATCAAAAAAATATTCTTGTTTACTTCTAATCAGGGTCATAGTAAGGTTTTTGTAAAAGTACTTTTTTTCTCACGCCAATTTTTCCGTAAATTAATGGTGTTCTCGAAATTGGCATTTTTAGAGGTGAAAGTCTGCAGTGACATATGTTTTTTATGCTTGAAATCAAAAGAAAACTTAACGGAGAAGCGATTAAAATCATAAAAAAAACCCTTTAACCTGCTAGTTTTTTCACGACAGTGTCCGGTAAAGTGGGTGAATTTCGTATTGGATTTTTTTTGTTGTTGAGGAAACACAATTGGCATAGAAAATAAATAATATCTAATAAGGGACTATTACTTCAATAAACATAACTAAATGCGAAATTAAATGAAAATTATTTATTCTAAATCAGTGCCGGATATTTTTTTTTTTTTTTCTCTCTCTCTTTTTTTCACTTTTCAAAGTTCAAGTTGTATCAAAAATAATTATCAGATAATGCTGCTTCTAAAGTCGGCCTAAGGGTCCCTTCTTGAGACAATTTTAGTTGGTAAGTTGGTAAAATCTGTAGAAAACACATTGTCAATAATTCTGGAGTCAGTCCGATGGCGCTTTGAATGCAACGATTCTTGTAGGATCACCGAAGTTTAGCAAGGTTCAGCGAGGAGAAAACTTCGTGATGCTGGCATTCCGGCCTAACCCAGGCTGGGTGAGATAAATGTGTTTAGGAGGTTGGTGAGTTTCTTGCGAATGGAATGTAACACCCCGTTATGATATGACCATGCAGTTGAAACGCGATATTAAACCCAAATTAAAAAAAAAAAATCATACTGGTGTTGCTAGTAATGAATACCAGGTCTCTAAATAAAAATCTAATTATCTCGAAATTTAAGAGAAAAAAATACCAGGTCAAGTACCAAACCCTTGAGGGTGAAAATTAAACCAATTCAATTATTCAAGAGGCGAAGAGAGAGAGAGAAGAGAGAGAGAAAAAAAAATATCCGGCACTGATTTAGAATAAATAATTTTCATTTAATTTCGCATTTAGTTATGTTTATTGAAGTAATATTCCCTTATTAGATATTATTTATTTTCTATGCCAATTGTGTTTCCTCAACAACAAAAAAAATCCAATACGAAATTCACCCACTTTACCGGACACTGTCGTGAAAAAACTAGCAGGTTAAAGGGTTTTTTTTATGATTTTAATCGCTTCTCCGTTAAGTTTTCTTTTGATTTCAAGCATAAAAAACATATGTCACTGCAGACTTTCACCTCTAAAAATGCCAATTTCGAGAACACCATTAATTTACGGAAAAAATTGACGTGAGAAAAAAAGTACTTTTACAAAAACCTTACTATGACCCTGATTAGAAGTAAACAAGAATATTTTTTTGATCTCATATGGTGTAAAACAATATTTTGAACCTATGAACATAAAAAAAGTACTAAAAAATCTAACTAACGCTGAAATACAGGGTGTAACAATTTTGAAACTTGCACCCTACTAGCTCCGCCCCTGATAAGGTTTTCGAAAATTTTAAAAGCTCATTATACTCAGCCTAACTTGGACTTTAATTAACAGGAATAAAAAATATAGCATTCCATTTAAAATTCGCGAGAAAAATGAAAAAATATGGCCTAAAAGCCGGAAGGGCCGACCGGGGCCAAAAATAAATATGACCACAGGATGGGCCATAGGGCACTTCCTATACCTAGGACTTTACAGAATTGAAAAATTCCGTCGCGTTCAAAAGTTACGAGGGGGTGGCCACCTTTTCTGAAACATACTGTATAGAGATTATACCTACATAGGAAATACTTGTGATACATTGGTACAAGGTCTTGTGACATGGTGGAAATTTGATAGTGCATTTTACACTTTTGGGACAATTTTTTTAATAATAAACACACTTATTGTAAAAATATAATAATGAGTCTTATTTGAATTGTGTTGTTTAAAACAGATAAGTTATTTTCTTTTTCTTTCCAAATTTCTATAAAAAAAATTATACTCAAAATTGTGTGTGTGTACGTGTTAAAAAAACCTATTTAAAATTTATTACTTTATGTTTATACAAAAAAAATATTCTTCATGAGATTTGAATGTATGGCCTCTAAATAAAATAACTTAAATTGAATTTATGCCTAATATACATTTGTTTCTAGTATTTTTATTACTATTATTATTATTATTATTATTTTTTGTTGCAAAAAAATGCATATAATGGGATTCGAACCCACGACCTCAAAACCAAGAGCGTAGCATTTAATTATTATGTAGGATAATGTACAGTATAGGTAAATAGGTATGTCAACATTGTGGTAGTGAGTTACTACCCATCCACTAGAGAGCGCTACAAGTAGCTGGAAATAAGTGGAACAAATCCAGTTGACTTTGGGCAACTGACTTCCAGTTAAAAGTTGGGTTACTTTCCAGTTCATTTCCAGTTGATTTCCAGGTGGAGGTCAGGTGGAAGGTGGAAATCTCCAGCTGATTTCCAGGTGGGCAAGTAGACTTTTTCCACCTAACAGTATGGTATACATCCAGTTGACTGTGCTGTCTGGGATATGTCCTAACTAAAAGGCGGGGTTATTGCCTATGGCAATCTCAACCACCCAGCTACGAAAAAAAGCTGTGAAACACTAATAACGATTTGGTACACAAGTAGAATAGTGCTTTATTTAGACTGACAGCGTAGAAAGGTAGCCTCTTGACCAACGGTTATTTGTGCTAATCACAATTACTCGAACCACCGACCTCCAGGTTACACGTCGGTCCATCATCGATCAAGCTTCTGAGGCTTTTATTCTACCAACAGTTACCACTATTCCAGCCCTAGATTGTCGTTGTTTTTGTTGTTATAACCAGCTTGGCTACAGCTGGGGAGATTATTGGTCTCCAGCCAACATTCATTGAAAAGTTGGCTCATCCTGAACCACATATTTCTTTGTGAGATCAACCACCGTGAGAATTCGGGCTTATTCTTTTTTGAATCATAAAAACTGGACAACAACAAGCTAGCCTGGCTTGTCAGGGTTCACTAGTCTGTTTATAGTCCTACTAGCGGGCTGTCGCCCGCTTTGCGGGCCGAGGCATGGCCGTGAAAGTAAAAAGTTCTTTTTCGCCAATGGCAGGTGTTGTAGTGGGAATTTCGAAAAATCCTGTCTTATTGCACATCTAGACTATAAGACAAAGCTACCTACCAAATTTCAGCTTCCTAGGACTTACCAGTTCGGAGAAACAGTGATGATCAGTCAGTCAGTGAATTTGACATTTATATATTAAGATATCGAGACACTGGTCTCCTCCCAGTTTGACGTCCCCAGGTCTGGTCTATCTCAGTGTTCTACTCAATTCTACGTCTTTTCCCTGTTTGACGTCCCCCAAACCTAGTCTGTCGCAGTGTTCTACTCAACTCTACTGTACCTGGAATCTAACTCATCCTCGGGCTCCTTCCCTAGTTTTCCAATACAGGCGAAGATCTTGCTGAAAGACTTGGCGCTCTTGAGCACGCCGCCACTGGGTGGGGCCGCCTCCAGTTGAGCGTCGCCCCCCACTGTGGTGCTGTCGAAACTGTTGGACCGCGCCGTGCAGAGGAGCCCTTGGGCGCGACACTGCGCCTCATACAGGACGTCTGTGTTGAACTCGGAGGCGGACTTGGCCTGGCGCATGGCGGAGAGCCTACGCCGACGCCAGGACGGGCGGCGCGCGAGATTTTGAGTTGCCATGACAACTACTTAGAGTTAATCCCGAAGTAATGTATCACACGGTTCCGGGATCTCCTACGTCTTCGGAGGATAGGTTTTTAGTGGGTAAAAATCCCACACCCCAGGGAGTGAGGTGGCTGGGTGTCTTTAGAAGATTTTCCTATCCTCAAAAAAAAAAAACTACTTAGAGTTAACTTATAAAGTTAGATTACAATGAGGATTAGGGACGACTCTCTCTGAGATATATGGTGAGCTGTGATTGGTGGTAAGTCCGACTTGAGGGATAGTCTTCCCTTTCCCTTATCTAGAGATTTTGAGTTGCCATGACAACTACTTAGGGTTAATTTATAAAGTTAGATTACAATGAGGATTAGGGACGACTCTCTCTGAGATATGGTGAGCTGTGATTGGTGGATAGTCCGACTTGAGGGATAAGTATAAGTATAAGAAGTGCTTTATTTAGACTGTCAGCGCAAGACAGGTAATAGTCCCATTATGCCAACAGTTTAACAAAGAACCTCTTTATTTATTTGAATATAAATACAATGTATTCCCTTATCTTTGTTGTAATCTTGTTTATAAATCGGCCCTAAGTCTTTTAAGTTTTGTAATCCAGTACTTGAGTCCGACAGGAGTCACAACTTTAACAGTCTGTTCTGTCACGGAGATTGCTGTTCGTGAAATGATCAATAATTTGAACAGGAGCAGATTCTGACCAGACGGGCGAGGTTGAGTAGCAGCAAATTGAGCTCTTGAGCAGTGTTGTTGGGGCACAATATGTTTATCTTCTAGTTGAATAGATAGTTGATATCTACCAGTCTTTTTATTTTGAAAGCTTTTGACACAGTCACAACCTAATTACATGAAACGATTTCGAGTAGCGACCAGTGTCGATGGGCGAAATAACACATTAGGATACGGAAAAGTTCATTACTTCTGTGGTGTCCACTAACTTTAAGATAAAATAACACAAAAACACATTTTTATTTATTGCTAGGTATATGACGCAATTTCGGTAATTTTCGATATTTCTGGAGGCTTACAAACTTTTTTCTTTTATGTCACCCTTACAGTGAACCGTACGATATACCCGTGCTGTACATCCGCAAAGCATACTGATAACTTTAAATAATTTCCATACACATGACCTGAGCAAAAAAATTGCGGAGAGCAGAAAAGAACTCGGTGAAAGCGAGCACACTTGTAGGGAATCTGTATTGTAACACGGCTCAGTACTTGACATAATCCAATAGCTCCTAACTGAATTAGGTTCAAGTGAAGGGTTAGTGTAGTTCCGGTCATTTGTCTTGAACGGAGCAGTGCCAGATAAATAATAATAATATCGCCTTATTTACATAAGGGTTGGGTGGAAGTGATTGCCACCGGCAAAAACCCCGCCCTTTAGGTTAGGACATTGGCTTTATTCTCTTTTTTGTTCTTGTTTCTTTGTTCGATCTATTTATTTTTTCTTTATAATTTATAATCTTTATATTTTACTGTTACTTATATTTTTATTTTACTTTGTCTTACCTAATAAAGCATAGTATAATAATTAAGTCCCAATATTCTGTCAGTAAGCCCAAGACGCATTATTATATAGTCGAAATCCCAAATGGGAGGATAACTTCTCATGTCCCAGCTAAGTTTTGAACCCGCGACCTCTGGAACCTCTGAATTCACAGAGTACTGTACTCTTTACCAATGAGCTACCGGGAAACATAAAGATTCAATTGAGCCCCTGCCACCATTTGGAGGGCGTTAATTTTGTCGATGCCTAAGGACCGAATCATAAAACAGGATTAAAATCAAGATTAGCCCTCTCTCTCAAGTCAGAGTTTCAACCAATCACAGCGCACTATAGCCTAACTTGAGGGACAGTCTGGCTTATCTTAAATACCTATAATCCTGTTTTATAATTCAGTTCTAATTTACATGAATAAGAACTCTACCTTTTTATCATAAATTTAAGAGTAAGGTACCTAAAAGAAACTCATTCCAAAGCGTAATATTTTTTAGTACCTATTTATGATCCATCTACAAACTCATTCAAAGCTAAAATTGACGATTTTTTCTCTATTAAATAAAGCATCTTGTATAACATAACCTCATAATTTTGTTCTGGGCTTAATAGCTTTACTTATAAAGCTTTGCCCTTCCTAAATTTACTATTATTATTATTTGTCCCAGCTAGTTTCCTCCGGAAAAGTACTCGTATTTCCGACACTGCACTAACTGAAGCAATAATTGAATCATGTATTATCTAACTAGTTTTGTTCTATTTAACATTTTTGTATATATTTTAAAGTTGTTTTTTATGTTATTCATGTTCGATGATTGTTTTGTAATAAAAAAGAGAGTGTAAATAAATAGGGCAGTAAACGTTGCTCTAGCTTGGTCCAAACTTCTAGGCGAGAATAAGTTGCTTGAAGCCAAGTAAACAATGTATGATGATTCTACAATATAGGATATAGGTGATTTTACTATATTAGAGTCAGCTATAAATTATGATTTATTATTATCTGACCTGGTTGCAGGCCTGCAGGGTTTTCAGTGAAACCCTTATAATTAACACTGCAACCTAATTAGATCTAATTGTAACCAGTTGATTCTATTTGGTTTTAACGTCCTGATTGAGATAGATAGTGAAGATGGGAGTTTTACCCTCCATTAGCTTGGAATCGTATCAGCTACCCACATAAACCTCACCCAGCCTGGGTAGAGCCGGAAATACCAGCCTCACGTGCTTGGAAGGAATTGAATTTTCGAGGGATCGAACTCGTTTTCTCGCAATTACGACGGGTAGTAGTCTTAACCGTGACGCCATGAAGGCTGGCTTATTATGATAATAATATCGCCTTTTTCATACTGACTGACTAGGCCAAATTTAATCCTATTCTATAATTCGAATTAAAGTCCCATTTTATTCCATCAGTAACCCCGAAACGTATTATTATGTGGTCAAAATCGCAAATGTGACGATATCTTGTTATGTCCCGGCTTACCTACTAGACCTACGACTTGAGATACTTTATACTGACAACAGAACAAAAACTTACCGACACACTTTCCGGATCCAATAGGTGAAGAAAGCAAGGAGGGCAACACCGGAAACCGCAAAAGCTGCCATTGTCTGAAAAATAAATAAAAATGTCTGTTGGTTTACTGAGATTTAACACTTTCAACTATGTACAATGTACATGGTCGAAAAAGGGTTGGGTGGAAGAGATTGCCATAGCCAATAACCCCGCCCTTTAGTTAGGATGTATATATTTATCTATTTCTTTCCATTTTATTGTTTATATTGTTTCCATTTTTCTATTTTTTTATTTATAATAATTATTTGTATTGTACATATATTTTATGTCTTTTTATCTAATAAAGCATTTGATAATAATAATAATGGTCATATCACGACGCAACGGTGGATTTACCTAAAATTCGCTGGACAAGCAACACAGGTACATTGACCCTACGCAGCCCTAGTGGAGTCGGGAATATCCAGCAGAACGTAGATTGCCATGACAACCACACAACGGTCACCACTCCATGTTCTCACTACGCTAGACGTTGCATAACTTCAGTGATCGGATGATGAGTATTGGTGTACCTATACCTACTGAACGTGCCATCAAACACCGTCCTCCGGTGACAAGTCCGCCGCCTTATCGATCGAGCTACGGAGGTCGGATAAATCCTATAGTAGTCATAAGCTTTCTATTTTTATTTTCGAGGGATAGGTCGAGTCATATTCACACTAGTTTTTTTTTATTATTATAAAGTCAATAACCCTTATATTTTTTATTGACATACAAAGTCTACTCCTGCACCATCCTCAATCATTGCTGACTTAAACCTCTGTCTAGTTCCTCTCAACCTCAAGGACACCGTTCTCTCACTAGTTTATTTAAGAATCAGGAGAGCTTGATTGAAATAAGTAGGCCAGAAAATAGGTGTTATCTGATAAATGTCAAAAAAAAAAAAAAACCGAATTCAATATTTTCGAAGTTTCCATGCATTACATATTTTATAGTTTCTATACCTAATAGAAATTAATTAAAATAAGTATAGGGAACTTTTTTGATCACACTTGAGTATCTACCTAGATACAGAAGTTTTCTATTCTCCTTTGGCTGAATCGATAGGTATTAAACAAAAGGTTTGAGTAATTTTCCCGCTAGACGGGGTCAAATAAATGCTCTGTTCTCCAGTAGCCCAAGAACTTCACGGGTTTAAAAAATAAATCATTACTTACCACACCATAAGTGATCACTGATGTTGATTCAGAGTCAATCGAAATCTCTTCTCTCATTATAAAGTTGACAACAGCGAGGTGGGTCTTCTCCTACTTAAGGATCTTCCTAGGTGGTTTATATTTCATACGGTTAAACATAACTAAACTTATTCTCAAAAAACACCACTTTCCACAAATCACAAATATTACCTAATTAGAGGAAAATTTTCAAGAAAAAACATAAAATAGAAGATCGTTGTTTTACGGTTAAAATCACCGATCCTTGACTTCTGTACGCAAATTCAATTTGTTCTAAATCCCAAATAAGAGACAGAAAAGCACTTAAAATATCATAACCGCACGTAGTTTGACTAAACTTTACAGAGTAGGTACATCAGTGTTTCGACCAAAATAACTATCTACTCTCTTGCAGAAAAACGGGACTCTGAAAACAGGGAAAAACAAGTCCCAGGCATGCGCACACACTGTATCGATTTTCAGGAGACAAGAGCTGGGAAATTCTTTCTAACTTTTGCAGTAGTCACCGTCGTTGAGTGGGCAGCACACTGGGCTTGCACGGTGGTGATCCGGGTTCGAATTCCGGTAGAGTAGAAAATTTCTACTCTGTACTTTGCATGTCCTAGGTCCGGGTCCACTCATATCTCATGAGGAACAAGAGTTCCTCACGAGTCTAAGACAATACCATAGTCTAAGGAAAACAATGTAAAAGGAATTGGAAATGTAACGGAAGATCTCAATGCTGTGTTAACCACAGAAATTGTGAAGAAGCTCTTTCACCAACACAAATATTTCATAAGTACTTAAAACTTGAACTTAATAAGAAAGTTCAATGGTTTTTACCTCGGTAGGTACCTAACTCGAAGAAAGACAAATCGAGAGAAACAAAATAAAATGTTATTACTCGTATATACTTGTCTGTCTCGGTAGCCCAGTAGTCAAGGCGTCTGTCTGGTAATCTAGAGGTCGCGGGTTCGAAACCCAGCCAGGACATGACAGTTATCCTCCCGTTTGAGATTTTGACCTCATAATAATACGTTTTGGGCCTACTGCTGGATTAATAGGACTCATTAGTCCTAATTGGGCAGTATAAATATTAAATAAGGCGATATTATTATTATGACTAGATCATCATGATCACGCAGATCACGCTTGTTAAAAAATTATAAGAATTACACATTAATGGCATGGCCGCAAAGACTAACCAATAATGTTCCCTAAACCTGTTTTGAAAAAATTTCATACTATTAACTTTGCCTATCCTATAACCTATCAAGGAAAGTATTGTATTCGTCAAAAATTTGTACAAACCATTTTTTCGGATTTCGGGGCGAGTCATAGCCTCAGCCTCAGGATACCAAATAAGTTGTTTTCAGCCATTGGTCCAACAGTCCGAAAATATGATATCTCGAGAACGGTAAGAGCTAGAGACTTGAAAATTGGTATGGAAGTTCATTTTATATACCAGAAGAACCACAAAACTGATTGAAATCAACTGCACTCTGTAGCCGCAGGGCCACTCCTTTGGCATTGGTTAACGAATTAAAGAAATGCTCCTGAATGGATCATACACCTAATTAGCTACACCCCTGTATAATACTATAATACTAACTACTATATTATACCTAGAATATTTGGAAAGTAAAAAACAATAAATTATATAAAAAAAGAAACGTTTCGCGAAAGGGAGAAAAAAATTTCCCTTTCCCGAAAGAGAGTAACAAAGAGGGATTTTTAGGGATTTTTTGAGGCTTTGTCTGGGAATTTTTTAGGTAAATACATCTGTCAACCATGGGAAGGGAGACAGAGTGACTGGTGGAGTGAAGACAGCACAAAACACAGAAACACGTAAGTAAAATGTAGGTATCATTATCATAGTAGCTATACTATCCATTCCCTTTTATGGCAATTATAATTATCTTGAATATGGGGATTAAATAAGAATAGGTAATTATAATAACGGAAAACACAACTGATTAGTTAAAATTTGTCCTAATTGTTCGTATTTGTATTATACAGAACATCATTCAGGTGTTTACTAGTTAAATAACCCAGACAATAGCCAGGTTCCTTGGTTATTTAATCACACAGTTCACTCCCAGATCCCAGAATCAAGGGGCCCTAGACTACTGAAGGTAAGATACTGATAGAGCTACCTAGAATCAATTTCAATATTTTCCTAACTTGTACCACATACTTAGGTACTTTTTTAAGTGTTTCTGTAGGCAGGCTATATGGTATTAATTTATTTTTATTCTGGTGGAATTTTATATTATTGGTATCTAAATAAAGCATTCCAGGTAATTTTGTAGAATCCTCAAAAGTTTTATCTGTGAAAAAACAGGGGTGTGTCATTCATGTTTTGCATTGCATGTATTTCATGCCTTACAATTTTGAGAAAAACTAAACCATCAAAATGATATAAAAAGAAGGAATATTCGAGGAAAATAAAAGAATATTGTAAAAGAAGAATAAAAAAAAAAAAAAAAATGTAGGGCTTCAATATAATTTATAATATAATGCTGTCACATTTCAAGATGTAGTTTACTTTTAACGTATTAATAGCAAGCTTGGATTGTGGTTTAAATAAGGCTTTGCATGAGTTAGGCATGTCATCAGTATTTAATAATATTGTATCCACACAAATTAAACCTGATATAACATTCAGTTTTGTATCAGCTTATTTCTCATGAAGGCTTACAAATACTTTGTTGTGAGTTTTATATGTGTTTATGGTTACCTTTTATCAAAGTTGTGAACTACCTACATGCATAGAAAAAATGACTGAAAAAAAAACTTACAAACACAGTAGGTACCTCTATACATATAATTTATGTGTTAATGTAAACTTGAAAAAAAAGAGAAGATTTTTGGGCTGCAGAAATTTTAAGGAGCACAAAAAATATTAAACTACTTCATTTTTCAATCATTATAAAATTAATTAAAAATGATAATGTCTTCTCTCTTGCTTTCAGAAATTAGAAACATGTTGAAGCTCCGTGTCCTATTCCAAGGTGTGAGCCCCAAGCTCGCTCCCATCACATCCTCGGCTCTGCAGTCTCAGAGAAGCCTTCATGATATTCCTGACAAGCTCAAAGACATTCCCACGGCTGAGAACCCCAAGTTCTTTGACATGGTAGAATACTTCTTCCATCGGTCTTGTCAAATAGCAGAAGATAAGTTGGTTGAGGATATGAAGGGACGCATGACTATTGAAGACAAAAAGAAAAAAGTTCGAGGAATCCTGCTTGGCATGCAGCCCTGTGATCATATCATAGAGATATCTTTTCCTGTGAGGAGAGATAGTGGAGATTATGAGATGATTACTGGATACAGGGCACAACATAGTACTCATAGGACTCCATGTAAAGGAGGTGAGTATGAAAATAAAAACCTTTTACGTATAACCCTATCAAAGAAGAAGAAGAAGAAAAAAAAAAAAAAAAAAAAAAAAAAAAAATACAAAATTAAAATAAATAAATAGGTAAATGAGATGTAATGTGAACTACTTCAACTAGAAGTAGTTCCACATTTATGTCCACCAGTGGCTTTCTTCTAGTTCCACATTTATGTCCACCAGTGGCTTGAGTGCTTGTTTGAAATTTTCAAAAAGCAAAATATCTTGGATTTTGATGACCAATGCAAATAATATTTCAATATTATTTGCATTGGTCAGCAAATGTCAGTGCTGGTTTTAACTTCACTTGATTTTTTTTTTTTTTTTTAACTTCATTTGATTTTTTTTTTTATAACTGTGATATGATTGTTTTTAAACCTTTCTTATGTGATATATTCATGTTATTTGTTTTCTGTTTGTAAATAGAGCTAGGCTCGTAAATATACACCCGTGCTGCGGGCATTTATTATTATTATTATTAATATTTTACAAGCTCTAACATTATAAAATACACAATATGTTTTAATCTACAATTGCAACATTTATTTATAAACAGGTATCCGATTCTCTGATGATGTAAGTCGTGATGAAGTGAAAGCTCTATCTGCTTTGATGACATTCAAGTGTGCTTGTGTAGATGTTCCTTTTGGTGGAGCCAAAGCTGGTGTTAAAATAAATCCGAAGAACTACAGTGAAAATGAATTGGAAAAAATTACACGGAGATTTACCTTGGAGCTTGCCAAGAAAGGATTTATTGGTAATTATGTTGTACTCTCAGAATAAAGGAAAAATGTCAAAACTTTTTTAACTATCACTGGAGTTGACAGAAAAGCTTTGACCAATAAATTTGGTCATCAGCACTACAAAAAATTGGTATTTTTTGACAATTGTTCATTCTAATTGAATGCCAAAAACTAGAGATTTATCAATGAGCAATGCCTATATTTACATAGAAGTTCTTTTCTTTATTGACCTTGCACAACTAGCATTCTGCTTGAACATTCATATGATAATTTCTAGGGCCTGGTGTTGATGTGCCAGCCCCAGACATGGGAACAGGAGAGAGGGAAATGTCATGGATAGCTGACACCTATGCCAAAACAATTGGTGAGTACTAAGTCATCCAGTTACTTCCTTATTACTAAAATTGATCTTTTTCTTGTAAGGGAAAATTTGTTTTCATTTTATTTTGGGCTGAAATGAAGTCTGAAAAGACCATGGGTAATTCTTCAATTTTATTTTGGAGACTTAACAAGTCTTGTCAAACAGTGCTGAGACAACTGTTTGAGGAAAGAGAAAATATACTTTGTATCTTTCATGTAATGACTTAGAATGGAAATCATAGGCATTCTTTGAGTGAAACTCTTTGGCTCATGGTTATCATGACAACTAATATTACTTATTCTATCATAATATTACAACATTTTTTCCAGAAGTTTTTCAGACTGTACATACTCAAGGAGGGCTTAGTACCAGACTCCCTTGTGACTAGAAATAAGCACTTGCTTGCCATGTACAAAGTCCTGGGTTCAATCCCCTGAGCCAAAAAAAAAATTGTATTCTAAATTTGGATAGAGTTCTTTGTAAGGGATACCTTCCGGTGCACTTGTGTTGACCCAGCTCATAAATGGGAAGTATTGTGTCACTTCTCACCCATCAGAGGGAGGTATACTACGGGATGGGCAGGCTATAACTCAGACTGCAAGCGTCTACAGTAGCTCCTGTTTCATGGCTACAGAATAAAAAAGTCTGTGAAACACTCATCTCTTTTTTTTAAATATGTGATTGTTTTTCTTTTGGTTACTTGTAGGTATTTATACAGGGTGTCCATAAAGTCTCACCCCAACCCCCATATCTCAAGAACGGCTGAAAATATAGAAAAACGCAAAAACCCGTATTCCTTCATATTTTGAGGGATGAAGTTTCAGCAAAGAAAAAACTGCCTACACTGTCCCAGTCAGGCTGGGCACGGACTAACTTTAAAATCTTAAATGGAATGGTATGTCTTGTGGCATACTGTTTTAAAGGCCTCATTAAGAGAAGTTCATTACAACAAACTTCTGTGACCTATGTCATAGGTACCATTCTCGAGATACAGGGTCGGCCGTTCTGGCTAATATGTAGGTAGTTCACAACTTTGATAAAAGGTAACCATAAACACATATAAAACTCACAACAAAGTATTTGTAAGCCTTCATGAGAAATAAGCTGATACAAAACTGAATGTTATATCAGGTTTAATTTGTGTGGATACAATATTATTAAATACTGATGACATGCCTAACTCATGCAAAGCCTTATTTAAACCACAATCCAAGCTTGCTATTAATACGTTAAAAGTAAACTACATCTTGAAATGTGACAGCATTATATTATAAATTATATTGAAGCCCTACATTTTTTTTTTTTTTTTATTCTTCTTTTACAATATTCTTTTATTTTCCTCGAATATTCCTTCTTTTTATATCATTTTGATGGTTTAGTTTTTCTCAAAATTGTAAGGCATGAAATACATGCAATGCAAAACATGAATGACACACCCCTGTTTTTTCACAGATAAAACTTTTGAGGATTCTACAAAATTACCTGGAATGCTTTATTTAGATACCAATAATATAAAATTCCACCAGAATAAAAATAAATTAATACCATATAGCCTGCCTACAGAAACACTTAAAAAAGTACCTAAGTATGTGGTACAAGTTAGGAAAATATTGAAATTGATTCTAGGTAGCTCTATCAGTATCTTACCTTCAGTAGTCTAGGGCCCCTTGATTCTGGGATCTGGGAGTGAACTGTGTGATTAAATAACCAAGGAACCTGGCTATTGTCTGGGTTATTTAACTAGTAAACACCTGAATGATGTTCTGTATAATACAAATACGAACAATTAGGACAAATTTTAACTAATCAGTTGTGTTTTCCGTTATTATAATTACCTATTCTTATTTAATCCCCATATTCAAGATAATTATAATTGCCATAAAAGGGAATGGATAGTATAGCTACTATGATAATGATACCTACATTTTACTTACGTGTTTCTGTGTTTTGTGCTGTCTTCACTCCACCAGTCACTCTGTCTCCCTTCCCATGGTTGACAGATGTATTTACCTAAAAAATTCCCAGACAAAGCCTCAAAAAATCCCTAAAAATCCCTCTTTGTTACTCTCTTTCGGGAAAGGGAAATTTTTTTTCTCCCTTTCGCGAAACGTTTCTTTTTTTATATAATTTATTGTTTTTTACTTTCCAAATATTCTAGGTATAATATAGTAGTTAGTATTATAGTATTATACAGGGGTGTAGCTAATTAGGTGTATGATCCATTCAGGAGCATTTCTTTAATTCGTTAACCAATGCCAAAGGAGTGGCCCTGCGGCTACAGAGTGCAGTTGATTTCAATCAGTTTTGTGGTTCTTCTGGTATATAAAATGAACTTCCATACCAATTTTCAAGTCTCTAGCTCTTACCGTTCTCGAGATATCATATTTTCGGACTGTTGGACCAATGGCTGAAAACAACTTATTTGGTATCCTGAGGCTGAGGCTATGACTCGCCCCGAAATCCGAAAAAATGGTTTGTACAAATTTTTGACGAATACAATACTTTCCTTGATAGGTTATAGGATAGGCAAAGTTAATAGTATGAAATTTTTTCAAAACAGGTTTAGGGAACATTATTGGTTAGTCTTTGCGGCCATGCCATTAATGTGTAATTCTTATAATTTTTTAACAAGCGTGATCTGCGTGATCATGATGATCTAGTCATAATAATAATATCGCCTTATTTAATATTTATACTGCCCAATTAGGACTAATGAGTCCTATTAATCCAGCAGTAGGCCCAAAACGTATTATTATGAGGTCAAAATCTCAAACGGGAGGATAACTGTCATGTCCTGGCTGGGTTTCGAACCCGCGACCTCTAGATTACCAGACAGACGCCTTGACTACTGGGCTACCGAGACAGACAAGTATATACGAGTAATAACATTTTATTTTGTTTCTCTCGATTTGTCTTTCTTCGAGTTAGGTACCTACCGAGGTAAAAACCATTGAACTTTCTTATTAAGTTCAAGTTTTAAGTACTTATGAAATATTTGTGTTGGTGAAAGAGCTTCTTCACAATTTCTGTGGTTAACACAGCATTGAGATCTTCCGTTACATTTCCAATTCCTTTTACATTGTTTTCCTTAGACTATGGTATTGTCTTAGACTCGTGAGGAACTCTTGTTCCTCATGAGATATGAGTGGACCCGGACCTAGGACATGCAAAGTACAGAGTAGAAATTTTCTACTCTACCGGAATTCGAACCCGGATCACCACCGTGCAAGCCCAGTGTGCTGCCCACTCAACGACGGTGACTACTGCAAAAGTTAGAAAGAATTTCCCAGCTCTTGTCTCCTGAAAATCGATACAGTGTGTGCGCATGCCTGGGACTTGTTTTTCCCTGTTTTCAGAGTCCCGTTTTTCTGCAAGAGAGTAGATAGTTATTTTGGTCGAAACACTGATGTACCTACTCTGTAAAGTTTAGTCAAACTACGTGCGGTTATGATATTTTAAGTGCTTTTCTGTCTCTTATTTGGGATTTAGAACAAATTGAATTTGCGTACAGAAGTCAAGGATCGGTGATTTTAACCGTAAAACAACGATCTTCTATTTTATGTTTTTTCTTGAAAATTTTCCTCTAATTAGGTAATATTTGTGATTTGTGGAAAGTGGTGTTTTTTGAGAATAAGTTTAGTTATGTTTAACCGTATGAAAATAAACCACCTAGGAAGATCCTTAAGTAGGAGAAGACCCACCTCGCTGTTGTCAACTTTATAATGAGAGAAGAGATTTCGATTGACTCTGAATCAACATCAGTGATCACTTATGGTGTGGTAAGTAATGATTTATTTTTTAAACCCGTGAAGTTCTTGGGCTACTGGAGAACAGAGCATTTATTTGACCCCGTCTAGCGGGAAAATTACTCAAACCTTTTGTTTAATACCTATCGATTCAGCCAAAGGAGAATAGAAAACTTCTGTATCTAGGTAGATACTCAAGTGTGATCAAAAAAGTTCCCTATACTTATTTTAATTAATTTCTATTAGGTATAGAAACTATAAAATATGTAATGCATGGAAACTTCGAAAATATTGAATTCGGTTTTTTTTTTTTTTTTGACATTTATCAGATAACACCTATTTTCTGGCCTACTTATTTCAATCAAGCTCTCCTGATTCTTAAATAAACTAGTGAGAGAACGGTGTCCTTGAGGTTGAGAGGAACTAGACAGAGGTTTAAGTCAGCAATGATTGAGGATGGTGCAGGAGTAGACTTTGTATGTCAATAAAAAATATAAGGGTTATTGACTTTATAATAATAAAAAAAAACTAGTGTGAATATGACTCGACCTATCCCTCGAAAATAAAAATAGAAAGCTTATGACTACTATAGGATTTATCCGACCTCCGTAGCTCGATCGATAAGGCGGCGGACTTGTCACCGGAGGACGGTGTTTGATGGCACGTTCAGTAGGTATAGGTACACCAATACTCATCATCCGATCACTGAAGTTATGCAACGTCTAGCGTAGTGAGAACATGGAGTGGTGACCGTTGTGTGGTTGTCATGGCAATCTACGTTCTGCTGGATATTCCCGACTCCACTAGGGCTGCGTAGGGTCAATGTACCTGTGTTGCTTGTCCAGCGAATTTTAGGTAAATCCACCGTTGCGTCGTGATATGACCATTATTATTATTATCAAATGCTTTATTAGATAAAAAGACATAAAATATATGTACAATACAAATAATTATTATAAATAAAAAAATAGAAAAATGGAAACAATATAAACAATAAAATGGAAAGAAATAGATAAATATATACATCCTAACTAAAGGGCGGGGTTATTGGCTATGGCAATCTCTTCCACCCAACCCTTTTTCGACCATGTACATTGTACATAGTTGAAAGTGTTAAATCTCAGTAAACCAACAGACATTTTTATTTATTTTTCAGACAATGGCAGCTTTTGCGGTTTCCGGTGTTGCCCTCCTTGCTTTCTTCACCTATTGGATCCGGAAAGTGTGTCGGTAAGTTTTTGTTCTGTTGTCAGTATAAAGTATCTCAAGTCGTAGGTCTAGTAGGTAAGCCGGGACATAACAAGATATCGTCACATTTGCGATTTTGACCACATAATAATACGTTTCGGGGTTACTGATGGAATAAAATGGGACTTTAATTCGAATTATAGAATAGGATTAAATTTGGCCTAGTCAGTCAGTATGAAAAAGGCGATATTATTATCATAATAAGCCAGCCTTCATGGCGTCACGGTTAAGACTACTACCCGTCGTAATTGCGAGAAAACGAGTTCGATCCCTCGAAAATTCAATTCCTTCCAAGCACGTGAGGCTGGTATTTCCGGCTCTACCCAGGCTGGGTGAGGTTTATGTGGGTAGCTGATACGATTCCAAGCTAATGGAGGGTAAAACTCCCATCTTCACTATCTATCTCAATCAGGACGTTAAAACCAAATAGAATCAACTGGTTACAATTAGATCTAATTAGGTTGCAGTGTTAATTATAAGGGTTTCACTGAAAACCCTGCAGGCCTGCAACCAGGTCAGATAATAATAAATCATAATTTATAGCTGACTCTAATATAGTAAAATCACCTATATCCTATATTGTAGAATCATCATACATTGTTTACTTGGCTTCAAGCAACTTATTCTCGCCTAGAAGTTTGGACCAAGCTAGAGCAACGTTTACTGCCCTATTTATTTACACTCTCTTTTTTATTACAAAACAATCATCGAACATGAATAACATAAAAAACAACTTTAAAATATATACAAAAATGTTAAATAGAACAAAACTAGTTAGATAATACATGATTCAATTATTGCTTCAGTTAGTGCAGTGTCGGAAATACGAGTACTTTTCCGGAGGAAACTAGCTGGGACAAATAATAATAATAGTAAATTTAGGAAGGGCAAAGCTTTATAAGTAAAGCTATTAAGCCCAGAACAAAATTATGAGGTTATGTTATACAAGATGCTTTATTTAATAGAGAAAAAATCGTCAATTTTAGCTTTGAATGAGTTTGTAGATGGATCATAAATAGGTACTAAAAAAATATTACGCTTTGGAATGAGTTTCTTTTAGGTACCTTACTCTTAAATTTATGATAAAAAGGTAGAGTTCTTATTCATGTAAATTAGAACTGAATTATAAAACAGGATTATAGGTATTTAAGATAAGCCAGACTGTCCCTCAAGTTAGGCTATAGTGCGCTGTGATTGGTTGAAACTCTGACTTGAGAGAGAGGGCTAATCTTGATTTTAATCCTGTTTTATGATTCGGTCCTTAGGCATCGACAAAATTAACGCCCTCCAAATGGTGGCAGGGGCTCAATTGAATCTTTATGTTTCCCGGTAGCTCATTGGTAAAGAGTACAGTACTCTGTGAATTCAGAGGTTCCAGAGGTCGCGGGTTCAAAACTTAGCTGGGACATGAGAAGTTATCCTCCCATTTGGGATTTCGACTATATAATAATGCGTCTTGGGCTTACTGACAGAATATTGGGACTTAATTATTATACTATGCTTTATTAGGTAAGACAAAGTAAAATAAAAATATAAGTAACAGTAAAATATAAAGATTATAAATTATAAAGAAAAAATAAATAGATCGAACAAAGAAACAAGAACAAAAAAGAGAATAAAGCCAATGTCCTAACCTAAAGGGCGGGGTTTTTGCCGGTGGCAATCACTTCCACCCAACCCTTATGTAAATAAGGCGATATTATTATTATTTATCTGGCACTGCTCCGTTCAAGACAAATGACCGGAACTACACTAACCCTTCACTTGAACCTAATTCAGTTAGGAGCTATTGGATTATGTCAAGTACTGAGCCGTGTTACAATACAGATTCCCTACAAGTGTGCTCGCTTTCACCGAGTTCTTTTCTGCTCTCCGCAATTTTTTTGCTCAGGTCATGTGTATGGAAATTATTTAAAGTTATCAGTATGCTTTGCGGATGTACAGCACGGGTATATCGTACGGTTCACTGTAAGGGTGACATAAAAGAAAAAAGTTTGTAAGCCTCCAGAAATATCGAAAATTACCGAAATTGCGTCATATACCTAGCAATAAATAAAAATGTGTTTTTGTGTTATTTTATCTTAAAGTTAGTGGACACCACAGAAGTAATGAACTTTTCCGTATCCTAATGTGTTATTTCGCCCATCGACACTGGTCGCTACTCGAAATCGTTTCATGTAATTAGGTTGTGACTGTGTCAAAAGCTTTCAAAATAAAAAGACTGGTAGATATCAACTATCTATTCAACTAGAAGATAAACATATTGTGCCCCAACAACACTGCTCAAGAGCTCAATTTGCTGCTACTCAACCTCGCCCGTCTGGTCAGAATCTGCTCCTGTTCAAATTATTGATCATTTCACGAACAGCAATCTCCGTGACAGAACAGACTGTTAAAGTTGTGACTCCTGTCGGACTCAAGTACTGGATTACAAAACTTAAAAGACTTAGGGCCGATTTATAAACAAGATTACAACAAAGATAAGGGAATACATTGTATTTATATTCAAATAAATAAAGAGGTTCTTTGTTAAACTGTTGGCATAATGGGACTATTACCTGTCTTGCGCTGACAGTCTAAATAAAGCACTTCTTATACTTATACTTATCCCTCAAGTCGGACTATCCACCAATCACAGCTCACCATATCTCAGAGAGAGTCGTCCCTAATCCTCATTGTAATCTAACTTTATAAATTAACCCTAAGTAGTTGTCATGGCAACTCAAAATCTCTAGATAAGGGAAAGGGAAGACTATCCCTCAAGTCGGACTTACCACCAATCACAGCTCACCATATATCTCAGAGAGAGTCGTCCCTAATCCTCATTGTAATCTAACTTTATAAGTTAACTCTAAGTAGTTTTTTTTTTTTGAGGATAGGAAAATCTTCTAAAGACACCCAGCCACCTCACTCCCTGGGGTGTGGGATTTTTACCCACTAAAAACCTATCCTCCGAAGACGTAGGAGATCCCGGAACCGTGTGATACATTACTTCGGGATTAACTCTAAGTAGTTGTCATGGCAACTCAAAATCTCGCGCGCCGCCCGTCCTGGCGTCGGCGTAGGCTCTCCGCCATGCGCCAGGCCAAGTCCGCCTCCGAGTTCAACACAGACGTCCTGTATGAGGCGCAGTGTCGCGCCCAAGGGCTCCTCTGCACGGCGCGGTCCAACAGTTTCGACAGCACCACAGTGGGGGGCGACGCTCAACTGGAGGCGGCCCCACCCAGTGGCGGCGTGCTCAAGAGCGCCAAGTCTTTCAGCAAGATCTTCGCCTGTATTGGAAAACTAGGGAAGGAGCCCGAGGATGAGTTAGATTCCAGGTACAGTAGAGTTGAGTAGAACACTGCGACAGACTAGGTTTGGGGGACGTCAAACAGGGAAAAGACGTAGAATTGAGTAGAACACTGAGATAGACCAGACCTGGGGACGTCAAACTGGGAGGAGACCAGTGTCTCGATATCTTAATATATAAATGTCAAATTCACTGACTGACTGATCATCACTGTTTCTCCGAACTGGTAAGTCCTAGGAAGCTGAAATTTGGTAGGTAGCTTTGTCTTATAGTCTAGATGTGCAATAAGACAGGATTTTTCGAAATTCCCACTACAACACCTGCCATTGGCGAAAAAGAACTTTTTACTTTCACGGCCATGCCTCGGCCCGCAAAGCGGGCGACAGCCCGCTAGTAGGACTATAAACAGACTAGTGAACCCTGACAAGCCAGGCTAGCTTGTTGTTGTCCAGTTTTTATGATTCAAAAAAGAATAAGCCCGAATTCTCACGGTGGTTGATCTCACAAAGAAATATGTGGTTCAGGATGAGCCAACTTTTCAATGAATGTTGGCTGGAGACCAATAATCTCCCCAGCTGTAGCCAAGCTGGTTATAACAACAAAAACAACGACAATCTAGGGCTGGAATAGTGGTAACTGTTGGTAGAATAAAAGCCTCAGAAGCTTGATCGATGATGGACCGACGTGTAACCTGGAGGTCGGTGGTTCGAGTAATTGTGATTAGCACAAATAACCGTTGGTCAAGAGGCTACCTTTCTACGCTGTCAGTCTAAATAAAGCACTATTCTACTTGTGTACCAAATCGTTATTAGTGTTTCACAGCTTTTTTTCGTAGCTGGGTGGTTGAGATTGCCATAGGCAATAACCCCGCCTTTTAGTTAGGACATATCCCAGACAGCACAGTCAACTGGATGTATACCATACTGTTAGGTGGAAAAAGTCTACTTGCCCACCTGGAAATCAGCTGGAGATTTCCACCTTCCACCTGACCTCCACCTGGAAATCAACTGGAAATGAACTGGAAAGTAACCCAACTTTTAACTGGAAGTCAGTTGCCCAAAGTCAACTGGATTTGTTCCACTTATTTCCAGCTACTTGTAGCGCTCTCTAGTGGATGGGTAGTAACTCACTACCACAATGTTGACATACCTATTTACCTATACTGTACATTATCCTACATAATAATTAAATGCTACGCTCTTGGTTTTGAGGTCGTGGGTTCGAATCCCATTATATGCATTTTTTTGCAACAAAAAATAATAATAATAATAATAATAGTAATAAAAATACTAGAAACAAATGTATATTAGGCATAAATTCAATTTAAGTTATTTTATTTAGAGGCCATACATTCAAATCTCATGAAGAATATTTTTTTTGTATAAACATAAAGTAATAAATTTTAAATAGGTTTTTTTAACACGTACACACACACAATTTTGAGTATAATTTTTTTTATAGAAATTTGGAAAGAAAAAGAAAATAACTTATCTGTTTTAAACAACACAATTCAAATAAGACTCATTATTATATTTTTACAATAAGTGTGTTTATTATTAAAAAAATTGTCCCAAAAGTGTAAAATGCACTATCAAATTTCCACCATGTCACAAGACCTTGTACCAATGTATCACAAGTATTTCCTATGTAGGTATAATCTCTATACAGTATGTTTCAGAAAAGGTGGCCACCCCCTCGTAACTTTTGAACGCGACGGAATTTTTCAATTCTGTAAAGTCCTAGGTATAGGAAGTGCCCTATGGCCCATCCTGTGGTCATATTTATTTTTGGCCCCGGTCGGCCCTTCCGGCTTTTAGGCCATATTTTTTCATTTTTCTCGCGAATTTTAAATGGAATGCTATATTTTTTATTCCTGTTAATTAAAGTCCAAGTTAGGCTGAGTATAATGAGCTTTTAAAATTTTCGAAAACCTTATCAGGGGCGGAGCTAGTAGGGTGCAAGTTTCAAAATTGTTACACCCTGTATTTCAGCGTTAGTTAGATTTTTTAGTACTTTTTTTATGTTCATAGGTTCAAAATATTGTTTTACACCATATGAGATCAAAAAAATATTCTTGTTTACTTCTAATCAGGGTCATAGTAAGGTTTTTGTAAAAGTACTTTTTTTCTCACGTCAATTTTTCCGTAAATTAATGGTGTTCTCGAAATTGGCATTTTTAGAGGTGAAAGTCTGCAGTGACATATGTTTTTTATGCTTGAAATCAAAAGAAAACTTAACGGAGAAGCGATTAAAATCATAAAAAAAACCCTTTAACCTGCTAGTTTTTTCACGACAGTGTCCGGTAAAGTGGGTGAATTTCGTATTGGATTTTTTTTGTTGTTGAGGAAACACAATTGGCATAGAAAATAAATAATATCTAATAAGGGAATATTACTTCAATAAACATAACTAAATGCGAAATTAAATGAAAATTATTTATTCTAAATCAGTGCCGGATATTTTTTTTTCTCTCTCTCTTTCTCTCTCTCTCTTCGCCTCTTGAATAATTGAATTGGTTTAATTTTCACCCTCAAGGGTTTGGTACTTGACCTGGTATTTTTTTCTCTTAAATTTCGAGATAATTAGATTTTTATTTAGAGACCTGGTATTCATTACTAGCAACACCAGTATGATTTTTTTTTTTTAATTTGGGTTTAATCGCGTTTCAACTGCATGGTCATATCATAACGGGGGTGTTACATTCCATTCGCAAGAAACTCACCAACCTCCTAAACACATTTATCTCACCCAGCCTGGGTTAGGCCGGAATGCCAGCATCACGAAGTTTTCTCCTCGCTGAACCTTGCTAAAACTTCGGTGATCCTACAAGAATCGTTGCATTCAAAGCGCCATCGGACTGACTCCAGAATTATTGACAATGTGTTTTCTACAGATTTTACCAACTTACCAACTAAAATTGTCTCAAGAAGGGACCCTTAGGCCGACTTTAGAAGCAGCATTATCTGATAATTATTTTTGATACAACTTGAACTTTGAAAAGTGAAAAAAAGAGAGAGAGAAAAAAAAAAAAAAATATCCGGCACTGATTTAGAATAAATAATTTTCATTTAATTTCGCATTTAGTTATGTTTATTGAAGTAATAGTCCCTTATTAGATATTATTTATTTTCTATGCCAATTGTGTTTCCTCAACAACAAAAAAAATCCAATACGAAATTCACCCACTTTACCGGACACTGTCGTGAAAAAACTAGCAGGTTAAAGGGTTTTTTTTATGATTTTAATCGCTTCTCCGTTAAGTTTTCTTTTGATTTCAAGCATAAAAAACATATGTCACTGCAGACTTTCACCTCTAAAAATGCCAATTTCGAGAACACCATTAATTTACGGAAAAATTGGCGTGAGAAAAAAAGTACTTTTACAAAAACCTTACTATGACCCTGATTAGAAGTAAACAAGAATATTTTTTTGATCTCATATGGTGTAAAACAATATTTTGAACCTATGAACATAAAAAAAGTACTAAAAAATCTAACTAACGCTGAAATACAGGGTGTAACAATTTTGAAACTTGCACCCAACTAGCTCCGCCCCTGATAAGGTTTTCGAAAATTTTAAAAGCTCATTATACTCAGCCTAACTTGGACTTTAATTAACAGGAATAAAAAATATAGCATTCCATTTAAAATTCGCGAGAAAAATGAAAAAATATGGCCTAAAAGCCGGAAGGGCCGACCGGGGCCAAAAATAAATATGACCACAGGATGGGCCATAGGGCACTTCCTATACCTAGGACTTTACAGAATTGAAAAATTCCGTCGCGTTCAAAAGTTACGAGGGGGTGGCCACCTTTTCTGAAACATACTGTATATAAAAGTCAAAGTTGTGCATGTCTGGCTGACTATGTCCTCTTGGGGTTACAATACCAAACGGTACTCTCACTGAGAGTTCACCCCCCCTAAGCCACCTTCAACATACTAGAAAATTATCAAAATTAAAATATCTAATACAATTTTCAAGTGCACTGGTAATCAAGTGGTTAACGCGCTAGTCAGATAATCAACCTAGCGTAGGGTTCCGTTGTTTCAAATTTTTCCTCATTATGGTTGTGATTACATAATAATAAGACTCTGAGGGTTAGGTTAGTAGAAAATGCTTTGAGCATAACCTTTAACCTTACCTGGTGGTTACCTTCCAATTAAAAGTGTTATTATTATTTTTATTGGGACACCGGCCATGAGGAAAAACCTTAATGATGACAAAATGCCAGGTTTTAGCTAGTATAGAAATAAAATAATGATATCCAATTATAAAATATGCTCATAACATGTACATAATCACAATAAAATAATAATACTATGTAAATTAAAATATATTTCTTTTGTGAAACCAAAAATAACAAAGAAATAAACTAATAGCCAGCAGAAAATGAAGATGGGGCATGGAATACACCAGTTTTCATGAAATTGCAAAAGTTAAGCAATGTCTAACGTGGTGGAACATGGATTAGTGAATGTTATTATGTATTTGTAATCCTTCATGACAATTTATATACTGCTGTGGCTAATTAGAATTGCTTTGAGAATTATTACCAAAAAACATTGTTATACTTAAATTAAAACAAAATTGACTTGTTAAGACTAGTGAAATTATAAAACACAATAGTGTGGAACACTTTTTTTAAATAGATATAAAATTAACTCAAATTTAAGGGGCTTCATAGTAATAAGGTGGTAGAGAGAGCACAATAGTTATTATTGTTATTTTGAACAGTGCACATTAAATTGGCCAATTAATTTTAAATCAAGTACCTAATCAGGAAGCATGTCACAAAGTAAACATCATTTTTTAATGTGGCAGAACCACCTGAGTGAAATATTCATTTTATAATAATATGTATTGTACATCTAAATAAAATCCACAGAGTGAAAAATTTCACTATCTAGCACTATGCATTCAGCTGTTTCTTTGCTTGAACCAGAACCTTTTTTTAGCCAACCTATGGTCAAGAGATCTTGAGCATAAAAAATTCTGTTTCCCTTAACACATGGTCCTACTTTGGCTTGGCTAGACTAGGTGAGATTAATATGGGTAGCTGGTATGATTCCAAGTGAACTGTAGGTGTTAGTCCATTGTGCTAGTCCAGGAACAGCAGAGTGCAGAAAGTTCATTAGGGTCCAAGTGGATATCTCTAGAAATGGATGGTTATTGTCAGATGAAAAAGGTGATCCAGTATTAAATGTTTCTTGTCCTCTCCTTTCCTTCTGTCACGATTCACGATTTAGACAAACTAAAGAACTATTTTTTGATACACCTCGAAAGCAAATTTGGAGTTCAGAAATGACAAAGTAAACACTTTCAGTAGTTATAAAAAAGATGTTCAAAACTAATTATAATATTATTTGTATTTAAAATATGTTCAAATAAATGAAATACCTATTCTTTAAGAGAATTATTAATTATTTAAAACAATTCACAATTTGTCACAAAAATATCACAATTTCTGAATTTCCTTCAACAAAGGACGAGTTTTATCTAAACACTTCTAGTAGTTATAAAAAAGATCAAAACTAATTAAAATGATATTTGTATTTAAAAATGTTCAAAACTAAATGAAATACCTAATATTTAAAAGAATTATTAATTATTTAAAACAATTTACAATCACCAATATCACAATTTCTGAAATTACAAAAGATCAAAGATGGCGTCTTCAACAAAGGACGCGTTTTATGTAAACTGGAAAAATATGGAACATTTCCAGCTGACTGGTCAACTGACTAAATTCTACTCATGTCCTAGCTGGAGAGAGTCGTTATATTTCCAGCCGACTGCCCAGGTGACTGAGTCTAGATGGATTTTTGTTGGAAATATCCAGGTGGCTGGTCAACTGATTAAATCCATAATGGAAAAATCCAGCTGTCGGGACAGTTGGAGGTCCAGTTGACTTTATACACCTGGATATTTCCACCTTAAATCCAGACTGGAAGTCACCTGCCGTGCTGTCTGGGATGTATATATTTAGTTTATTATTTTTTTCCTGTTTATATTACTTTTGTCAATTTTGTATTTTAATTTTTACCATTATTTGTTTGTATATAATTATGTTCTTCTAATAAAGCGTTTCATAATAATAATAATAGACATGAAACATCAGGTAGGTACTTCACACGCTTGTGGTCGCTTTTGTAGCTTACCCATCCCGTAGTATACCTCCTGTGCGAGATGTGACACAATACTTCCTATTCATAAACTGGGTCAACACGTGCGCACCTGAAGGTGTCCCATACAAACATCTGTAATATTAATCAAAATTTTGTCGACTATTGGGCTCGAACCCGGAATCTTCCACATGGTAAGACAGGATATTACCATTGAGCTAATCATTCAAATTGAAAAAGGTACTCGATTACGATTAATATTCTATCTATCTATCTTTTATTACATTACAGTGGTGGATAATGGTCATTCACACCAATGTGCACTGGTAGTGAAGTGGTTAACGCGCTACAGAACTCCACATCAAGTACTTTGGTCTACAAGGGGAAAAAGAACAAGGGATCTGCATCAGCATTCATAGATGAATTCTGGCAACACTGCATTAGTCCCCCGGTTTGTAGGCAGTGGGTGTGAGCACACCTATTAGTGATCTAATTGGGGATGGTTGATAATCGATTGCGTAAAGGCAGATGATGCTTCTCTCTAATCTACTGATAGTGCGTCAGTACGTGCTATATCTTATCAGCCTTATCAGTGGCTGGTCAGTACAACGACCTACTGGTAATGGAATTTTTGGATAATACAAGTTATGGATAATTACTGATAATTTCTGGACGGCTGACAATTTAGGTCTCGAAGTCGGTGTTAATATTAATCATTGGTAATAATAATAATAACACTCAATAGTGGAAGGTAACCACCAGGCAAGGTTATTGCAGCATTTTCTACCACCTTACCCTCAGAGTCTTATTAGTATGTGGTCACAAACTCAAATTAATGATGAAAAATTCATGCACTGGGTGGGATTCGAACCCTACGCTACCTAGATTAGCACATTTGACCACTCGATCATTTTAAACACAAAATCTTGAAAATTTCGATTTCGTTTATTCTTCTAGAAATATTGAAGAAAACAATATTCATTTTTCTATGCGCGCCTTTAATCTGGAATGATTATGCAATGCGCAAGTTCTTAACAATTTAAACGGAACTACCGAACTACTTGCGGTAGTAATTTTGTTGGTAAGCGTAGGTAATTTGAAAGAGAATCTGATCATTGTTGGCAAAAAATCTCAAAAATTTGACGTTATTCACTAATGAATGAATGATAAAGTCTAATGTCAGTAGGTACTGCAATAAAGTTACTGTCAGACTACCATCAGTGTCTCTCTCTACAGTTGTAAACCCAAACCTAGATACCTACCAATAGCTTGATACCAATTAACGATTAAAAGTTTATCATTGTATTTCGATCTTGGTTCTAGTTACTAACTTTTGGATTCTCTATGGCCTAGAATAAATATTAAAGTATTTTGATTTTTTTTCTTTGTATTTAACGGTTTCAACTTGATTTTTATGTATATTTTTGGTTTTTTTTTAAGTTAAAAAATTGAGAAAGTATTATTTAAAAAAATTATTTATGTGAAGCAATTTAAATAAAATCATAGAAAATGTTAGATACTCTCGGAATTGAAATATTATTAACAAAACTGGCTTAAGTTTAAACACGACTTACTCATCAATGAACTTATTTTTTACCGCTCTTTTGTCATATATTAGTTTTTAAAAAATACAATTTTATAAAATAGATATTTCAACTACGAGTAAAATATTGGTTTAATTTAGGTCTGTGTGCTTTTATCACCCTGAAGCTAAGTGCCAAATTTAATCTATCTACGACTTCTTGTTTTAGAGATATTTTCTCAAATTTTACGAAATTTCTGTTTGGTGTCTATTCATACTCACGCGATGGTTTTCAAAATCAAAAATATCAACAACAAATTAAAGACATTTCGAAATAAGGACACAATATTTTTCCATCGCCTTAATCTTTATAGTTAAGTTATATGTCGTAAATTTATAGAGCCTCAGAATACGGCATAATATTACTCATTCTATTTGTGGCCCAAAAATTATATTCTGTTCGTACCTCTATATATTTTTGTGTATACAAAATTCATTCTATGTCTATGTATTTATATTATGATTATTATCTCAAGAACGGTCGGTCGTAGAGCCATGAAAATTGGCATGTACTTCCTAGGTGTTAGAAGTAGGCACGCACTCAGGATTCCCAATTCAAGGCTCAGAAACAATCTTTGTTGTTCTCTGGTGTCATCAACTCATCATAGCTCGAGACTGTATCAGAGAGTCTTGCTCAAGGTCCGGTCAGAGCTTTACAATAGTGATTTTCAAACCTAATAAGAAAGGTTACAACCAGCGTGAACGCTACACCTGAGATACGTCCACTCTCATTTTCAAAATCCTCAAAACTGCTGTTTTTATTTATTTATAAACAATTGGATCAAGCTTTATTTACATTTTTTATAAATACAATGAACATGGTAATAAATTAAGAAATAAATATAAACAAAGCCTGATCAAGGGTGGTGATAATGCCTTCGGCAATCTCTTCAAATTTCGTTTAGGAAGGAAGGATGGAATGTATTTAATTTCATTATACAGTTTTTTCATTAAAATCCCCTTGAAGTACAATATCTGTTGAACTTTTAGGGGGTACTTTACGGTTGTACTTTACACTTTTCAGGACATATTGTTTTAAATAATAATATGTTCTTAAAGTGCGTAATTTCAACAAAAGTTGACGGTTGATAGGGAGATTTTGAGAGCGAGGGTGCTTTCCGGAATGAGGTCCAACTTAGTATGTTGACTCTTTTTTTCAACTCGTGAACTTAACTAGATACTAGTGACCAAATATCATTTAACTCAATTTTTTTTCTTATTATTTGGATATTAAAAAAGGTATTTCTCAACCCCAAAATGTTGTGCTTTGGAAGTATTCATGAACCTCTATTTTGGGGTAAACCGAAAAAACCCCAACATTGTCCCGAGTGTACATTGGAAACATTTTTGAAGTATGTATTTTCTTACAAATTTAAAGTTCTATGTTGTTTTTATTATTTTTTGGTGGAGGTAGGGGAATTTTAACGTCGCTTTCAACTGCATGGTCACATCACGATGGTACGATGGTGGTTTTACCCTCCATTAGCTGGAAACTCACAAACCAGCTAGAAATTAACCGCACCCAGCCTGTCCCGGAATTAGACAGCACAACGTAGTTTCAAATCGAAATGTCGTATATTTAAGTCAGGGCCTCACTGGACGTTGCTTAACTTTCTTGGCAAAACGAGAACTGGTGATTGCATGGATTCAACTTCCCAGATTCTTGACGGCCAAAGTATTTGGTATAAAAAGTATTAGGTACATTGAAATAATATTGGCCACTTGTTTCTAACACAATATCACAAGGCTTTCCTGATTCCAAAAATAATGATTATTATCAAAAAGTCTGTTCGTAGGTAGGTACTGATTGTGTGTAACATTAATTTCTGGACAAATTAGGCATTCCTGATTCCATAAAAAGAGTATTTTTTTATCAAATAATAAAATATAAATATTGCGAATAAAACAAATAATTTGTGGTGCTTTGTTTATCGTTTTAGATTGTAGAATATGTAAAAGGTACCTACCTACATACTCATGTATTACTTATAGTGTTCACAGTGCGTTCTAGATGCTAGGTCTGTTAAATGGTGACTTAAAGTCCTTGCAACTTGGTACCTACATTCTAATTTGTTATTCATTGCATGCGTTTGAAAGTACCTACATAAAATCTATAACAATAACAATGACAAAGAAATAAAGTGCCTACAGTTGCTAATTACAGTGGCGGTTCGTGAATATTTCAGCGGGGGGTTCAGGAGTCCGATAGATATTACTTACTACATATTTCAGGTACTTGGACTAACTTCTTTTTAATTTAATTTATTGTTTATTGATGTCATAATATTACAATACATTATACATAAATTACATAATAAATCTTATAGCTTCTAACGAGACAAGTTTCGTACGTCCACTATATATTGTTTGTTACAAGTTATATCTCTTGAACAGTTTAAGCTAAAGAGCTAAAATTTTCATGTGATGTTTTATTATTTTCTTTAGGGAGGGTGGTTTAACATCGCTTTCAAGTGGCCATATCACGACGGGTCTGCACCATTTGAGCCCAATGTAATGCAGACTTTTTCATTTCCAGGCATATCGGCCGGTACGAATACACGGCTCTGGAAGCAGAAAGCAACTCGCAAGAACTCGAGCGTAAATCTCGAGAACGAGCTCACTCCGCCTGTCTCCAGTATCTCAAGTTCTGCCCCAGATACGGCCCGGTCCAGCATCTGAATGATATAGGTAAGCAGACGTAGACCATCTCAATGATATAGGTAATAATAATAATTCCGTGTCCGTGAGATAGGTATTGATACCTAAATCACGTTGGTGAGAGGATTATATGGACGCCCAGATCTAATGTCTAGGCTCCTTTCATGTCCATTGATGATTCTATTTGGTTTTAACGTCCTGACTTGAGGTAGACAGGACGGGGTTTTACCCTCCATCCGCTGGGAATCGTACCAGCTACCCACATTAACCACACCCAGCCTGGGTATGGCCGGAATTGCCAGCCTCACATGTTCGGAGGGAACAGAATTTTCTGTGCGAAAAGTCTGCTCCAACCGGGAATCGAACTCAGGATCTCTGGACTACGGGCAGTAGTCACAACCGTTACGCCACGGAGGCTGGTAAGAAGGCACCAGACCATGCAGGCACAGAGCATCTCAATCCAAACTTGTGATCTCGATTTTGCCCTTAGTAGAGCAAGTTTGAGTAATTTTCGTGTCGCCTTCGACAGTAAAATTACTCAAACAAACAAACAAACCCTTCGCCGTCGAAACCTTTGGCTCTTTAGGGCCAAGTGCTTTGGAAATGTTTAATAGCATATCCAAAACCTTGGTCCTTGAGACGAAGGACAGACGCGCCGAGGAATATTTCAGGCAATATTTCAGGCAACGGCTTAGTTTCGCTGTTCAGAGAGGTAATGTTGCCTCAGTGCTGAGCACACTGCCTCGGGAAGATGTCCTTGGAGAAGTCTTTTATATATGTATTGTATAAATATAACTATCTAGACTTAGCTCCACAGCTGATATATTTTACTGTCTTATCACATCATGTTAACCCAAAGATGACTTCAAACAAACAACTTGTATCATTGTGGTTCCTCGTAGGGTCCCGGGTGGACAAGCACTGGTTCGTGGTTCGAGACTCCTCCGTCAAGACGGAACGTCTGCTGACCCTCACCCCCCGCAGCGCCCAGTGCGTCATCAGCACCGACTCAGAGACCAGGGCCAGCATTATGGACCTGTTCCTCGCCCTGCAGCACCCCTACATCTACCCAGTGCTGGACCTGGAGTTTGTGGAAGACGCCGCCAGAGATCGGGCCTACAACATCCTGGTCATCCCGTTCAACAGCAAAGGCAGCCTGAAGGATCTGATTTACAAGGTAAAGTTTTTCTTAGACTCTTCACCGTTAGGATTCTCAACTCTGAGTTCTTCCGTCCAACTACGAAAACATCTTGGTCATCCCGTTCAACAGCAAAGGCAGCCTGAAGGACCTGATTTACAAGGTATAGTTTGGACAAAAAATTACCGCATTTTGATAAATACTCGTATATTTTGACACATTTCTTAGCCTAGCTCGACGATGCCTTAACACGCTATCATTCAAAAATTAAATAATACTTTTTAAGTTTTTCAGAACATACCCTAAAAATTTCAGAACTGTGGGTATTCAAAGTACTTATCAAACAGACAATAAGAAGAAAAAGGTGTCTTAAACTTTGAATAGGAAGTGTTGCAAAGCGTTGCCGAATAATGTATAGTGGGACAGGATATTATTTGATTTTGTTCTAGAGGTAGAACAAAGCATGGAACGTCTGGAAACAAAAAGATACATAATATATCTTGATCCTGGAGCGTTGACAATTTCTCGCTAATGCTGCAGGTCGCAATGCTTCTAGGTACATAATATATTATCTCTCATCTCTGTCTTGTGCCATCGTTGTCCATTTTCCAGTACCTCGTAATGGTTAATCAAACTCATCTGTGTCTCTGTATTTTGGCACTAGCAGGTCACGAGAGGCCATGACATCCAAAAAAAAACTACTTCGGTCCAATACTCTACATAGGCACATTCAAACCTTGTTTTTTACAATTTTTATATCTTTCAGAGTTGTTGGCACAACGACTGGGCTAACAAGTATGGCCGTCGGAGCGATGGCTTACCTCTCAGTCAAGTACAACGATTAGGACGCCAAATTCTGGAAGCTCTCTTGTTTCTAAAGGAGAGAAGTTTTCCTCCTTGTTGCCATCTCCACACGGGAAACATTATTCTTCAAAATGGCGTCGCCCGATTGAGTGGACTGGAAAACGCCCTGCTGGGTTACACGTCCAGGATTCAACCCATGATCTGCAAAAGCCACCATGTCATAGCGGATTCGACCAGCACAGACATGATTTGTTTTGGTAAATATAAGAACCAAATTAAGTTATCTTACCTATGCCAATCTCAACCGTGATATCACAATAGCTCAAACTCCCTTACTAAATGATTACTTACCTTGGGACTCAAACCCCTGACCTCTAGATTACAAGTCCACCACTTGATCGCTCGGAAGTATGTAAATAATGAAATACTAAATTAATTATAAAACAGCATTACATTTTAAGCGGGTTTAGGTTTACCTGCAAGGACTTTCAACTTGAAGAAGTCTGGTCTAAGGGCGAAATGAAGACATTTTTGTTATACCTCTGTGGATTTGAGTCTACCACATTTCGCGTATTGATTTGAGTGTTGATATCTAAGCAGTGACTCAAACTTGGAAATATAGGTAACTATATTGAAAAACACATTATCATGAATAATGAAATAATTTTTTTTCGAAGTCTGTCCCGGTAGCTGAGTCGTAAAAGCGACACTCTCTGAATCCAGAGATACCAGAGGTCGCGGGTTCGAAACCCAGCCGGGACATGACAAGATATTCTCCTTTTTGGGATTTTTACCACATAATAATATGTCTCGGGTTTACTGCTTGAATAATGGGACTTAATAGTCCTAATCGGGCAGTATAAGGCGTTATTATTATTATTATTAGTAATTGGGCACCTTCATCTGTGTCTTCACTATGGGCGGGGTTATTTTGTATGACAATTTTTTCCACCCATTAGAGAGAGATAATAGTTATAAAAGAGAGAGATGGAAGGGCACTACAACGAAATCAGTAGGTGTCCTACAGCGCTGCACTTGAAGTAATGATATTTTTCGGTTCCAAGTGCGGTTAGCTTTAAGAGTAGGTGTGTTTTTAGTGGGTGGAAATCCAACACCCAGGGTTAGGATGGATCTGGGTGTCTTTGAAAGATTTTTTCATGCCTTCCATTAAAAAAAACCCCCTAATCCTGATTCTTCCTCGCTAGGTCACGTCTTGTTCGAGATGAGCGCTGGCTACGAGCTGACCACCCCTCACCCCAGCTCGGAAAACCTCAGCGACATAGCTCACTTCCCACAGGTGGCGGAAATCCTCGACATGATCTTCCATCAGGACTCCGTGCCGGGGGTTCAAGACCTGCTCGTGCTGGACTTCTTCCGCCATATTGATCTGAGGGAGATGAGGACCACTTCCTTGCCGGTAAGGTTCGAATTTTACCTGAAGTATTGCTAACGCGGTTCCGGGTACTGTTTCCTGCACGCAGTCTGATTTGGAAGGTTTTAGTTGGTAGGCGCCTGACTAGCAGGTGAGTCCAACATAACTTGATGAGCGTCAACTGGGGATCTGCAGAAATGGACAACACTTCTGTATATACCCTTTTGGACTCGTCATTTATTCATGAGAATTTCCGAGCCAATGAAACACTGCGTGCAGTTTCTTCAAAAAAAAAAAAAAAAGGTTCGAATTATAAAACAGGATTTAAGCGCTGCGCTCTCACTCATATCGGACTATTTTCAAATTCGAAATATTTTTTATTTTTTAATTATTATTAAAACCCATCGAGTGGGGTATTTAATGAAATATCTTGATGTCCTCATGGTTGATATGAACTTTAGTACGAAATTAATAAGCCTTTTTGTAATACATCTGTGGCGCTAAGTCACGAATTGCGTACTGTATAAGATACGGAAAACCGACGCTAAGCAATGACTTAAGTTATCGATGTTGTCTATTAATTTCGCACTTATAATGTTTGAAAATAGATTCTATGTGAGGTTTACAGTTCATAGAACTACTAGTTGTAACCACATTTTTATTATTATTATTTTATTTTTCGGCTCTGACGTTCGAATGACCTTCCGAATGCAAAACGAGTATCTTACAACTGAGCCAGTTTATTTAGAAACAATTCTGATCAAACTATTCACCAAACTGCTATTTTTTAAATTATTATTATATTGAACCATCAACTTTACCTAACAAATATAATAAACAAAGCATTGTAAAGGATGGTGATAGTACCTTGGGCATTCTCTTCACACCACCCTTGATTACAATTTTTACTGGGATATACAATTTTTTTAAAACATATATTTTATTTCTTACAGCACATGTTCCAGGCAAAGCTAACTCCAGCTGCATTGAAACTGCTGTCCGTTGCCACCAAACACAACACAGAATTTTTGTAAGTAATATTTCCGAACTAAGAATTAGGTATAGAAAATAAATTACCCGACAGAATTTCTAGGATTGATACAACTCATCCATTGAAACTCATTTTTTTTGTCGGAAATGCTTCATTTCCAAAATGGCGGACTCTTTGTGATTTTCCAACCTTAGGTACTAAATTTGCAATATCTTTTTTTCTGCTTCTTGAAAATTAAAAATATTTGCACTGTTTGAAAGATCATTAAATGTTCCTTGAGATTACAACATTTCAAACACAAAAAATCTGATCTGAGCTTAATTCTAGAGCGTTTTTCAAAAATCGATGCTAACGAGCGATCTTCCAATTTTTTTGTAGACTCCGTTTAGCATGGATTACTGACAAATGCTCTAGAAATACTTTCAGATGAGTAATATTTGCATATTTTAAAAACTTCATATATTCGTTTCGGTAGTCACTGTGGCAGAGCGAGTTAGCGCGCTAGGCATTGCACACATGGTGACCTGGGTTCGATTCCCAGAGGGGGAGGATTTTTTCTGCTCTGTACTTGGATGTTCGGGGTCCACTCATACCTCGTGAGGAAAAATGAGTAGCTGCTTTAATGTGAAGCAGCGACCAGTGGCAGAATCTTAGGCAAAAAAATAATACAAGATATTGTAAATTAAAGTGGTAAAGTCCTATGATTCTGCACTACCCACTAAAATTGTGACATAATAACACAAAGAAAAAGCATTATTATTATATATTCGTTTCGATCGATCAGAGGAAATATTTTTAACCAGTATTAACCGAAAATAGTATAGCAAATTTAGTACTAAAGGGTAGGAAAATCACGCCATTTTTTAAATAAAGCATTTCCGACAAAATCACTAAAGAATATTTTCAATTGAATTGGACGATTTCTATCAGCCAAAAAAAAATTCAGGAAATTTAGATTCAACTTGTATAACCCTGTATAATATGTGTTGAAATTTTCCAATTAACTTGCATTGATTTTTTTACAGCGCGACCCTGTATATTTTGTGTTGAAATTTTCCAATTAACTTGCATTGATTTTTTTACAGCGCGACTGAAGAAGAACTGGAGACGAACTGTAATTTTCCAAAAAAATATGGAGATGACTTAGAGGACGAAGATGAGGAGGTAGAGAGAGAATTTTGTATGGGAGAGGACAAGTCAGGGAGGGGGAAAGATGCATGCGTCAGTAAGAAAGCTCTGAAGGAGGTAATGTTTTCCCTCATAGTGGTCATACTGCTGAGCATGCATTGTTGTTTTGATAGTGTGCATGCAGTAGAAAAAGGTGGAGCTACAATTACTACCTACATGTATGCCCGAAATTACCCATTCAAGGTGCAATGTGCATGAATTATTGATTTGATTATATGCATGCACTAAAAGTATGTGGAACTAAACATTAAAATAACTACACAAAAGGTACCAAGGTAGGTACTTACATATGCCCGATATCAGCAGTAGTCCCGATTACATATGCCCGATATTAGCAAGGTACATACATTACCATAATATTATAATTATCATGTGATTTCCTTGAGTGTGAATCTACTCTTCTAAACTTGTCTCTATGCACTAGTCAGTCTTCTTCTTCGTTTACTCTGTCTTATCCCGCTTGAGCAGGGTCGACGTTGTTCAACCTCATGGTTGAGGTTGCTTGGTTTTGGCACATTTTTTTACGGCTGGATGCCCTTCCTGAGGCCAACGATTCTATTTGATTTAACGTCCTAGATTAGGAAGGGGGCTTTGCCCTCCATTCACTCGGAATCGTACCAGCTACCCACATTAACCTCAACCAGCCTGGGTAGGGCCGGAAATGCCATCCTCACATTTACGGAGGGAACAGAATTTTCTGTGTCAAAAATATACTCCGACCGGGGATCGAACTAAGGATCTCTGGACTACGGGATCTATGCAACAGTAACTACACAAAAAGAAGTTTTAAAAACAATTATCAAAATAATATTCTCAAAGGTGGAATAATTCGACCTTTCCTCTAACCTTGATCTAGTCTAGTCCCTTGTGAATTGCTCCAAAGAAACTTTATGTCTACGGTAAAGAAACATTTAGAACCGTTGTACATAGTCTGGTAAAGGAAAGTCTGGCTGGGGAACTATAAACAGGGAGTAGACCAGCTAAACAGGGAGAAGACCAGCATTGGCTTGGTTCTGGGGGCCCTTGTCAATTACCTATTGGCCTCCTTGTAAAGACAGTGGTAGAAGTGCTGAGTCATTCCTCCACTGTCTGGCTACCATCGTTCACGATGACACCACCCTATGATGATGATGAATATTTGATGATGCTGATATGCATAGTACTGTAAGCAAACGAAACATTTGGTCATAAGTACTCTCTGTTTAATATCACCAATATTCTCGACAAATTTGGTTCTTTGTAATTAAGTAGATACATAATATTTTACTACCCATACTGACCTCAGTAGCTTGATCGATAAGGCGGCGGACTTGCAACCTGGAGGTCGGTGGTTCATGTCCCGGTTTCACCTTAGAATTAGTAAATGGAGTTTGAATAGTTGTTACATCACGAAAGTGATTAACACAAATATGGTAACCTATTTGCCACCCTAAAATTTGCACCAGGATTCCGTCAAATTGTAATGTTAATGAAAAAATCATAAAAAATGCATCTTTATGACCTTGATAATAAGTATAAAATATTTTTTATACCTACATTGAATTTTAGAAAGTGCGATCAAGTGATCATCTATGTATAACAGCCCTAAGGCTGGTTTGCTGTGGTGTTCAAGTGGTGACTGGTGTGACCTTCCTCTGGTGTTGTCTCCTGTTTCCTTTCACCATTTCTTCAATAAACAATTCTTTCTACCTGTTAGTGCATTATGTCACATTGATATGGTCCATTTATTTTACTAATTGTTTCTTTAATATATTCCTCTATTCTCTTCAGAACAGAGCTCCTTCATTTGTAACCTGCTCAATCCAACTCATAATCAACTACCGTCTCCAGTAACATATGTCAAATTTAATGCCATAAAATTTTCATAATGATCTGTTCTATTATTTCACTATTTGTTTCTTCAATTAGTTCAATATATTCTTCCATTTTAGCTCTTTAGAAAACTTCTTCATTCGTAACATTCTCCATCTATTTAGTTAGTTAAATTTGGATGTAACGTCGTTTTTCAACTGCATGGTCATACGCGACAGAGGTTTTACCCTCCATTCGCAGGAAACTCACAAACTTGCTACTTAAATTATCCTCACCCAGCCTAGGTTAGCCAGGAATGCCAGCATCACGAAGTCTGGACGTTCCTTAACTGGACGTGATCCTACGAGATCTTTCTCTTTTCCCAATCCTACTTGGGGTCGGCACTGGACTACTTTCTCAAGAAATTTCAGACTCGTTCCAGAAAGTCTTCTCACTATCGCAATTTCCAAATCTCACTTTCAACTGCCGAACAACAAGCTCTGATTGGTTGATTTGAACGAAATTTGACGGTTGAAAGGGAGATTTGGGGATTTTGAGAGTGAGGGTGCTCTCTGGAATGAGGCTCATGTCTCTAGTGGCGTCAGTCATGTTGTGTCTCTGTTCTTCCACTCTGCCAACAAACAGTGCATGTTTCACTTCCGTATCAAGCTCGCCGGGAGGCGAGCACTCATCAAGTAGCACTCGCCACCGGCCTATATTAACACGAAACAGAGTTTAGGGTTGAGTGGAAGGGATTGCCATACGCAATAACCCCGCTCTTTAGTTACGACATGTGTATATATTTTGTTTATTTTTTTTCTTGTTTATATTATTAATATTGTCAATTTTTACCATTATTTGTCTGTATATATGTTCTACTAATAAAGAGTTTCTAAATGAATAAGTTTATATATTATGTATTTTGTTTTACAATAATATCTACTCTACGCACTTGCTTTAAAATCTTTCTTGTTTTAACAGTAATACTACGGGATGTAGATAGTTACCTTTTCTTTTTTAATGCACACTTTGCTGGCATGATTCTGCTTTTAATTTGTTTATTGCTTAAAACAATGGCATACTATTACAACAGTTATGGTCCAAACAACTTCCTTGATGGCCAGGAAATATGCGTTCCTTCAGAAACAAAATAGAGTTTCTTAAAGTTGAAACTTTGTGCTCATGACAATGACATGCCACAAACTAAGACATGGATGTTCACTTTGCGTATTTGGACGATGACATAATATACTTGCTGCACAGCATCATATAAATAATATTATTGCAATAAAAATAATGGCAGTATTCTTTATGTTTACAAGGACAACAAGCAGCGGGTTCTAAGATATATTACCTATTTCTGCAAATTATATAATATAGTTAAAATATCGTAACCAGTTGTTGTAACTGCCTTGTCTATAGGAAATTCTGCCATAAAGCAATAGAGAGGAAAAATAAAAATTTCATAACTAAGTCATGGACGTCATAGTAGCGGTCAGGCGTGGTCGGTGCTAAGGAGCTGCGGAACTGCAGCACCCTAGAGAAAAGAGAAAATGAGAGGATTTTCTCAAGTCCCAACTCGTAAACAATGAAAATCATCACACATTTTTATACTAATTAATGCATAATTATTTTAATTAGTATTGTAAACAATCTCAAACTCTTTAGAAACTGGAAGAACGATACTATAATTCCATTTTAGTCTGGATTATGTGGCAGCAACCCCAAAATATTTTCCTACCGGCCGCGCCTGGTAGCGGTTATGTCTTTTTGTATTTTTTACACTTTTATGACTTAGCATATTGTAAATTGTAGGTAAGGTCAATCCTCATGAAATTTTCGCCATCTGCTACCGGTGCTCTGTTAATGGAACTGTTGAGACGAGAATTTTTAACCTATACTTGCTGAAAACTCGTAAATTAGCTACCTACATTAACCTGACCTAGTATAATGGGGCAGCAGCGGCCATCATCACAAGGGCTTTCAGTGGTCACCTTCCACAATAGGTTGGTTAAATGTTGATTGCTTTACCGATTTTAAAAGAACTGAAGCCTTCAACTTGCCTAAGACCCTGGTTTTTGACTAAGTTACAGTTAAACCTTGATAAACAGGAGTTTAAACCACCTAGAATGACATCCTGCTCATACATAGGTACTAATTCTACTTGCAGTAAAGTATTTTCAAGCAGTGAACCTTTGAAAGGACCACGAAATTTTTTCCAGTTTACCCACTTTTCCTTTTTCACCAGTCCTGTTTTTTCCAGGTTCGACTGTAGTTCGAAATTTGATTTTTCTCACATTTTTTTTTCCACAGGAACACCGGAGTCTGAGTTTGTACACATTGGATCAGCAGCAAATGTTTGTTCCGCTCTCAGTTGCTCCAATATCCGCCAGATAGCGCTCCTCGCTAAGATCTCAAGTCTTCATCCACGACTGAGGACCAAGACGGGATATCCGACGACTCCGCAATTTCAAGCCTCAATTTTTCAAGTGATAAAAGTCAAATTGGTAGTTATAATTTTGGATATTATTTTATTTATTTTTTTAAACCTTGTAAACTAAACCACAACGGAAACTTAGATGGGTACCACGCTTTATTTTTAAAAAAGGTACCTACAGCTGAACCTGAGTACAAGAGAATTCAAATGACCGGATTTTTTTTCCATGTTACTCTTATAAAGAGGTTATTTTCCTAAATTGGATCTGGAAATTGTTCTCTTATATTCAGGTTTGACTGTATTATCTATATCGCGTTATTTGAATTTCGTAGACTCTGGACCGGTAAGCTGAAATTCGACTTGGCAATCTGTGACATAGTGTGACATGTGACATGCTATGTTTGACATAATAGAATGTTGATTTTACCAAAAATTGGACAACCGGTTGCACAAAGTTTGTTTCAAAAATATTACTGTAATTTTATCAGACAGATGAAGTGGACATATTTTGTCCTTTTCTGAAAACATTTTTAAGGCAACGGAAAAAAATCAGCAGAACTTTTGCTTACTTTACTTTTCGTGGCTGCGGCTTCTTCTGCCATAGTACTTATACTATTATGCCTTTTTTCTACTTTCCTTATCCTATAATAAGGAAAGTAATGGAATCATTCAAAATTTTCGATACTCTCAGTTTTCAGTGCCAAAACAATTTTTTTTTTTATATCATCATTTTTTTAAATTTTACGGCGTTTTAACAAGGCGGTTATCGTTCACACCTTGTTATAATGTCTGTTATTTGAGCTGAAACCATGTTCTTCTATCTTTAACAATTTCTTTGGATTTTTCTAGATGGATTCCTATCTCTTCTACATCCTTTCAGAAAAGGTAAACAAAAGAGATGCGCATGCGTACGAGATTATGGAATGTTTAACTGTGTAGCATTTTTTTAAAAAGGACCTTGAACACTATGGATTAGGATCTGTGCAGTGATTTCATGCATTTGGTTTCTTTCAGCTTAATAGAACTAGCATTGAATAGAATTTTATTTTCATTTCTCTTAAACCTTTTTTAATGTAAAAAGTTTAAATAATTGCTCACTATAATAAAATTATTGCAATGAAGTATTATTTTAACATCACACACATAGAAGTTGTGTAGTTACTCTCATGTATGTAGGTATATACAAAAGGAAAAGCTACTATTTTCGTTATGCTTATTTTTAACAGAAGAAAAATGTTTTTTTCCTATTAGGTAGATATAAATAATATAGGCACTCCCCATGTCCAGGAACTCGTATATTTTAGATTCAATTTTTATTTAAAACAGATATTAGGAATTCAATATGTTTTTCAATTTGTTTTTTACTATAGAAAGCTATTTTTTTCATTTTCAGCTTTTTCTGAAGAGCCGTTTGGACGTACATGCTTTGCATTAAATTGATTTCCAAGAAATATTAGCTTGCGTTCAAAAATACAGTTTTAAAAGGCGTATCTCAGTCTCGTTACTCGTCTAATTGAATTCCTGATTTCAACACTTCTTTTTGTGTTCGGACGCTCATTTTTTCATCATATTTGGCATTCATGTCAGAATTACTGCAAAACTTTGTACCTCTAAACGATCTTAACACCTTAGCTTCTTTATAAGAACGCAAAAATTGAATGGATCTCCATTGTTTTGGAGTGGAAATGGAATTATCTAGTTATATTTTTTTAGAGGGAATACATCTTTTAATTGTCTATTGTAAAGTTTTTCAATTACATATAATGTATTTTGTAACCATTATTTTGAGCAATAAAATAAATATATTATGTTCTTTATTGAAGTTATCATCAAGTGACATAGATTTTCTAGAAAGATATTAGGTAAGTAATGTGTAAGTACTTTTACAATGTACCGACATGATACAATACAATACTCTGTTTATCTTGCAAGAATGAGACAAAAGTCCCTTTACTCTCACAGTCTAAACAAAGTCTCATTAATTTATTTGTGTAACCGTATTGGTGTACAGTGTAAAATTGAGGCAAGAGAGAACAACTGTGAAAAAATGGCTAAACATGGTAACCCGCAATTTTCAAATTTTTCAGGACGGTGTTTTTTCGTTTTTTTTTTTTTTTACAAAAATAATTTTATATTTTTTGTATTAAAACATTAAAGCTTCATTTTTGGAACATAAGGCAGAATGTTCTCGAGCTTTATAGTGATAGATCTATTTTTAAAAAATATTGAGTAGGAATCAAAATATTTAACTTTTTCTTCCTGCTAACATGTTTTGCCATCTTACAGATACTGTGAAAAAGACGTTTTCGAAAGTGTAAATTATGATAAGTCCCTTGCTTTTTCTGCCATCTTTCATATCAAATGAAAGCAGTCATTACAAACTAGACAAACAAGGTTAATTTCATGTCTTATTTTGCCATCGTGTACAATGAGTGAGAAAGTAAAAATTTTGGGCGATACCAAAATCTGATAACGTCCTTTACCATATTTTGCCCAGTTCACTATACTGCAATAATACGATTTCGTCAGACGGCAAAATATGACACTGGACTTGATCAAGTTTATCCATCTTATGAAAGATAGAATTTGTTGAAAAGTAAAAGATTTTTTCTTGTTAAGATACTTGAACATGCTTTACCACCTTTTGAACTTTCGAAAATGTCACTTATCACGTTTTTTTTCAAAATTATTATCCAAGAAACTATACATTGTAGCGAAATTCTGATGCTACCAGTAGATAGAGCTCGTCGAGTACATTAGGAATCTGTTAATAACTCAATTTCGAAAAAAATGCGGGTTACCATGTTTAGCCATCTTTTCACAGACATGTTCTCTCATTTCGGGCTGATATATCTCAGTATATTTTTTTAAGTCCTTTTGCAGGTACAATGGTACATCCATTAAAATAAAACGGAAAATTATAAGTATGTACCTACCGTCCCTATCAGGGAAAGCATTATATGTATTTAAGTTATTGATATGTTGCTGATGAAATTAGACTGATTGGTTGATCAGCCTTTTTTAATTTGGCTTATCATGTATGACACCATTAGATATTTGTTTTGACACAAGAATCACACCTAGCAATGTTATATCAACGAAATATGATGAACAATCATATTCAGTCATTCAATTCGTGAATTGTTATCTCCAAGAAATCGTTTGAAAATGTCTACCAGAGTGCAATCTGAAAGAGGTAAGTGTACTGAATCGTGTGGACAATGATACGACATTCTTTTTCCATCAAAATTAAGTCACTTCCCGCCACTGGTGAATACATTGACTTTTTTAACATTTTCGAACCCGCGTGGGAGTTTGAAGGAGAGTGGAATTTCTATTTTAGAAAGGCAGCTGCCCTACCCAGGCAGGGTGAGGTTGATGTGGGTATCTGGTACGATTCCCAGCGAATGGATTGTAAAACCCCCGTCTTGACTATCTATCTCAATCAGGACGTTTAAAACAAAATTTTAATAAAATCAACTGGTCACAATAGATCTAATTAGGTCGCAGTGTTAATTGTAAGGGTTTCACTGAAAACCCTGCAACCAGGTCAGATAATAAAGGCAGCTTTAACCCTTTCACTGTACATCCATGAATTAGTTGGAAAAAAAATATGAACCATGTTTTTTTGAGTTTGTTGGAGTCCATAGATGATGTTACCAAAAAAAAAAATTCTTAAAAGTGGTTCGAACCCCAAGATATGAGATGTCCCTGAGAAAGGACAAGTGCAGTGCAGAGAAAAAAAATGGAATTTATAAGTTCTCAGGAAAAACTTATAATTACACACAACACTTGGTTTATAAAACAAATAAACATCGAAATAATTTGAAGATAGAAAAAACTTGGGTTTTTTTGTTTTACTTAATTTTTTTAACTAAAAAAAATAGAAAATATGTGTGTGTTTGTGTGTGGGGGGGTGGGTGTGTGTGTGTGGGGGGTGTGTGTGTGTGTGGGGGGGGGGTGTGTGTGTGTGGGGTGTGTGTGTGTGGAGGGGTGTGTATGTGGGGGGGGGTGTGTTTTGTGTGTGTGTGGGGGTGTGTGTGTGTGTGTGGGGGTGTGTGGGTGTGGGTTTGTGTGGATGTGTGGATGAGGTATGGAAAGAAAGGATTCATGGAACAAATGCCGACCCAAATACAATAAATATGTACTCACTTTACTGTTTCCTTGAATTTACTACCCTAAGTACAGCTATTTAGTAGAAAAAATAAATAAACTCATCTGTACCAGAAAAATCCTCCCAGTGTATTAGTCCCTGCTGAGGGACACCCAACTTTACAGTCAATTTACGGACTTGTAATTTTTTTCCCCTAAAAAAGCAATGTAATTACGTGAAATATAACTCTTTTACTTACCCAAATGAACTTCTAAAGCCAGCCTTTGCACTATTTTCGACCTCAAATTAAACTTTCAAAACAGTCAATTTTTCTAAATTTTCAAATCTTCAAAACTGAAAAATCTTTTGTTTACAAACAGAAGTTCAAACTATAGACTAAACAGTTTTTACTGAAAAAATCGAGAGATAAGAGAACAAAGAAACAATTCCAAAAAGTACAGAAACAAAATCATAGAATGCAGCACTAGTATTTGCAAAATCAATTGATGTCCCTGAGCAAGGACAAATTCAATGAAAGGGTTAAAGAAAGAGCTTTAAATAATAAAGGAACTAGAAATAGTGGTCAAGTATAATAATAGTGGTCAAGAGCGGACGAATAGTATTGTGTCACTTCTCGCCCATCAGATGGGAGGCATACTACGGGATGGCCAAGTTACAACACAGACCACAAGCGTCTACAGTAGCTCGTGTTTCATGGCTACGAAATGAAAAAGGCTGTGAAACATTCTTTGAAAAAAAAAAAAAAAAAAAAAATACATGTCTGGCTTATTATCTCAATTGTATACTCCACAACTCTCAGGGCACTAAATGTATGATTAACCCATTGCGTACCGAGCCCTTTTGAACTGATTACCCCAGGAGACCGGACTCAATTCAATCGATTTCAGCTGTGTATTACATTTATGATACACAGGTTTCCTGTGATAGTTAATAATTTTCATTTACATAGGATTCCATGTACTCGTATATCACATGTAATACCCAAATAAGGAATCCGCGAAGCATGCAAATTTTGCTATACTGTCCATCACATTTGAAAACTAGCCTCTAAGATAAGGATCATCTCTGATAACCAGGTACCCAGAAAACATAAGGTGTCTATCATATAATAATTATGATACCCATGGTAAGCAATGGGTTAGATAATGTATGGTATTATGATTCCGTGAAATAAGGATGTAATGCTGTATTGTGTACAGCTGTCGGATGGGTCACGCCCCTCTGTCTGTGTTCTGTTATCTGTTTATGAACTAACACACCGACCTCAGTAGCTTGATCGATAAGGCGGCGGACTTGTAACCTGGAGATCGGTGGTTCAAGTTCCGGTCTCAGCGTAGATTTAGTAACGTGAGTTCGAGTAGTTGTAATATCACGAAAGTGATTAACACAAATACGATAACTTTATGTAGGTACTAACACTAAGGACATTAACATAAAAAAATTCCGATATTTAAAACCGACATTTCAATAATAACGGATGATTATTTAAACTTTATAAAAAAAGATGATTTGGGTAGTTGGAAAAAATCTTGTTATCAGTTAATGTATACAATTTTTTCTTAAGGTTCATAAAGAAATGTATTTAACCCCGTACTTAGTTATGGGTAAAACTGTGAAACATGTCAGAAATTGTAAACAAAATATGTGGAAATATGTGTGTGTATTTTTGCTTATAATTTATTGCTATGTTGATTCTGTCTTAATCTCATAATGATATATTACTCTTTCTCTAAACAAAGAACACATTGTACACAGTTTTATCATGAAGATGTGTACAGTGGGATCCATCAATCAGATTCAGTTATAACGGGTAGATATGCAATAATACAAGACGGGCAATTTAACCTCTACTCACTAGGACACAATCACACAAATGAAACTCACCCATTCGAATAACCTCATTTAGAGTCGGAATAAAATGTGTCACACACAGTTACAACAAATCTCATCTAGGATAGGAAAGAAGGAATTTGTTTCATTTCATTTTGCATAATATATTTTCATTGAAATCCCCTAGTAGTTATCATAATATTTGTGTTAATCACTTACGTGACATCACAACTACTCAAATTCGCTTTACTAAATCGACGCTGAAACCGTGACTTGAACCACCAACCTCCAGGTTTCAAGTCTGCCACCTGTCCATCGCCTTATCGTTCAAGCTACTGAGGTCCCCTTGAAGTACAATATCTAAAAGTACAGTATCTCCTTAAAGTACAATATCTAGAAGTACAGTTGTACTTCTAGAGAGGGAATAAAATTTGTCCATGTGCCGGGCCAGCGTTGCGTTTTCGCATGTGATATTGATTCTTCGTGCTACTGCGGGCGACCAGGCTACTCTAGGCTCTGATCAATCAGTCGGACTGATTTTCCTCGCCTCGTCACAGTGGAACGTCGCGTCTCGCCAGGAAGAGGTCAAAGCGGTGCAGGTAGAGCTCGGTTTCAACAAGTCTTCGGGTGTGCAGCCCCCAGACTAACCACACCTCGGGCCAGGCCGGAACCCAGAACTTTGTTTTGGATTCTTGTGTACTCTTGCATAAAAACTCTGATAAGCTGACCAGACATTGTGATATTCATAATTATAACACAAGAAACAAAAACAATTTAGTCATCAGTAGTCACAAAATGTTTGGTCGTTCTTTCCTCAAACAAGGTGTTATGTTCTACAACAAGCTATCAGAGGAGTACAAGTCCCTACCTAGATCTGGGTTCAAGGAGGCGGTAAAAATCCATCTCCTTGATATGGTTCCTTATTGTTTTCAAGATATTCTCGACCAACTATGACGGACATTGTTTTCTATCCTTCCTCCTCTACCCTCTTCTGTTTCTTCCTCTTTCTCTCGGTCTACGGGAAACAAGATAGAGCTTTTTTGTTTGAGCTATTTTGTTTAAGTTTAAGCTTAAACCTTTTTTGTTTTAGGTATATAATTTCTATATTTCCATAATCTCTTTAATGTGAAACACATACTACCTTTTTGTATTGAATTATTTTTCACAATAAATAAATTGAATTGAATTGACCCCGGCGGTAGTTAAACGGACCGGGTTTGGATCTGCTCTCCTGTGTGGGGCGTGCTGATGACATTTCCCGCGTCGGCGCTGATTGACGGTCTCACCCTTATCTTCTGTGACGGGGGCCGTCCGTTGTGGGTCGATGGAGCCATAAATTCGAGTCGGAATAGAAAATATATAAAGACATAATAATGTCCTAACTAAAGGGCGGGGTTATTGCCTATGGCAATCTCTTCCACCCAACCCTTCTGAGTCGACTCTCGATCGGGTCTTGAAAGACGGACCAAGGAGTCTCACGTGAGTGCGATTCGTTGTGTTCTGTTCCGGGGCGAGCTGAGATGAAACCTGAAGAAGAAAATAAATCGAATCCAGGGAAGATGTCCATGGAGTCAGCCCGTAAAAGGTTCCGAGCAGATTGAATCGCATTCCCGGGGTGCCTCAATCGCCAACAGGCAAAAGACGAGTTGTGCCCAAAGCACAACTCGTCCCGAAAGATGATGCTGAACTGGAATATTGTGAGGGTCCCTTTTATGTGACCTTTTTTTTATGAAGAACATAACATTATTTCAAAAATTCATAGAACAAATAGAAACAACAATAGGTACCAATGTTCATTGTTCATATCAAAATAAAATAATTAAGAACTTAAAACTAATTGTTTTACAATTGCTTTAAAAGCTTCCTTAGACAGTAAAAAGTCTTTTGTACTTTTTACCACACCTAATGCCTTTTTCCGGAGGGCTCTCGCGGACCCGAGTTTGGGAAACGCTGAGTGTATAGAAAGTAAAAAAGTCGTTATTTAAATATTCCATCCAGGTGATCCAGTTTCGGATCACTCCTCGTCTAATCACTCTTAATCCCACGCCTTATCAGTTTATTACTCTCGGATAGAGTTTAGAGAATCGCTTCTGTAGAATTAGTCGTATCAGTAGCAGTGTTGCCAATTTACGTTATGTTTTTACTTTGAACTAATTCACTACTATTTTCCCCACAGGTGGGAAAAATAGTATAATATAGTAAATAGCTTTCCTTGTCTGTATGTATACAATATACATATTGCTAGTATGTATGAAAGTATTTCGATAATCAGTTTTCGATAATGAGAAAAGCTAAATCCAAAGTTTAAGCCATTGGTCCGTGTGTAAGCTGTGAACAAAATAGGTATAAGCTGAAGACTTGAAATTTGGTATTTTTACTTAATTAGACCCTATAACTTTTTTTGAGAATGCTACACATTATAATTTTTTGAGGGACAAGGAAAGTCGTGTGATGTTCACACGAATTAATCTTATGTCATAAAATGATGTGTGTATGTTTGTTATGCTATAACTCGAGAACCACAAGTCTAATTGAAATGAAATTTCGCATGGTTACCAATGAAAAAGTAGTAAAATTTAATATTTTTTACATTTTATTTTAGTAGGTAAGTAGAATAGTGAAAGGATTTCAGAAAGACAATGCCGCCTCTGTGGCGTAACTATACTTTATTCATTAGGGCTTTCTAAAAGATATTTTTAATTAAGTACCTACATACGTTGTTCCTGATTAAAATACATGTAGGTACGAATTCACTTTTTTATCTCAAGGTTGACCCTTGAGGTCTGATCAGAGCTCTTAGTTTACAGTTTTACACCGTTCAAGACTTATGACTTGTGTTGGATGGCGTGCGGCAAAAGAAACATAAATTTATCCATTGTCTCCTAGTGTGTGAGTGTTTTATTAAATCACTAGCGGGTTACACCCGCCGCTTCCCCAGCCCATGAAACACACACAACGCACACACACACCCACCCACACACACCCACACACACGCACACATCCACACACACCACACATCACACACACCCACACCCACACATCACACCCACACACCACACACACACACCACACACACACCCACCACACACACCACAATCACACACACACACACACACCATACACACACCACCCACACACACACACCACACACACACACACACCACACACACACACACCACACACACACACACCACACACCATACACACACACCACATACACACACACCACACACACACACACACACACACCAAATGTCATTTAGGTTTGGAAAAAAACCTGAATATTTTTTGTCGCCCATTTATTTTCTGGTCTTCCCCGGCGTAGCTCAAGAATGGCTCATCAGAATTTCGCGATCAATATGTCAAATGAAAGCCTAAACCCTTGCCTAAAACTTTCTCGCTCTGAGTTGATAGGTTGTCACTTCAAATTTCGAGAAAAAATGTCATTTAGGTCAAAAAACGTGAATATTTTACATGTTACCCATCCATTTTTTTACCTTACCCGGCGTAGCTCAAGAACGGCTCATCAGAAATTCGCGATCGATATGTCAATGGAAAGCTCAAACCCTTGCCTAAAACTTTCTCGCTTTGAGTTGATAGGTCGTCGCGACAAATTTCGAGAAAAAATGTCATTTATGTCAAAAAACGTGAATTTTTTTTGCGTCACCCATCTATTTTTATCCTTACTCATTGTAGCTTAACCTCAGGGAGATATAATCTAGCCTAGAAGAATTTCCTGATCCAAGCGGACCTATGTGCAAAATTTCAGGTTTCTCGGTCAAACGGTGTGGATTTGTATAAAGAACATACATACACACATACATACATACACACATACATACATACATACACACATACAGACAGCTTTCTTTTATAGATATAGATTATATTAAAGGTAATTTTATAAAAGGTAATTTTACCAGAGAAAAGGGTAATTTCACTCTTAGAAAAGGGTATTTTTTCCCAACATGGCTTGGCAACACTGGTTGCCCGTCCCTCACTATCTCTCATGCCTGCTCTGTACGCTGTTCATAGTGCATGGTTCACTCAATCACACAGACAGTCGCGTTTGTTTATTCATAGAGTCCAATTCACATATGCCTACTTTATTACATAAAACATCGCGATCGGTTGTGAATTGTGAGAATTTTTTGTGTTCAGCGATCACAGTGTTGACCAGTTTTCATAGTGCCGACAAAAAGCGCAGGTAGAAAAGTGTTTAATAAAAGATAAAGGAAGAAAATTACTCCCTCGACAGTCCTCAAACTCCATGACACGATGTGTGTCCACTGCAGAAGATTAGAAATTTCAAGATAAAAAATTGATTAACACTGAAATATATTCAAGCAGTTAAGAGCCGCACGTGAAAATATATTTGGTGTTTTTCCAATTTAATTTTCCAATTTTCCATACGGTCCGTTTATCATCGCTGTGACCTTTCATTTGATAATTTCTCCTTTTGATAAGGTAATATTATGATAGGTATTCTACAATATTAACTATAGTTTTTAATATTTTTAGACTGATTTTGAATCCTTAAGCAGTTTTAATTTATTAAATCAGTTACTCATTTAATTTTCTTTGCTATACATACTTGAAATCCGCTCGTTTCGACCTTGAATTTCCATACCCCATGTAGTGTCGTCAGTATACTTCATAGCCCCCTATCTTAGGCGCCAGATATTTTATTTATTTTACTAATCAGCTGCTTCTTAATGTACCACATGTCAGCACTGTGAATTAAAAAAAAAATTAAACTGGCGTGAACATCACGCGACTTTCGGTTACTTATTTCAAAATAATCGGAGCAAAATTATATTATTATATTTACAAAAACGAACAATACTTCTGATTTATAATATTAGAAATCCGACGAATTTCTAATATTATAAATATTTATTTATAATATTAGAAATTCGTCGGAAGTAATAGTGATATTGATAATGTAAGAAAGCAAGAAAAATAAACGAAAATGAGACGCGTGGACACTCTATTGTTATTTTGATCTAGTGCCAAATATGTGTGCCTAATATTAATAATTTAATAGCCGATATCCATTAAAGATTTGAGCAGTTCGTTCGATGAAAAATTACAACAAAAAATTCCGGACATGGTTGAAGAATAAATTATAAGTTAGTAGTACTGTGAACTGTAGACCTCAACCTAACTTAGATACCGTACCTAATGGAAATAAAAATGATATGCCTATCAAGGCTGGCCTCAATCCAGAAAGTAGGTACTCTCATTCTCAAAATCCCCAATTCTCCTTTGAACCGTCAAATTTCGTTCATAAACACACTCTCAGAATGCAATATATGTACGAAATCTGACGTTTGAAAGGGGAATTCGGGATTTTGAGAGTGAGAATTTCTGGAATAAGGGCAAAACCTTTGGTTTTGATGGAATTCAAAATCT
>CM044957.1:43515297-43624288 GCA_024516035.1 Bactericera cockerelli
TATTATCATTAGCATTGGTAGTAGTTAAGTAATGTTGTTTGTTTTCCTCCCCCCAGGACAATCCTCGTGCATCAACCTCCACGACACTGCGCAGGTCTATCCTCTGCCCATGATATTCTTCGCGCATGACATGAAGTCTCACATGCAGAAAGATCTGGCTCACTTGAAAGTTAACAAGCAGAAGCGGAAGCACTACGAGGACAATAAACCCAAGGAAATTCTCACGGTATGTCGTGATTTTTTTTTTTAATTTTCCATTTATTTTTTACAATTATAATATGATACAGAATTTCAAATAATTTAATGGTACCCTTTCTCAAAGTTAAAAAAAAAACTGTGCTGAGAAATGGTTTTTCATGTCCTAGAATGGTTCATTCTAAGGGTGAAATTAATTGACGTTTTCGTAATACCTCTGTGGCGCTAAGTCACGGATTGCGTACTGTGTAAGATACGGAAAATATACGCTGAGCAATGACTTAAGTTATCGATGTTTATTGATTTCGCCCTAAGTATCTATCAAATGCACTGGTGGTTGAAGTGGTCCGGTGAAGAGAATGCCAAAGGCATTATCACCACCCTTGATCAAACTTTGTTTATATTTAATTAATTATACCTTTTGACTGCACCTGTATATAAAAAAATGTAAATAAAGATTGATCTAAATTGTTCAATAATCGACTACTCGCATCATGTGCTCAGACCTATTCGGTCTAGAAATTCCTTTAGGATGCGTTTATCAATGCATTTTTACAGTCGGATAAATTTAAAAAAAAAACAAGTGCCTCTAAACCAGGGACGGCCAAACTTTTTTCCTGGCGGTTCACCCTTAGAACTTAAAGAGCGCGCACGGTCCCCCCCCTACACACACGCACTATGCTGTTAGTAAATAGAAATGTTAGGAGCCAGCGTCGATGGCGCGTTGAATACACCTGTTCTCGTATGGTATGTATGGTAACACCCCCGTCGTGATGTGACTATGCAGTTGAAAGCGATATTAAAACTCTAAAAAAAAATTGATCAAGTTTTTCTATTTGTAAAAATGAAATATATCAGAATGAGTTTTGATACATCGTTTTATTATTATTATTTAACACATTCTTGGTAAACCACATGATACTTAGATAGGACATGGAAAAAAAAAAAAAAAAAAAAAAAAAACACACATTAGAATATGTAGTGAACCAAGAGGCGAGGTTAAAGCCTGAGGCTTTCTCTTCCACCGAACCCCATAGGATATAAAAAATCGGAGCAAAAAAAAATATTTTTTTTTTACAAAAACGAACACAATACTTCCGATTTCTAAAATTAGAAATTTCTCGGAAGTAATATTAATGTAACAAGGTATATCAATTTATTTATTTATTTACACTTTATTAATAGGACATATTATATACAACACAAATAATTACAAATTAAAATACAATAAAATAGAAGAAAAAATTAAAGAAAAAATAAATAAATATATACATAATAATATATGTGTCCTAACTAAATTTGTTCTCTCAGGTCCGCGACTGCCTCAACTTCGAGTGCAAGACGAGCACCGCCAAGCTGATCAAGGAGCTGAGAGCCAGGCTGGATCTCCTGCTCGCCCACAAGCTATCCCACCCCGGCACCACCAACTGGGGGGACCCTGACGAGGGCAACATCTTGCTGTAAGTGTTAGCACGGTAGCTTAGGAGGGCATAGGACTGTAAGGGATGAGGTAGCTTAGGAGAGCAATATCCTGCTGTAAGTGTTAGCACGGAAGCTTAGGAGGGCATAGGACTGTAAGGGATGAGGTAGCTTAGGAGGGCAACATCCTGCTGTAAGTGTTAGCACGGTAGCTTAGGAGGGCATAGGACTGTAAGGGATGAGGTAGCTTAGGAGGGCAACATCCTGCTGTAAGTGTTAGCACGGTAGCTTAGGAGGGCATAGGACTGTAAGGGATGAGGTAGCTTAGGAGGGCAATATCCTGCTGTAAGTGTTAGCACGGAAGCTTAGGAGGGCATAGGACTTTACGGGTTTAGCACGGTAGCTTAGGAGGGCATAGGACGACTGTAAGTGTTAGCACGGTAGCTTAGGAGGGCAATATCCTGCTGTAAATGTTAGCACGGTAGCAATATCCTGCTGTAAGTGTTAGCACGGTAGCTTAGGAGGGCAATATCCTGCTGTAAGTGTTAGCACGGTAGCTTGGGAGGGCAATATCCTGCTGTAAGTGTTAGCACGGTAGCTTGGGAGGGCAATATCCTGCTGTAAGTGTTAGCACGGTAGCTTAGGAGGGCAATATCCTGCTGTAAGTGTTAGCACGGTAGCTTGGGAGGGCAATATCCTGCTGTAAGTGTTGCACGGTAGCTTAGGAGGGCAATATCCTGCTGTAAGTGTTAGGTAGCTTAGGAGGGCAATATCCTGCTGTAAGTGTTAGCACGGTAGCAATATCCTGCTGTAAGTGTTAGCACGGTAGCTTAGGAGGGCAATATCCTGCTGTAAGTGTTAGGTAGCTTAGGAGGGCAATATCCTGCTGTAAGTGTTAGCACGGTAGCAATATCCTGCTGTAAGTGTTGGCACGGTAGCTTAGGAGGGCAACATCCTGCTGTAAGTGTTAGGTAGCTTAGGAGGGCAATATCCTGCTGTAAGTGTTAGCATGGTAGCAATATCCTGCTGTGAGTGTTAGCACGGTAGCTTAGGAGGGCAATATCCTGCTGTAAGTGTTAGGTAGCTTAGGAGGGCAATATCCTGCTGTAAGTGTTAGGTAGCTTAGGAGGGCAACATCCTGCTATAAGTGTTAGCACGGTAGCTTAGGAGGGCAATATCCTGCTGTAAGTGTTAGGTAGCTTAGGAGGGCAATATCCTGCTGTAAGTGTTAGCATGGTAGCAATATCCTGCTGTTAGTGTTAGCACGGTAGCTTAGGAGGGCAATATCCTGCTGTAAGTGTTAGGTAGCTTAGGAGGGCAATATCCTGCTGTAAGTGTTAGGTAGCCTAGGAGGGCAATATCCTGCTGTAAGTGTTAGCACGGTAGCAATATCCTGCTGTAAGTGTTAGCACGGTAGCAATATCCTGCTGTAAGTGTTAGCCCGGTAGCTTAGGAGGGTAATATCCTGCTGTAAGTGTTAGCACGGTAGCAATATCCTGCTGTAAGTGTTAGCACGGTAGCAATATCCTGCTGTAAGTGTTGGCACGGTAGCTTAGGAGGGCAACATCCTGCTGTAAGTGTTAGGTAGCTTAGGAGGGCAATATCCCGCTGTAAGTGTTAGCATGGTAGCAATATCCTGCTGTGAGTGTTAGCACGGTAGCTTAGGAGGGCAATATCCTGCTGTAAGTGTTAGGTAGCTTAGGAGGGCAATATCCTGCTGTAAGTGTTAGGTAGCTTAGGAGGGCAACATCCTGCTATAAGTGTTAGCACGGTAGCTTAGGAGGGCAATATCCTGCTGTAAGTGTTAGGTAGCTTAGGAGGGCAATATCCTGCTGTAAGTGTTAGCATGGTAGCAATATCCTGCTGTGAGTGTTATCACGGTAGCTTAGGAGGGCAATATCCTGCTGTAAGTGTTAGGTAGCTTAGGAGGGCAATATCCTGCTGTAAGTGTTAGGTAGCCTAGGAGGGCAATATCCTGCTGTAAGTGTTAGCACGGTAGCAATATCCTGCTGTAAGTGTTAGCACGGTAGCAATATCCTGCTGTAAGTGTTAGCATGGTAGCTTAAGAGGGCATAGGACTGTACGCCCTGTACAGTGTACGGGGTTAGCACGGTAGCTTAAGAGGGCATAGGACTGTACGGGGTTAGCACGGTAGCTTAGGAGGGCATAGGACTGTACGGGATGACCACTGGAAACGGTACTTTTCCTTTGGGTTTGCATCTTAGAGCAACATTTAGCCAGGCGCCTGTATGGCTGCAGTTTTCAATTTTCTCTCAAAATTCTTCAATTATTTTCAAAAATTTAAACTTATTTTAAACTTCACTAATGTCAACCTTTTGATTTATTTAGTATAAAGTTAGTGTTATTAAAGTTTTAGTTAAGATACCACACAAAACAACCAAGAAATACAATTTCAATGATCTTAGGACTCAGGCTGACTGTTGGACAAGGAAGAGACCATGCTGCATTGTTAATGTTTTCCAAAAAGAAGTATAGAATATTGTTCTAAAAGAAGATGAAGAAAAAGGCAATGAGATTGCGAAATAAATATGTATCTTAGAGCAACCAGAGCAATAATGTTGTTGTTGTTGTAGTCAGCTTGGCTACAGCTGGAGGGGTGAGTGATGGTCTCCAGCCAACTTTATTTCAAAGTTGGCTCGTCCTGAACCACATATTTCTATGTGCGATCAAACATCATGAGAACTTGGAGTTTTCTGTATAAGCCATTAAACCCTTAGGAAACTGCAAGCTAGCCTGGCTTGTAAGGGTTGGCTAGTCTGTTCTCTGTTTATAGTCCTCTAGCGAGACACTGGTCTTCTTCCTATTTAACGTCCCCCAGCCAGACTAAATATTCTCTAGAATTATTATTATTAGAAGAAAGGTAACCACCAGGTGAGGTTAATGCTGAAAGCATTTTCTACCACCTAACCTTATCGAGTCTTATGTGGTCACAAACTCAAATTAATGAGGAAGAATTCATGCACTGGGTGGGATTTGAACCAATGGATTCCTACGCTACCTGAATCACCAGACTAGCGTGTTAACCACTTGACTACCAGTGCAGCATAATGATTCGACTGTGTACTTACTTGGTTTGAAGAATACTGCCCCTTGCAGGTTGAGGAATTGTTGGTGTAGTCCGGGGTAATGAACGGGGATCTCCTTGCTTCTAGTGCCTTCCCTACTGGGTGTACGCAACAATGGTAATGACTGTAGTGTCATGCATTGGTGGTCGAGTGGTTAAGGCGCCAGTCTACCCTCGAGTGGTTAAGGCGCTAGTCTACCCTCGAGTGGTTAAGGCGCTAGTCTACCCTCGAGTGGTTAAGGCGCTAGTCTACCCTCGAGTGGTTAAGGCGCTAGTCTACCCTCGAGTGGTTAAGGCGCTAGTCTACCCTCGAGTGGTTAAGGCGCTAGTCTACCCTCGAGTGGTTAAGGCGCTAGTCTACCCTCGAGTGGTTAAGGCGCCAGTCTACCCTCGAGTGGTTAAGGCGCCAGTCTACCCTCGAGTGGTTAAGGCGCTAGTCTACTCTCGAGTGGTTTAGGCGCTAGTCTACCCTCGAGTGGTTAAGGTCTAACCCCCCTCTCTTAACATACCCACAATTTCTTTTTCATCCGTCATATTTGGTTTAAATAAAGCAGTCAGTGAGTGACCAACTCACTGACTGCTTTATTTAAACGAAATCTGACGGTTTCAAAGAAAATTTGGGTATTTTGAAGAGCTTTGAGGAATAAGGCTTTCAGTTTCACTTTTTGTGTTGGATTTAATCGATTCTTAATTTTGTCTCATATTCCACACAGGGCTCTCATCGAGTTGATTACCAACGAGGACAAGAGAAGAACCGCAAATGATAATAGTTTAACTGTTCGGCTAATGTGTAAAAGGCAAAAAATTGATCTGCTTCGAAAAAAATTATCTGACAAATAAATCCTGTAGTGAATTAAATAGTCAACATAATACAGTGTGCACTGTGCAACGTGCAACTATTGCCAGGGTCGAATTACTAACCGAACTGTCTGTTCCGCGATAACTCTTGACCGGAGTCCACAAGTATGTTGAAATTTAGTATACCTACATGTTCATTGGGACCGACCTCAGTAGCTTGATCAATAAGGAGGCGGATTTGTACCCTGGAAGTCGGTGGTTCAAGTCCCAAGTTCAGCAAAGATTTAGTCAAGCGAGTTTGAGTTGTTCTGACATCACGAAAGTGATTAACACATTGATAATTTTTCATTTAACTTAATTTGGGGATTTTGAAAGTTCTTTCTGGAATGAGGCTGTCAGTTTTATTTTATTTTTATTTTTTGATGGATTTAACTGTTACTTCCGAGAAATTTCTAATATTAGAAATCGGAAGTATTGTGTTCGTTTTTTTTTTTTTTAATTTTGTCTCATATTCCACACAGGGCTATCATCGAGCTGATTACCAACGAGGACAAGAGAAGTGCTGCAGATGATTACAGTGACGAAGAGGGCGACGATGATTTCATCAATCACATTTGAGAGCTGACCCTCATTCCAGCCTGACCCTCATACGTCCGACGCACCATTCCCACCACTATTACGTCTATCGTCTTATGTCTGGTATGTGTTGTCCATTGTATGAGTTGTTTTTATACAAGTTGAATTATTCATTATCTCTATGAAAGAAATTTTTCCTCCTTCCTGTCCACAGGCCTGAAGCCCATTCTGTGTCAAAAAAAAGTTGAATTACAATATATTTACATTGTATTTTATATTATTTCTGAGCGCCTTTGTTGAATACTGTATACAATAGGGTACAAATAACAATTATTCGACATTAAAAAAACGACCATACTTTTCAATACTTTTTAAGTGTTGAGTGGAAAAGATTGTCATTTTTCAACCCTCGTAAAAATTTACATTTGAAAATACAAAGACAAGCGATCTCTAAGTCTAAAGTATTCCTCTGTACCTTCCTTCTGGTATGAACAAGAATTCTAAAATGTCCCCATAAAAAATTTCACCTTTAGTTGAAAATAAATGTCGAAAGTTATGGTCGCTTTTCTTCACTGTTGTATAAGTGGTACATGTACCCTATATTTACATTGTACATTATATTATTTCTGAACAACTATCAATGTTTTTTTTTCCCCCACAGATGCAATAATTATTTTCATGTATCTTTCATGATGTATAGGTACCTAGTTGTCATTAGACTCATGAGTATGGTTTAAAAAAACACTAGAAATACACCAGAAAAACTAGAAGTGAATCTTTTGTCTTCATTTCATAGTATCTTCATGATAGGTATAAATAGTTATCATGAAAATGCTTTTTTTAGGAGAAATCAAGCTAAGAAATTTGAAATGGTTTAAGGGCGCGAAAAACAAAACTATATACATAATCAACTAATCATAATGTTTGGTGAGTCATGACGTCACGATCAATCAGGGAGAGATCTGAATTCATTGGGCAAGAGGTTACTTTTACTGAGCTTAAACCACTGAGATCATATTACATAGAGGGAAGCCCATGTTTCAAAACTTGCCTCCAAGAGGGACTATCAGCTGATTTCAAAATCAGTGCCGGATCCGTAATATTTTTTTCTCTTGTGAAGGAGTGGGTCTGGGTACCTAAACTACCTAATTCTTCTAAAATAATATTTTACTTTTTTCATACTTACCTATTAGTTATTTTTGTCTTTTCTTCCTCTTTTATTTTCCTTATTTTCTACTTATTATGTAGTAATATAAAATTTGGTATCGGACGTGAAAATTAAGGATGTTTACTTAAACGCCACTACATGAGGTAAACAAAAAATTCAAATAAATTGAACCAATGAGAGGCCAGGATTTGTTGAAAGAGGGAACATCAGCTGTTCAATATTGGACGCACAATTTTGTTCTATTCGAGATACGTAAGGTTCCCTCTATGTTATATGATACCTTGAGTAATATCTTGAGATCTACACATTGAGAAAAAAAAAATCATATAAATTAAGTAGATTTATGAAGAAAATTATATAGATAGCTGTCGATTTTAAGATTGAGGTCTATTGTGATTTCCATTTTAGTTTTCAAACCTTTTTTATGATAATTTTAATCCTTGTTTTTATAAATTCTCTTGTTTGTGTTTCAAACACTCTTGTCCTATTCTTATAGTATAAATAAATTTTATAAAACCTTTAGTTCTATGAAATCAGACATTTTTATTTTTCGTTTTTGTAGTTGTAGATGATGAATTTTTGTCCTTTAAAAAATGGAGTTACAGTAGAAAAATAAGAAGTAGAATGTACAAAGTTAGCAGGTATATTTCAAATTAATGGAGAGATAACAATTTAATTTCTAATAATACAGTATAAAAACAAGCTAAGAAGTAGAAAAAAAAAATATCGTTAAACTAGTAAAATAGTTAATTAAAGTGAATCATGGAACACGAAATAAGTATTCTTGATCGCTGGAGTTCGATTTTTGTAAAAGATCTACATAAAACTACAGCTTAAAGCTTAACACAAAGAAAAATAGTTGTATATGACCATATGACATATATGAAGAATGAATTAATACTAGATAACTTGGCAATGTGGAGGAAACGTCTATGAAGATCTAAAATATCGCCTTATTTATACTGCCTGACTAGGACTAATGAGGCCCATTTTTCTAGCAGTAAGCCCAAGATGTATTATTATGTGGTGAACATTTCAAGTGGGAAGATAACCTTTTATGTCCCGGCTGGGTTTTGAACCCATGACCTCTGGATTATCAGACCGTTGCCTTGAACACTGAGCTACAGGGGCAGAATAAAATCTTCCTATAGAGTAGTACCGAGAAAGGTGGTATGGGTTTACGGAAGATCAATGATCTTACTCTTTCAGCGTTCCTCAGATATCTTCATGATGAGCAGGATTTGATGTCTTATGTCGTGCAGGATATACTTGTTCTCTCTTTTTTCGGACGATCAAGTTTATGTACAATCTTTATACGAGTTTGTCAATGTCTGGAAAATCTAAAATCACATTTCCAAAAATCCAAGCCATGTAGAAAGAGTTACAATAAAAATATCTTATTGAGTTACTCCTTTTCATATTCATTCACAGTTTTCGCAATAAGTTATCTTACATCTGTTCAATTTATTGATACATTATTGTGAGAACTTTCTAATATCGCCGGTTAATCATAAAATCTTTAGGTGGATCATAAGTTCGATATACGCATGGGTTTTTTTTTAAAGGTAGTTGTGCCCCGGATTACTTCAGGGCATTCTGGAAACGGAATAACTTGGTTAGAATTTTCCGCTCCGGCCGATATTCGAACCCGCAACCTCCGGGTCAGCAACCAATGCTCTTAGCCACAGAGCCACGGAGGTTGGCCAAATGGGTTGAACTCGTTAATACGTGTTAGAAATAAAATGAAAAAAATAGGACAGATTAATAATTATTTCAGATATCTGGGTGACAAAGTGAATTATGAAAGAAGTACAACATAGGAGACAGAGGTACAAGAAGCGAATCATAGGAAAAAGAGGTTAACTTTATGAGGGATGATAGTAGGTGCATTGGAAATCCCGACAATTCCGAGAATAATAATAATAAATAAATCATTTGTTTTATTTTTCATATTTTCTTTTTGTATACAGAGGATGTGGTCCTCTGTATACAATTGTTTACAGAAGACCCCATCCTCTGTATACAATAGTTAAGTAATATGAGAAAAGTAAGATTGATAAAGGAGAATGGACAGGACTGGGAGAGTGGAGTCGGTTGATATCAGTTTTCAAACATTCACCAACACACACAGCCACTGTCTGGTCTCACAACTTAGTGCACTCGTGTGTGGTACACAAGGACTGTGCATGGTCTCACAACTTGGTGCACTCGTGTGTGGTGCACAAGGACTGTGCATGGTCTCACAACTTGATGCACTCGTGTGTGGTACACAAGGACTGTGCATGGTCTCACAACTTAGTGCACTCGTGTGTGGTACACAAGGACTGTGCATGGTCTCACAACTTGGTGCACTCGTGTGTGGTACACAAGGACTGTGCATGGTCTCACAACTTGGTGCACTCGTGTGTGTGGTACACAAGGACTGTGCATGATCTACACAAGGACTGTGCATGGTCTCACAACACTCATGTGTGGTACACAAGGACTGTGCATGGTCTCACAACACTCATGTGTGGTACACAAGGACTGTGCATGGTCTCACAACTTGGTACACTCGTGTGTGGTACACAAGGACTGTGCATGGTCTCACAACTTGGTACACTCGTGTGTGGTACACAAGGACTGTGCATGGTCTCACAACTTGGTACACTCGTGTGTGGTACACAAGGACTGTGCATGGTCTCACAACTTGGTGCACTCTGTGTGGTACACAAGGACTGTGCATGGTCTCACAACTTGGTGCCTCGTGTGTGGTACACAAGGACTGTGCATGGTCTCACAACTTGGTGCACTCGTGTGTGGTACACAAGGACTGTGCATGGTCTCACAACTTGGTGCACTCGTGTGTGGTACACAAGGACTGTGCATGGTCTCACAACTTGGTGCACTCATGTGTGGTACACAAGGACTGTGCATGGTCTCACAATTGGCACTCGTGTGGTACACAAGGACTTGCATGTCTCACATTGGTGCACTCATGTGTGGTACACAAGGACTGTGCATGGTCTCACAACTTGGTGCACTCTGTGTGTGGTACACAAGGACTGTGCATGGTCTCACAACTTGGTGCACTCATGTGTGGTACACAAGGACTGTGCATGGTCTCACAACTTGGTGCACTCATGTGTGGTACACAAGGACTGTGCATGGTCTCACAACTTGGTGCACTCGTGTGTGGTACACAAGGACTGTGCATGGTCTCACAACTTGGTGCACTCGTGTGTGGTACACAAGGACTGTGCATGGTCTCACAACTTGGTGCACTCGTGTGTGGTACACAAGGACTGTGCATGGTCTCACAACTTGGTGCACTCGTGTGTGGTACACAAGGACTGTGCATGGTCTCACAACTTAGTGCACTCGTGTGTGGTACACAAGGACTGTGCATGGTCTCACAACTTGGTGCACTCGTGTGTGGTACACAAGGACTGTGCATGGTCTCACAACTTGGTGCACTCGTGTGTGGTACACAAGGACTGTGCATGGTCTCACAACTTGTGCACTCGTGTGTGGTACACAAGGACTGTGCATGGTCTCACAACTTAGTGCACTCGTGTGTGGTGCACAAGGACTGGGCAGAAGGAGATGTGCCCAAAACTGGAACTTTCTTGCTCAGCTTCGGCCACATGAAATTATTGTACAGCTCACACTCGATGCTTAAATATTTACAAGACTTGTTTTCTGTATTCCAGCGTTTAAACTTGGACATCAATAAATACTGAATGACGAAATTCTCAATGAAAAGACTAAGAACAAAATTACATATGGAAAGGTAAATAACTATTAAAGGAAACTGCATATCAGGCGGAAACTTGAGCTGCAAGAAATCTATGACGAATTCACTCGGCGACAGTGTAATGTATACACAGACACACGTCATAACAATGATCGACGCAATGAACAGTTTATTCTTATAGATAGGCGTCCGGTACGGTTTTCCCTGAGAAAAAGTAATCGCCAGTATGATGTACTGGAACATGGAGATAGCAAACACAGCATAGTTTTCATAACAAGTATACGAAGTAGCATTCATGAAGACAAACGGCTCGAACCAGGAAAACTTTTGAATGAGGACGAACGAAACGATTTGCATGGAGACCATGAGAATCAACTGAAACAGCATAGACAGCAGCGTGGCGTGTGAGAAAAGACTTGACTGGGGGGTTTCTGACGTGAGCGGGCCGGAGAAAGCGTGGTTCCGTCCGAAGAAGAAAGCGAAGTTCACGACGAGGGCGATGTCGATGTAGAGGAATTCGAAATCGGTGAGGTTGCTGTCGATTGTGTAGAGGATAGCGGTAGAGAAGAACTCGCACAGGGAGTAGAGGACCATGAACTTGAAGATGCCGAACGAGGTGACCAGCGCGGCCCGGCCCTCGCGGATGATGCGCAGGACGCAGGAGATGTTGGCCGCGGTGGAGGTGAAGGGGGAGGCCACGGAGCTCTCGGCCTCGGAGAGGGAGATGCCCGCGTGAGCCGCCCGCAGCGCCCCGCAGTCATTCGCCCCGTCCCCGCACATAGCTGCAACATGACAGAAGAGTATAAGTCAAAAACAGGAGCCGCTTCCCAAATAAAATAACTTATCTAGCAACAGTAAAGTTGTTATTACTCGTATATGGTACAGAGCTGTAACATGACAAAAGCGGATAAGTCAGAAACAAAGCGGATAAGTGAACAGCAGGAGCCGCTACCCAAATAAAGCTAGATATAACTTATCTAGCAACAGTAAAGTTGCAATTACTCCTATATGGTACAGAGCTGTAACATGACAAAAGCGGATCAGTCAAAAACAAAACGGATAATAATAATAATAATATCGCCTTATTTATACTGCCCGATTAGGACTATTATTATGTGGTAAAAATCCCAAATGGGAGGATAACAGCTTCATTCTCTTTTTTGTTCTTGTTTCTTTGTTCAATCTATTTATTTTTTCTTTATAATTTCATTGTATTTTACTGTATACATTTTACTTTGTCTTACCTAATAAAACATAATATAATAATAATATGTTGCTCAACAAAATAAATCCTCTCTCTCTTGACGTAGGAACAAAGGGTCGACTCACCCACATAGTAGCCTAACTGTTGCAGCTCCAGCACCAGCTGCTGCTTCTGATCCGAACTCATGCGGGCAAATATCGCCCCCTTCACAATCAGCTTGGGAATCAGCTCTGGCAGCTCGTCCCGTATCAGCTCCCACGACTTCCCGGTGATCGCAAACTTGTAGGCACCCTCCGACAGGCCGAGTTCCTCTTCTGTCTTGCTGTAGTTGAGCTTCTTCGCCTTGGTCTGTAGTGCGGCGGCGCCGCCACTGACCGTGTAGTAGACCTTGGGGGATTCCTTGAGTCCCCCGGGCACTGTGCTCACATCCACCACTGTCTCGCCCGGGTCTATGATGCCGCACTCCTTAGCCACGCTGATGGCAGTTAGAATGTTGTCACCTGAAAATAATTTCCTCGTAATATAATATCGCCTTATTTATACTGCCCGATTAGGACTATTAAAGTTCCATTATTCCAGCAGTAGGTACTGGATATGTACTGCTGGAAGCATAATATGCACTGAACTCTTTCGTACGTATTCTATTCTATCGTATAATATCTGATTCAACCATAGTTCATAAATGGTATACTATCAAGTATTAAAAGAGAAAAAATCGACACTTTGACCTTCAAAATGAACCAAGCCTTATAGTCAAAGTTTATAGTCCCCCGGCCAGACTGCTGGTCGACTCCCTGTTTATAGTCCCCCAGCCAGACTGATACGTACATCAAAAAGGATACAAACTTGGTCCACCAAAAGTTCCCACTCACCAGTTATCATCACAACTTTGACGCGGGCGTCTTTCAGCTCCCTGATAACTCCCTCCGTCTGTGGCTTGAGTCTGTTCTCCAGGATAATCAAGCCCAGGAACTCCAGGTCCTTCTCAATGTCTTCTCTCTTCATGAAGGTGACGCGCTTGTAGTCCTCCATGGTGAGGACCCGGCACGCCAGGGCGATCACGCGATATCCTTGCTCTGTGTACTCGGAGAGTATGGACACCATGTTCTCTGGCACTGAAATTGTAGAACTTCAACATTTGTATCCAATGTTTGACAGGTTTATTGTAATTGTAATTGTATTTATTAAAATTCCAGAAGGAAAGTTTACAATAATTTTTAAACAGTGATTATAATATAAAATGGATATTTAAAATAAAACAACAGATTTACTTAAGCAAAAAAGAAAATCGAGCCTTCCGTTGTTCGGTAAAAAAAATTAAGGTTATAAAAGTTTTAATCTTGAGAATAATAATAAGGTGAGGTAGATTTTATTTGTTATAAAAATCAATTTTTGAAGAGAATAATAATAATAATACCGTTAGGTGGAAGGTAACCACCAGGCGAGGTAAATGCTCAGAGTCTTATTATTATGTAGTCACAAATTCAAATAAATGAGGAAAAATTCATGCAGAGGGTGGGATCCGATCCACAGATCACAATGGGTGGGATCCGATCCACAGAGGAAATTATGATGTTCTGCTCCTCACAGAACTGCACAGATTACCTCTTCTATCTGCGTTTGTTTCCCCAAACTCACCAGTTTCAGGGAGACACAGGGATTGAATCATCTCCGGAGATCCCTTACAGAAGACCATGAGCTCTTTAGACCCGAGCTGTCGGGTGATTATGCTCATGCGCTGCAGGGTGGAAGAGAACTGGTACTGGTGTACCAGACCGATCTCAATACCCGTCTGAAATTGAAAGGCAAATATTTCCATAAATATATGGTCTATATATATATATGGTATATTTATTTACGACAAGGTGTCTTTTCCAAATGAATATAATAATAATGCTTTTTATTTGTGTTATTATGTCACAATTTCACATCAAAGCAGCTACTCATTTTTCCTCACGAGGTATGAGAGGACCCCGAACATCCAAGTACAGAGCAGAAAAAATCCTGCCCTGCTGGGGATCGAACCCAGGTCACCACATGTGCAATGCCTAATGCTCTAACTCACTGGGCTACGGTGACTACTTTCCAAATGAATACATGTGAAATTTAAAAAAATCAAACAGTATGAATAATTCATGATTACCAATTATTGGTAACAAAGAAAAAAGGTAAATACCACAGATAGTGTTTAAAAATAAATAAATATGCAATGAACACATCTTAAGTATTTCATGGGTGAATAGATGTGGGGTTTTTTGGTATACTGTCTCTCTGTCGATGAGCTAAATGCTGAGGTTGTATCATCTTTCTTTGATTTACAACCAACACTTTGAAAATCAAATGTTAAGACAAATCACAATAATTTTGTTCTCTAGCTGGATATGAAGAAAACAGTCTCCTTTCAGCCCAAATAAAGTTTCGGTCTTAAAACGTCTGTAAACGGTTGTAATTTTTGCAAAATAGTACGTTTTCTCCCTTTTCAAAAAAACAGAGCGAGGTCGTAAAAAATGCTTTATAGAAATTGATTGGATAACCACTCTGATTGTAGATTGTAGTTAAGCTTGCACACCAAAAAAACCGTACCAACGCCAAAAAAACTACAGTAACTTGGTGCTAACGTTCTTCAGGTTCATCGACCTGTATAATTAAGGAGCGCGGTAGCGCTCCGACCCGCCAAGTCAATCGAAATAGTTTGCGCGTTTATACTCAATATTCCTAGGATTATTATTTTGTGCTGTTAACATTTCTTGTTCATTTTAAAACATTATACGAATCAATTTTCTGTTTTCATCATTTCCACAATTCTTTCATGTAGGAGTCATGTTCGGACATTTCCTTTCGGACATGACTTAGGCAAGATATTCTATTCTTATATAATCATTTGTTCTCTCAATACTAGGATCTTTCACTAATTACATGAAAATTGCCACAGGCAATAACCCCGCCCTTTAGGTAGGCCATTAGCTTCATTTTTTTTCTTTTCTTGTTTTTTTGTTCAATCAATTTATTTTTTTCTTTATTATTTCATTGTATATATTTTTGTCTTCTAATAAAGCATACTATCTATACTTATATAAGAGAGTTTCACTCACTGACTGACTCACTCACTGATTCATCACTGTTTTCTCCGAACTGGTAAGTCCTAGGAAGCTGAAATTTGGTAGGTAGCTTTGCCTTATAGTCTAGATGTGCAATAAGACGGGATTTTTCGTAATTCCCACTACAACACCTGCCATTGGCGAAAAAGGATTTTTTGCTTTTACGGCCATGCCTCGGCCCGCAAAGCGGACGACAGCCCGCTAGTACTAATAATAATAATACTTACATCTCCAGATGGCGGTCTCACAATAGCTGGTATCGGGAGTTCATAGTGGCAGTCCTCTTTCAGGTGAGGCTCTTCCAACCTCCATCCGGTGGATTCAAACATCTGAAAGCAAATTTTTTCGCATATTTACCGGCAAGAAATCACGGTGAAAAAAATTGCATATTGGAGTCGAATCAAATAGAATTACGAATTCTTGTAAAAAAAAAAAAGTGTGGAAAATTGCAACATTTTTTTATTATTTTTTTATCATATTTGTGTTAATCACTTTCGTGATGTCACAACTACTCAAACTCGCTTTTCTAAAACTACGCTGAAACCGGGACTTGAACCACCGACCTCCAGGTTACAAGTCCACCGCCTTATCGATCAAACTACTGAGGTCCGGTCGGTGTAAATTGCAACATGACACTGGTACACAACAGAGAATTCTCTCAACTAATTGTGTATGATATTGGTCACTGTTGTTGTTGTAACCAGCTTGGCTACAAGCTGGCGAATGTGATGGTCTCCAGCCAAATTGAGTTGAATAGTTTGTTCGTCCTGAACCAAAATTTCTATGTGCGATCAACTATCGTGAGGACTTGGACATTTTCTTTTTAACCCATTCACCCCCTAGAAAACAGCATGCCTGGCTTGGTAGGAATGGTAGGGTTGGCTAGTCCATTCTTTGTTTAAAGTCATCCAGCGAGACACTAGGGGTTGTATGCAGAGTCCTCACTGTAGGGATGCTTGGGTCATTTGTCCCTTCAGCTGATTTTGTTATTCAGAGACGTTTGTTTAAAGCGTCTGTGCGCATGTGCGATCAGATATTTCTTTAATAAATAATTGTCAAGGTCGAAGTATTCCCTATAGCAAGCTCGGGACCACCCTACAGTGAACCCTATAGGGATTACAAAATTGTCTCTGCATACCAGCCTAGTTCTCTCCTTGTTGAACGTCCCCAACCAGATCATATTGGTCCTTCGTCGTATTGAATTCACTTACCTTCAAGTCCAATGGGTCTCCGGAGAGTTGCCCGTCAATGAGCGTGAGGGAGTGACAAGTGGCCATGCCATGCCTCAGCAGGACATGCTCCTTGGTGTCTTGAATCTGCTTGATGGGAACACCCAGGTTTTTGTCCTTCAAAGGTACCACAGCCCACATGTCCAAACCATCCTCTGTGAGCGTGCCTGTCTGTAAGTAGAAGAATGAGAAGAAATTTTGGATCTACCATTAATTTTTTTTTTTTTAATTCCATTTATTTATTACATTATATTGTTACAGATTTTAAAATAATAGAATGGTACCCTTTCTCAAAGATAAAAAAAACTGTGTTGAGACTTGTCAAATCTACAAACTCTTAAAAAACATTAACAATAAATCTGAAAGCATTATGGAAGCACTGTAATTATCTTCAACCAATTTAGCCGGTATCTAACCTTATGAACACAGAAACAGTTGATGGATCCAATGCATTGATGATTGTCCTGAACTAATCGTTATGTGAACACCATATTTTCTACAATTTTAAAGCATCTTTTTGAGGGTTCTCGTGGACTAACAAACAAGCTAATCGTCCAGTGCCCAAGGTTAAACAGAACCTCTCTTAGTGGGATGGCTTCGCTGCCTCACTGCGTTATGATAATGACAGTTCATACCTATGAAATACAGAAGACTTGTTTGACTGCTGGATTTTGTGCATGACGGAAGTATAAGTGCATACTCATATTATTTTATTTTATTAGTTTTAAGTAAAAAAAAAATTGTGTTAATCACTTTCGTGATATCACAACTACTCTAACTCGCTTTGATAAATCCACGATGAAACCGGGACTTGAACCACTGACCTCCTCCAGGTTACAAGTTCGCCGCCTTATCGATCAATTTACTGAGACCTGCCTGCTGCAGTAAAGGGACTTTTCCGTCTTACCTCAGCAGTATAAACAAGGTATATTCTATTGTTGTTGTTGTTGTAGCCAGCTTGGCTACACCTGAAGGGTTGAGTGATGGTCTTGAGCCAACTTTATTTCAAAGTTGGCTCGTCCTGAACCACATATTTCTATGTACGATCAACTATCATGAGGACATAGACTTTTCTTTATAAGCCATTAAACCCTTTGGAAACTAGCCTGGCTTGTAAAGGTTGGCTAGTCTGTTCTCTGTTTATAGTCCTCTAGCGAGACACTGGTCTTCTCCCTGTTTAACGTCCCCCTGTTTACCTTATCAAAGCAGACACAGTTGATAGACCCGGACACATTGATGACTTTGGAGTTGATGCAGGATATGTTGTGCTTCTACTTACCTTATCAAAGCAGACACAGTTGATAGAGCCGGACACATTGATGACTTTGGAGTTGATGCAGGATATGTTGTGCTTCTACTTACCTTATCAAAGCAGACACAGTTGATAGACCCGGACACATTGATGACTTTGGAGTTGATGCAGGATATGTTGTGCTTCTACTTACCTTATCAAAGCAGACACATTGATGACTTTGGAGTTGATGCAGGATATGTTGTGCTTCTACTTACCTTATCAAAGCAGACACAGTTGATAGACCCGGACACATTGATGACTTTGGAGTTGATGCAGGATGTGTTGTGCTTCGACTTACCTTATCAAAGCAGACACAGTTGATAGAGCCGGACACATTGATGACTTTGGAGTTGATGCAGGATATGTTGTGCTTCTACTTACCTTATCAAAGCAGACACAGTTGATAGACCCGGACACATTGATGACCTTGGAGTTGATGCAGGATATGTTGTGCTTCTACTTACCTTATCAAAGCAGACACAGTTGATTGACCCGGACACATTGATGACCTTGGAGTTGATGCAGGATATGTTGTGCTTCTACTTACCTTATCAAAGCAGACACAGTTGATAGACCCGGACACATTGATGACTTTGGAGTTGATGCAGGATATGTTGTGCTTCTACTTACCTTATCAAAGCAGACACAGTTGATAGACCCGGACACATTGATGACCTTGGAGTTGATGCAGGATATGTTGTGCTTCATTTTACAAAAAAAGTATTGTATTAAATTGTATTGAGAACAATTTTCTGTATCATTTAGTATCATAAAATGTCTCTCTATGATGTACAGTTAAAGAGATAGAACACTAATAGTTATGGCTCTTGTTGAAAACTTATGAAAATTATAATTTTTGGGACACTCCGCTTCTAAAAAATCATAAAATTATTATTATCTTATATCATAACGAGTATCATATGTATTAAAGACATTACCAAAAAGAACAAACAATGAAAAGTACTAAATTAAGGATCAAAGGTTTTATATTTTCAAATGAATATCATTCATTTTATGTATTACCAAAAAAATCTTTTTTGTGCTACACACAGGAATATTTTTACGGCTCTTTTGTCGAGCACGTATAAATCGGTCTCGGGCAACTTCGCCACAAACAGATTGTGATGCCTCAGTTACCATTACCAGCCTGATACGCCTTTCCACAGCTTGAGTATGGCTGCTGGCATGGGAGTTTGAGAGCATCGAACTCCGTTTGGGATCGGATGAGGCATATAATTTCCTCATCAGTCAGGTTCAAGGTGGCAGCTGGATCCAGTGGATTTTCCAAACTGATATATGAGGTTGAAGTAGTCATCAGCTTCAAAATTATGAGGAGACAATTGGGGCTGGGGGACTTAAAACATAGAGGAGACCAGCAGTCTGCCTGGGTGACTATAAACAGGGAGTAGACCAGCATTGGCTTGGTTCGGGGGGTCCTTGTCAATTAATAGACTCCTTGTAAAGACAGTGGTAGGAGTGCTGAATCATACCTCCATTGTCTGGCTACTATCGTTCACATTATCTTTATGAAGCTTGCGGGATTTTAAAATTCTACCCAATGCTTGTTCTCGCACATTAAAGGGCGAATCCTTAATTATAATAACACACTTTAGTGAAGGTAATCACCGGGCGAGGTTAGTGCTCAAAGCATTTTCTACCACCTAACCCTCAGAGTCTTATTATTATGTGGTCACAAACACAAATTAATGAGGAAAAGTTCATTCACTGGGTGGGATTCGAACCAACGGATCCCTACGCTACCTGGTTTTTTTTTTTTTTTTTTTAAGTGGGGTTTAACGTCGCTTTCAACTGCCATGGTCATATCACGACGGGGGTTTTACCCTCCATTCGCAGGAAACTCACAAACCTGCTACTCACATTGACCTCACCCAGCCTGAGTGGGGCCGGGAAAAGCCAGCGTCACGAGAATTAGAATTTGAATGGTCACCCATCCAAGTCTTAACCTCGCTGGATGTCGCTTAACTTCGGTGTTCTGAAGGGAACCGGTGTATTCAACATGCCATCGACGCTGGCTGCTACCTGGTTTACCAGACTAGCGCTTTAACCACTTGACTAAAAGTGCACCTTAGCATTGCAAGAAGTACAAGTTGAAAACTTATCATATTTGTGTTAATCAATTTCGTGATATCACAACTACTTAAACTCGCTTTACTAATTATACGCTGAAACCCGACATGAACCACCGACCTCTAGGTTACAAGTCCGCAACCTTATCGATCAAGCTACTTGGTCAGTTTGCGAGAAAAGTATTTTCAAAGTAAGCGAAATACGCGTTTCTCTGTATCACATCAAACATAAGTTTTTTTGTATTGTATAGACAAGAAAGAACGTTTCTTAATCATTTTAAATAAATGCATGGGCCTTTCTGAGCTATTTTTTTTTTTTTTTTTTAACCACGAATGGGCAATCACTTTCATTATGTAATCAGCAAGAAGTTATATATTTTACATGAAGTGCCTCAATAACGCTCTGTAGGAAAAGAGGGCCAAATATTAAAAACTTTCAGTAGGGCGGCTGCAAATTAAAAAAAAAAAAAAAAACAATTTAAAGTTATAATTAAAAGATTTAATACATGTATTGTAATATTAACTATCAATCAAAACGATTATTATTCTTAGTTAATACTGACATGATATGGGTATTTCACTCCATACAAAAATTAGTTAGTTATTTTATTTAAACAACCAAGTCAACCTAGAAAAATTTGATCCGTAATATCCGTAGTTAATTTCTAACTAATGCACAAATTAATTAGAACAATCATTTTCACATAGAAAGAAAGATCTGAAAACTCAGTTTTGTACTGCTTTAATTACACTTGAGAGCAACAAAAGCGAATCAAACTTTTTCCTCCACCAAATCTGCGATATCTTCGAAATTACTATTTCTATCGAGTCGTAAGATATCTCAAAATACTGTAAATTTTGTTTTATACAATTTCATAATATGATTGTTAAAAAAACACCTACCAGAAGCCGTAAAATTCAAATTTTCCTACAGGGTGTCAAAAAAGAAGAAAAACATGATTTTTTTATGTTTAACAAAAGAAGTTATAACATGGGAAATCAACAAGATTCATTCGTAACAATGGTGAATCAGTATTTTGTGTTGTCTCCCCGAGCTCTAATCACAGCATTCATTCGATTTGGCATTGACTGGATCAAAATAACCACAATATCTTGGGGCAACCTCTACCATTCTTCGGTGAGGGCGATCTTGAGCTCTGCTACAGTCTGGGGAGCCGGTATTCTGCCTCAAACACTTCGTTTGAGTCGGTCTCAAAGATCCTCGATCGGGTTGAGGTCGGGACTAAGAGAGGGCCAGTCCAAAGTGTCAATATTCTCCTCATCCAGTAACTCCCGAACACAATTAGCCGCATGTGGGCGGGCATTGTCGTGCCTGAGGAGGAAATGGTCGCCCATACTTTGAGCGAGAGGAACCACATGGGTCTGCAGGACTTCGAGAAGCTGGAATTCAACCAAAGAGAGCTTCAAATGGACCCAAACTCTCCAGAGAGCACAGGGAAAGGAGACTCAGATTCGCCATAGAACACGTGGATTGGATACCCCAACAATGGCGCTCTGTTCTCTTCACTGATGAATGCCGGGTGTGTTTGTTTGGTAATGACAGAAGGAAAAGAGTCTATAAAAGAGTGGGAGAAAGGTATGCTGAGTGATGCATCACAGAAACTGTCAGTTTCGGCGGTGGTTCCTGTATGGTGCGGGGTAGGATTTCAACTGAAAGAAAGACTGAATTGGTTTTCACCACATGCGGTGCGGGAGGTGACCTGAACAGTCAGAGATACATTGATAACATCCTGCAGACCCATGTTGTTCCTCTCGCTCAAAGTATGGGCGACCAGTTCCTCCTCATGCACGACAATGCCCGCCCACATGCGGCTAACTGTATTCGGGAGTTCTTGGGTGAGGAGAATATTGACACTTTGGACTGGCCCTCTCTTAGTCCCGACCTCAACCCGATCGAGGATCTTTGAGACCGACTCAAACAAAGTGTTTGAGGCAGAATACCGGCTCCCCAGACTGTAGCAGAGCTCAAGATCACCCTCACCGAAGAATGGTAGAGGTTGCCCGAAGGTATTGTGGTTATTTTGATCCAGTCAATGCCAAATAGAATGAATGCTGTGATTAGAGCTCGGGGAGACAACACAAAATACTGATTCACCATTGTTACGAATGAATCTTGTTGATTTCTCATGTTATAACATTTTTTGTTTAACATAAAAAATCATGTTTTTCTTCTTTTTTGACACCCTGTAGGAAAATTTGAATTTTACTGCTTCTGGTAGGTGTTTTTTTTTACAATCAAATTATGAAATTGTAGAAAACAAAATTTACAGCATTTTGAGATATCTTACGACTCGATAGAAATAGTAATTTCGAAGATATCGTAGATTTGGTGGAGGAAAAAGTTTGATTCGCTTTTGTTGCTCTCAAGTGTACAAAGCTACAAATTGGAGACGAGACCGGACAAGAACAAGCGAGAAAATGACAGTAAGCATTAAATTTATTTTCGCGCACAGTTACCCACATAGATTTTATATACATACATGTTACTTGTACTCGTATAATGTAGGAAGATGTCTTAAATAACCAACTAAATATAGATAACAACGGAAATCTTTTATCCTGAAAAAAGTAGGCCTGAGTTGTACCAGCACCTATGATATGGACTAATAACCTACCATATTATTATCATTTTCCGAAGTTTCTGCTAGAGTTACAATTGTTTATGTTCTAGCTCATAGATAGTACATCATAGAGAGAAGTTTCAAGGAATTAAAATATAGAAAAAATTGTTTACAACATAATTTTATTCATTATCTTTTTTTGTATAATGAACACTTTTCATGTTAGACGTGCCTCAAGTGCAAAAACCGATGATGCCCCTTCAAATTGCATACTCAAAAATAGCAAAAACTGCTCAATGTGGAGACTCAAGATCATTTTTTTAATTTTTGAAACTTTCAGGGATTGATCTACTCACAAAATCACAACTTTTGACATATTAGGCGTTTTCAAATTCCAAAATTATTTTTTTACCCCCCTGTTTCACTCCGGCCTAAATTGTTGTGGTTCTACTTACCTTATCAAAGCAAACACAGTTGATAGAGCCGGACACATTGATGACTTTGGAGTTGATGCAGGATATGTTGTGCTTCTACTTACCTTATCAAAGCAGATACAGTTGATAGACCCGGACACATTGATGACTTTGGAGTTGATGCAGGATATGTTGTGCTTCTACTTACCTTATCAAAGCAGACACAGTTGATAGACCCGGACACATTGATGACTTTGGAGTTGATGCAGGATATGTTGTGCTTCTACTTACCTTATCAAAGCAGACACAGTTGATAGACCCGGAGACATTGATGACCTTGGAGTTGATGCAGGAGATGTTGTGTTTCTTGAGGCGGGTGAGGGCGTACAGTTTTCCCACCGTCATGGTGGCGGGGAGGGCAGGGGGGATGACGATGGTGATGATGTCCAGAGACTTGATGGTGATGTCCCACAGGGGTCTACCTCGCAGTAACTATGGGACAGAAACAATTTTATTACAGTCAATCCTAGATGTAAGAGAAAATTCGATTTAAGCTACAATTTCCAGCTCCAATACACCTCTCTATAAGGGAAAATAACCTTATTTTTATGCTTTATTAGGAGGAAAGAGTACAATGGTAATAGTATAAAATTAAGAAAAAAAAAAACAAACAAATGACAAAAGAAATAAGTAAAAAAGAAAATAACAACAATGTCCTACCTAAAGGGCGGGGTTATTGCCTGTGGCAATCTCTTCCACCCAATCTTTGTGAGAGAAACTTAGATATAAGAGAGAAAATTCCGGTCTCTTGAGTTTTCTTATAATATATTCAGGTTAGACTGTATTTTTCTTGCAAGCAACTTGAAAACCTTTAAGGTCGCAGTGTTCATTGTATGGAGTTACCACTGAAACCCTACAATCATCAGGTCAGATAATATAAAGATATTTTGATCAAGAGTAAGTATTTTTTAAACCAATAATACATTAGATTATCTATTGCATCTAACGCGCATCGTGGTCCACATATCTACCTTCATGATAATGGTGAACACTGAGCTATGATAGCCAGAACCCAGATATCTACCTTCATGATAATGGTGAACACTGAGCCACACAGAGCTATCGTAGCCAGAACCCAGATGAATTTGTAGGAATCCTGATCGAATTTGAAATCGGCCGGTGGAGGATACAAGATGGATCGAACCAGTGCACCCTTGGCTGTCTGGAAGCCTGAAAGATAGAATTTCAAACCGATCAGTTTTTAAATTTGTCCAGGCAACAACAATTTTTTTATGTAATTGAAGGGGTTTTTAGACGGTAAAAAACTTTTTCGCAGGCTCTTTTTTTATGTAATTGAAGGAGTTTTTATACGGTAAAAAACCTTTTCGGTTCGTAGAAATTTACCTACGCCGGTGGTAGATCCAATTTTTGACGTTTGAAATGGAGATTTTGGGGATTCTGACAGTAAGGCCCTAATTATAAAACAGGATTAGATTTAATCTAAGTGGACACTATCCCTTAACTCGGGCTAAAAGTCCACTCTGATAACTCTGATTGGTGAAAGTACGACTTGAAAGCGTGTCTGGCTTAGCTTAACATTAAATTTCTCTCATAATTTGGCCCTAAGAGATTTTAAGAGTTCTTTCTGGAACAAGGCCTTGGTCGCCCTAGTACTCTGCTCATTCACGGACGGCTTGTATTACCTGTCCTGATGACAACTGCGTGAAGATAGTCGTCCCCATGATACCGCGCCTGCAGGATGATGGTCCCGCAATACAGGGTGTGATTGACGTCCTCCTTCTCATTGTAGAACTGTCGCTGAGCCGGCAGGGCTGTCTTCACGACGGGAACACTTTCGCCTGAAACCAGTGTATATTTATTAGAGGAGAGAAAAATTGGGATGATTTTTCTTTAAATTAAAAGATGAGTGTTTCACAGGACTGGTCTCAGTGGTTAAAGCGCTAGACTGGTAATCCAGGTAGCGTTGGGATCCGTTGGTTCGCATTCCACCCAGTGCATGAATTTTTCCTCAATAATTTGAATTTGTGACCACAACATAATAAGATTCTGAGGGTTAGGAGGTAGAAAATGCTTTGAGCATTAATCTCGCCTGGTGGTTACCTTCCACTAAAGAGTGTACCTATATTATATTATTACGAATATGAAGAAAAAAAATTAAAAAGTTTTTTCTAAGAAGGTCAAAATTACAAAAGAAAATACATACGAACTAAGTTTAGCGTAAGTATAGCACGCTCGTTTTGTTTTTCTTGGCGTTGCAAAACTAGCGTTTTGCTTGATGATTATAAAAACGCTTTAGGCACGGAAAGAAAGTACCTGTCAGCATGCTCTCGTTGACGATGCAGTTGCCCTGCAGCAGGGTGGCGTCGCAGGTGAGAGTGCACCCATGCTTGGGGATGACGATGATATCCCCAGGCACCAGATGGGTGGTGGGCACCTCCTCGTACACGCCATGCTTCCTCTTCACCGTGGCCTTGTCTACCGTGTTCACCGTGTCGTGGAGGCTCTTCTGGTTCTGCGAAGGGAAATGTTACAGTTGTAACAGGGATTTTTTTTTTTTTTTTTTTTTTTTAATAATTCATATTCTGGCTGGGGGACTATAAACAGGGAGTAGACCAGTAGTCTGGCTGGAGGACTAAAAACAGGGAGTAGACCAGCAATCTGGCTGAGGGACTATAAACAGGGAGTAGACCAGCAGTCTGGCTGGGGGACTATAAACATGGAGGAAACCAGCAGTCTGGCTGGGGGACTATAAACATGGAGAGAGACCAGCAGTCTGGCTGGAGAACTATAAACAGGGAGTAGACCAGCAGTCTGGCTGGAGAACTATAAACAGCGAGTAGACCAGCATTGGTTTGATTCTGGGGGCCCTTGTCAATTATTAGCCTCCTTGTAAAGACAGTGACAGAAGTGCTGAGTCATTTCTCCACTGTCTGGCTACCATTGTTCACGATGACGCCACCCTATGATATGATGAGTTCATGTTTTATTTTTTAAATATAAAATACTTCTCCTAGGGACCGTCCTTCTGGAAGGGAGCCGAGGATGCAAGAAGCATTTCCTCTAATGGCTAGACCAATTTTTTGGTAAAGAAAATGATTGGAACGGGGATCACCCGTAATTCCAATCAATTTCTATCCCAAATGGTCTAACCATTTCTTAGATTCAACGCTCCAAGCACCCATTTTTTTCAAGCACCCATGGTCACCCATGGAATTGATTGTATTTAATTAACGCTTATCTTAAGCCAATAGTTAATTTCCATTGGTTTTTTTCCAATACCTACTCAAAATGTCATTTATAAACATATCAACAACACTAATCAGTTCATTAGCGCTATTCAGAAATTAATCACCTTGTTAAATGTGATTAATAAACGCATACAAAGAATGAAACATTCTTGGAATGCTGATTATTGGTATACAGGGTGTCCCACCAAACTTGGACACCTCAAATTACTCGGCCCCTGAAAGAGTTTTTGAAAAATAAAAAATCCTAGTTTACATGTACTAATTATGCGGTTTCATTCATGAAATTTTTTTTGTACAGGGTGGTTCAAAAGTCAGAAATTGAAGTGTCAACTTTCGATTTTTAAATGGATCGACCTGAATTTTATTTGATATTTTTACTTCTAAATGGTTCCTGAGTACTTTTTTAAACAAAAAATTTACATACAGGGTGGTTTTTTTTCGACCAATTTTTTTTCTAAATCTCGAATAACTCAAGTTCGTTTAATTTTTTCGATAACAAGAATAGATAGTGTTTGTGTAATGAAAACACGCACTTTCAATTGGCATGGAAAGTTTTTATACAGGGTGGTTCACAAGTGAAATAATGACTTGATTCTTTTTAAAACCGAGTTTTTTTAATTTTTTATTTGGGATTAATAATTCTAACCTAATTTTACACATTTTTTATTAGTCATATCGAAAAACAAAACTAAAGTGTTGTACAGGATGAGACATAATTTTTTTGTAACACCCTGTATATGGGCATTCAAAGAGACGTAAAATTAAATAGAAAGACTAAATATGCAAGAAAAACTTCGATTTTTAATGATATTAAAAAGTTATGGTGTTTTAACTAATATTGTCACATGGACCACCCTGTAGATAGTTTCTTAAAACATCATATGGGTACTCGAAGTTGTATAAAATTCAACGAAGACTTCGAATCATGGGTAAAAACAAGTAAGAAACACGAATTTTGAAGCCATTTTCAATTTGGTGTCCACACTGAATGATTTTAAAACTTGAAATAAAAAGTAGGTAGGTGTAGACACAAAATTGAAAATTGCTTTTTGAATTCACTTTTTTCTTTCAGATTTGGACTCCTCGTTGAATTTTAGACAGTTTCGACTACCCATATGATGTTTTAAGAAAATATCTACAGGGTGGTCCATGTGACAATATTAGTTAAAACACCATAACTTTTTAATATCATTAAAAATCGAAGTTTTTCTTGCACATTTAGTCTTTCTATTTAATTTTACGTCTCTTTGAATGCCCATATACAGGGTGTTACAAAAAAATTATGTCTCACCCTGTACAACACTTTAGTTTTGTTTTTTGATATGACTAATAAAAAATGTGTAAAATTAAGTTAGAATTATTAAACCCAAATTTTTTTTTAAAAAAACTCGGTTTTAAAAAAAATCAAGTCATTATTTCACTTGTGAACCACCCTGTATAAAAACTTTTGATGCCAATTGAAAGTGCGTGTTTTCATTACACAAACACTTTCTATTCTTGTTATCGAAAAAATTAAACGAACTTGAGTTATTCGAGATTTAGAAAAAAAATTGGTCGAAAAAAAACCACCCTGTATGTAAAATTTTTGTTTAAAAAAAAACTCAGAAACCATTTAGAAGTAAAAATATCAAATAAAATTCAGGTCGATCCATTTAAAAATCGAAAGTTGACACTTCAATTTCTGACTTTTGAACCACCCTGTATAAAAAAAAATTCATGAATGAAACCGCATAATTAGTACATGTACCCTAGGATTTTTTATTTTTCAAAAACTCTTTCAGGGGCCGAGTAATTTGAGGTGTCCAAGTTTGGTGGGACACCCTGTATACTCATATGTGGGGTTCTGTGGCTTGAATCGACCACAAATAATGAATTGGAATCTTATACTTAAACTTGAGACTTGAAAGAAAAATACTTGTATGGTGAAAATGAAAAGAATTGCATTTTTTTTTGGGAAAACTTTTGGACTTGAGAAAATTGGAGAAAAATCCTGGAAGCCTATCAACGTTATTTATAAATAGTGATAGGAAAAACATCGAGCTCGTTGATCTCGCGAGTATTACCTCGGGAAATGTTACTGACCGCGAAGATAGAAATTAGTTTCCGCGAATATTTAAATCACCAGAACCAAACATTCTCCCCCCATGAAGGCCAAAATGGGCTTCATAAACAGAACCAACCTTACAACATTTGGTTAGGTAATGGGCACAGCTTAACTACTGGTCGTTTTAATTCGCCGCTCTTGGTTCGAACAAGAGCTACTCTAACTATTCCATCTTTGCCAGGATACATAGCAATAACTTCTCCAAGAGGCCAACTTAGAACAGGAGTGTTTTCAGCTTTGATTAACACTAGAGAACCAGGTTTAAGACGAGTATCATCTTTCAACCACTTTGACCTTCGCTGCAATTGACTGAGGTACTCTTCTAAAAACCTTTTTCAAAATGAATGAACCATCTGCTCGATCAGCTTGTATCTTTGGCCAAAATTGAGAGGTGTAGAAATCAACGGTATATGTTGAACAGGTTCTTGCATCAGGAAATGAGCCGGCGTCAATGCTTTGGGAGCTGACGGATCTGCATCTTGTTCACAGAGAGGTCTGCTATTCAGGATCGCTTCAATTTCAATCAGTAGAGTATTCATCTCTTCATAAGACAGGATTTTTGGACCAATGACTTTGGAGAGATGAGACTTGACTTGCCGGACACTAACTTCCCACAGACCACCGAATTGTGGAGATGCTGGGGGATTGAATCGAAATTCAATTCGTTGATCAAGAAGTTCTTTTTCAAAAGAATCTTTGTAAGGTTTTGAATCAAGGAATGAATACATTTCATTGAGGATGTTGCTTGCACAGATGAAGTTAGTGCCATTATCTGAATAGAGCACCTTGACAACTCCTCTTCTTGCAAGAAATCTTCTAAGTGCTGCCAGAAAACTTTCGGTTGATAGACTAGAAGCAAGCTGAAGGTGCAAAGCTTTGGTTGCCATGCAGACAAAGAGACACAGATAGGCTTTCTGTGTTTTGATGCCTCTATGTCTTGAAATTGTCACGTTGAAGGGTCCAGCATAATCGACACCAGTGTGCAAAAATGCCTTTGATTCTTCAACTCTACACGCAGGCAAATCAGCCATTATTGGAGTGCTAGACTTTGGACAGTGCTTGAAACAAAGAACGCATTTCATAACACGTTGACGCACGATATCACGTCCACCCAGTATCCAATACTTTTTCCTTAGAATGGAAAGCAGGAGCTGAGGGCCGGTATGTAGATTTCTTTGAGGTTTTTTATCAATCAGGAAGTTAAAAATATGATGCTTCTTAGGTAGAATGATTGGCTGAGCATGTTGATAATCAATTTGACTTGCATTTTCTATGAGACCACCACATAAAGGCAAATTATCTTTCACAAAAGGACGTAGTTTCAGTAGTTCATATGAAACTTGTTTGTTATTCTCTATGTTTTTTAAATCATTAACAAACACTTCTCTTTGTAGACTTTGAGTAAGTTTCGTTTCCGCCACTTTTAAATCTTGACAAAAAATAAGTCTAGTTGGTAGCAATCGGTAGAACTTTAGAACTAGCGCCACCGTTCTTAGCACAATGTTCCATTTTGAAATCCTGCACGCCATATCAACAAGAACACCCTTCTTATTATCTTGAGGTTGCACATTCATCAAGACCTTTTGGGGGTTCTCCTCTAATAACTTATTATTCAGCATTTGCTCACCCAAGCCATCTTCAGTGACTTGTCGCAAGTTCAAACTTTCGATTGGGGAATTTAACCAGGGTGGACCATGCAAAAACATTTTCTTGATATCTCCTGTGAAGATAATAGGAAATATTCTAAAATTAATCAGCAAATCAAACAAGTTTTTATATAATATTGGTCCATTGTGCAGACAATCATTGAGAGAAATGTCTGTTGATGTAGCACAACTATCGTCAAAACCAATTCTTACTTTGGTAGTAGCCTTATCGAGTTTCACCACAGCATGGTGAGGCATGAAATAACCTTCCTCTGGTGGATCACAATTGTGTACCAGTGAGGCGTGACCTTGGTCAATGTAATCATTGATTGCCTTTGAATAATTCTCCTTGAGGTCAGGCTGTAACTTGAACCTTTTATCCAAGTTCAAAAGTCGCTTCTTAGCGATTTCATTAGAGTTTCCAAGTTTTTTAGAACTTTCTTTGAATGGCAATGTCCATGCGCGGATATAGGGGGGGGCACGGGGGGCACGTGCCCCCCCAGATTTTTTCGGTAAGCGGTGTTTCTCAAATTTCATTATACCAAACCGCGTATAAAAAATGAGTTAGGGGGGCACGGGCCCCAAAATAATTCCCAATTCTAAGACTAACCCCGTAAACAAAAGATCTCAATAAGTTAGGGGGGCACGGGACCCAAAATAATTCCCAATTCTAAGACTTCCCGTAAAAAAAATCTCAATAAGTTAGGGGGGCACGGGACCCAAAATAGTTCCCAATTCTAAGACTAATCCCGTAAATAAAAGATCTCAATAAGGTAGGGGGGCACGTGACCCAAAATAATTCCCAATTCTAAAACTAATCCCGTTAAAGAGAAGATCACAATAAGTTAGGGGGCACGGGACCCAAAATAATTCCCAATTCTAAGACTAATCCCGTAAAAAAAAAGATCTCAATAAGTTAGGGGGGCACGGGACCCAAAATAATTCCCAATTCTAAGACTAACCCCGTAAAAAAAATCTCAATAAGTTAGGGGGGCACGGGACCCAAAATAGTTCCCAATTCTAAGACTAATCCCGTAAAAAAAAGATCTCAATAAGGTAGGGGGGCACGTGACCCAAAATAATTCCCAATTCTAAAACTAATCCCGTTAAAGAGAAGATCACAATAAGTTAGGGGGCACGGGACCCAAAATAATTCCCAATTCTAAGACTAATCCCGTAAAAAAAAAGATCTCAATAAGATAGGGGGGCATGGTACCTAAAATAATTCCCAAATCTAAGACCAATAAGAAATAACTAAATAATAAAGTTGTCAAATCCCACACAGATTGTTCGAGAAACCTGAAATTTTACCTATAGGTCCATTTGGATCAGGGATTATATCTCTAATCTCTAGGGTACAGCTACGCGGGGTAAGGACAACAAATGGATGGGTGACACAAAAAAATCACATTTTTCGACTGAAATACATTTTTTTTCTCAAAATTCATCGTGACGGCGCCACGGCGGCGGCGTATCAACTCAAAAAGAGAAAGTTTTAAGCAAAAGTTCAAGTTTTCATTTGAGATATCAATCACGAAATTCTGATGAGCCGTTTTTGAGCTACGTTGAGTAAGGACATAAAATGGATGGGTAAACAAAAAGTATTTACGTTTTTTGACTTGAATGACATTTTTCTTGAAATTTGTCCTGACGACCTATCAACTCAAAGCGAGAATGTTTTTGCAAGGGTTGGAGTCTTCATTTGACATATTGATCGCGAAATTCTGATGAGCCATTCTGATGAGCTCCAGTAAGGACAAGAAATGGATGGGTGACACGAAAAATATTGACATTTGTTTTTGTGTGTGTGTGTGTGTGTGTGTATGTGCGTGCGATAGGCTTGCGAAGCGGCTTGCTAGTTAGGTATATTGTGCGATTGTGCCCCCCCAGTACAAGAGGGCTATATCCGCGCATGGCAATGTCACTGCGTACCTTCCGCTAGGCAATCTTGGAGTAGTGCTGATAAAATATTTCTCACATTCTTCTTCATCCAATGTGAGACCTTGAGGTGAAGAAGGCACTTCTTCAACGGAACAGTACTTCTGAACAATATCTTCCAAGGACGATGCTTCTGGAATCACTTGAGGAACGTGAAAGGTATATGGTGTAGAATGAGACAATTGAGACATAGTCGGCATGCGTCCCATAATAATATCACCCAATACAGAATTGAAGACGAGTGCTTGATTACATGGCATAATTTTCCTCTCTCCAATTAGAAAGGGAAAAAGTTCGGCGCCAATGAGGCAGTCAATATTGCTTGGAATGTGAAATGTATCATCACTGAGTTTTAAACCATATAAATTTTTCAGTAAAGAAATATCCAAGGGGCATGTAGGCAACTTACTAATTTTGTCTACCACAAGTGCTTCAGAAACAATAAATTGTTTTTCTGAGTCAAATCTCGATGAAAATTGAAAAGACGTAATACCACTAGCTTGGCTTGAACTTGAATCGATGCCACTGACTTTCATAGAACATGGTTTGTATTTCAGACCCAATTTTTTACAACAACTCTTGGTAATGAAGTTGCACATACTAGCGCTGTCTAGTAGCATACGCACCTTTACAATTTCACCCGTATTATTTCTTACGTTAACTTTAGCGGTAGCGAGTAGGACTGTATATTCTTGTCTAACTTGACTTGAGCTGGCCGAACAACAATTGACAACAGCAGAAACTTTAGGCACTAATTTGTCTTGATCTTCGAATGATTTTTCTTCACATGGGTCTGCTAGAGACGAAGAAGATACATAGGTATTAAGATGCAACATGGTATGATGTTTGTAATTGCATATTTTGCATGAATGTTTGCTCAGGCATTTAATTGCACTATGATGAGGGCTGAAACAATTAAAACATACTTTTAATCCTTTTACAAGTTCCAGACGCTGTGAAGGTTGAAGTTTATTAAACTCAGGACATTGAAACACTGGGTGTTTCTCTTGATTACAAACTTGACAGTTAGTAGTATTTTGTAAATCTTGGATGCTGGCTTTTTTGACGAAACTGGAATTGAAACATCTCTTTCTGTACGCTCGATGACTCTGACGTAATCTTGTACAAACTTGATGAGCTCAGAGTACAGAGGGAGTTCTTTACTGGCTGTTGGGTGCATGTCTTCTGGCACTCCCTGTATATCCCCTCCTATGCGTCTCTTACGTAACTGATTGAAGTGATTGAACTTACCAAAATCACCTATCATCTGAACTGGTATCACCTATGACCTCAGTCTTGTCCAGTATTAATAATAGTCAACATCGTCACCGAATCATCCGTAAAAGTTCATACCTTTCTTATCGCGCGTTCAATACTTCTCGCGTTAATTATTAGTTTTCGAGTGTCCCGTCATCCAAGATCGCCACCTGGGGACTACTCATCGCCAACCAGAGACTTCTTCATCATTATCATCACGGACTTCATAATCAGTAATTCATCACCAGCCTTTATACTCACTAACCTCACTGACCAGGTAAGAGACGCCTCCGCGGCCTACCACCTCGCCTTAACATATTGTCCTTCGAACCGGATTTCGTGGGCCTTTCGTTTTTCTCTTGCCAAAGTGAATATTTTAAAGTGTATTTTAATTAATCAGTATTAAATATCATTATACCAAGTGTATTGTATTGTGTTGCAGTGTATTGAATTGCATTGTATTGTATTGTAACATCTAGTATACATATAAACTTCTCACTTTATGTTTATACTGGTTTATACTGAGTAATCTCATGCATACCTTTCATACTTATATGAGTGAACTTCATGATTCGATGTAAGTTGTGTCTCCTGCTTATTACTAGTACTGCTTAATTCTTATGCTTATGTTTATTGTTCACCTGCCTACCTACCTATACCTATTATTGCTTACCTACCTAATGAGTATTTGAATTTTGTTAGCAACATAGATACCTACCTACCTATTACCTAATTATTACGGTTCCAAAAGTTTTTAACTTGTTTCTCGAGACTTCGCTCGAGATATCATTTTAACCGATTATCGTTTACCGATTATCGATATTTACCGACTATCGATCGCCATCAAAAATCGATTAAAATTATCGATTTCAAAACTAAAATTTAGCTGCGTCAAGCTGACCGCGCCGTATTTTTTACTTCCAAATTTCATTTTTATTTTTTTTACTTCCGAGTAATTTTTGCTTTGATTTAATTTTAACTTTTTTTAAACTTCAAGTTTTTTTTAGTGAAACCTTATTATTTATTTTGTGATTTTAATTTCTTATAATTATTTTTAAATCCTTTAAAAAAATTAATATTATTTTTTTTAAAGAAAAGTGAAAGTGAAACCTTTTATTTATTTCAGTGATTTTATTTTTTTAAAGTACCTACCATATTAATTTTTTTATAAAGTTTCTTTAACCTTACCACCATTTGTACCATTTTTATTTTAGTAATATACCTCCTGTGCCACAAGTGTTTTTAATTTTTGCTAAATAACTTTGAACGATTTTTATTTAATATTTGAGTCAATCATATTTGTTATTTTTATTACCTGGGTTCTTGCCAAAGCTTAAAGTAAGCTAAGAGTTTTTTTTACTTATTTTTTAAACTACAATATTTTATTTCACAGTTCTTTTCCGAATATTGCTATTTTTATTTAGAACCTACCCGGGTTCTACTAGTGATAAATGTTTTTCTAAAGATTTTGTGGTTTTCGTCAATACCTACCCAGTTAGTGATTGAAAATTTTCCTATCAATCTCTCTTTAAGTATAATATTTTAAATCAGTTCACCCTTTTTTTGAAACTTTATTTATCAATAGTGTAATTGAATAATTGATAATATTAAAAGCTAGTGTGTTATTTTTTACTTTAACCTAGGTACCTCTTCCTTTTTTGGTTTCCTACCTTAACCTACCAGTTTTTTTATTTATTTTATATTATTTTTTGGGCATTGCCCAAACAACCCTAGTGTTTAATCATGCCAACCAAAGATCAAATTCTGCAAAACATATCAATCTACAAAAACAAGAGGGAGAAATTGTGGCAGCGTCTTCAAGTGCACCATGACTTGATAAAAGATTTGGCCAATCCAACCAAACTAAACCAGTTCAAGGTACGTTGTGCTAATTTAGATGACACGTACTTGGATTTTGAACGTATTCAAGATAAAATATTAGAATTGAACAGTGCCTTGGAGGAAGAAGACCAGCTCAAAGATGTACTATCAGTCCACAAAGCCTTTGATGAGCTGTACTTTACTATCAAAGCCCAGCCTGCTGCAGTTCCAGACACTGTCACGAGTGCCCCGCCACACCAGCCTTCCGCTTCCACAAGTTCTGGCCCTCATAAGCCCAATCTGCCACAAATTCATATTCCAATATTTGATGGCAAACATGAAGCCTTTGCATCATTTAAATCTCTTTATGATACATTGGTTCACTCACAGACGGCATTAACAACCATTGAAAAATATAGCTACCTGCGTTCTTTAGTTACAGGTGCAGCCTTAGCCTCCATTCAAGGATATTCCTTCACCGAGGACAATTATCAACTCGCTTATCAAACTCTTGTACAGCAGTTCACCAACAAGCGGATAGTTGCAAACAGCATTTGTAATAAATTATGGGGTGTGAAACAACTTCAGAATGACTCTCAGCTACGATACTTCCTGGACACTTTCAATGTGTCTGTTGAAGCCTTCAAAGCGGTGGGACTTGCTAGTCCTGGGGATTTTCTTCTCCTCTTCATGGCTCTTAGAGTTCTTGATCCCGCAACCAGACAAGCCTTTGAGAACTCATGGATTGGTAAAACCACCATTCCTCATTATAAGGACTTGTTGGAATTTGTTCAAGGACGAGTTTCGGTATCGGATCTGATCTCACCCAGTTCCAGTGTTGCCAAACAACCCACTTACCACAGCACTCACCCATCTACCAAGTTGCCAGTCAAACGTTCTTTCGTCACCAATGTTGTCAAACCTACTTCAAAAGAACCTAAACCAACTCATGGTTGTCCATGCTGCTCTAAACCACATAGAATCAATGATTGTAAACAATTCCTTGCCTTACCTGTACCAGAGAGGTACAATGTCCTGAAGGAAAAACAATTGTGTTTTGCATGTTTTGGTCCTCACTCACGTCAATTGTGTACATCTAAATATTCATGCCGCCAATGTGGTGCTAAAACACACCACACACTTTTGCACTCAGTGCCTTCCCAGGGAAATTCACCTTCCCATAATCCTGTTACTAAACCAAATTCTACCATTTTACCTTCTAGCTCCACCCAGGTGACACTTAATTCTAACCTATCTTTGAACCCAGTGGATCTATCTCAACCCAAACAAGTGCTTTTGGGAACAGCCATTGTTGCAGTCCAGGACCATTTTGGTCAGTTCCACGACGTACGTGTTTTAATCGACGCTGGCAGCATGATTAATATTATCACTCAGCCTCTTGCTGCCAGACTCTGTCTACCTTCCCAGCCATCAAGTATCCGTGTGTCAGGCATAGGTTCAGCTCATCCTTTGCCTGCTAAAGGTGTTGTGTCCTGTTCCCTTCACTCAAAGCTTTACCCGTTTTCCCTCATAATAGACGCAGTAGTTCTACCCAGCATATCTGCCAACATTCCCGCCTTACCTGTCAGCCCAGACGTGATCCATCGTCTAAGTGGAGTGTCCCTGGCAGACCCACAGTTCTATAGTCCTGCTGCAGTTCAGATGTTGATCGGAGCTCAATACTATGCCGAGTTAATGCGTACTTCAGAGCCCATCCTTCCAGGCGAACCATCATTAGTACCATCCAACTTTGGCATGCTTGTCATGGGCATGTGTTCTTCCCCGCCTGCTTCTTCTTCAACGCAGTCTACCTTCTTTATCTCCAATGAAGATGACCAAATATCAAACGAGTTGCGGCGATTCTGGGAAATAGAAGAAGTACATGTCCCTGTTCCTGAAGACATAGCATGTGAACAACATTTTTGTGAGACCTTTCGTCGAGATCCTGATGGAATTTATGTCGTGCGGCTTCCGTTTCGAGATGGTCTACCACCAGACCTGGGAAACAACCGCACCACCGCCATCACTCGACTGCTGAAATTAGAAAAGCGGCTAGAAAACCAACCAAACATGAAGAAATTGTATCATGAAAACATTCAAGATTATTTAAATGTTGGCCATATGGTTGTCGCCAAACAACCTTCTGAGTATGTCTTGACGCACCATGGAGTGGTCAAGGATAGCTCTACCACCAAAGTAAGAGTTGTGTTCAATCCCACCGAGAAAGCATCAACTGAACATACCTCTCTTAATGAAGCCCTAATGATAGGACCTAAGCTTCAAGCCGATATTACTAATATCATCCTCAATTTTCGACTTCATCCCATTGTACTGACTGCTGACATCAAACAGATGTATAGAGGCATTCGACTCGACCTTCGTGATAGCCCATATCAGCAGATTCTTTGGCGAGCCAACCAAACAGAACCGATGCAACAGCTTGAAATCCAACGTGTATGTTTCGGTGTTGCCAGTTCCCCGTATCAAGCTTTGCGAGTTATGAAACAACTTATCAAAGATGAAGGTCATCGATTTCCATTGGCTGCAAATGCTCTGGATAATGACACCTACATCGATGATATTTGTACGGGAGCGTCCTCTATCGAAGAAGCTGTTCGCCTCAAAGATGAACTGATTGCTCTGCTGGCTACTGCTGGGTTCGAGCTCCGCAAGTGGTCCTGTTCCCACCCCAGTGTGTTGAAAGGTCTTCCCCTCGACTACCTCGAGAAGCCTCACCTCATGGGAGACTCAGAAACCATCCGAGTTTTAGGACTGCAGTGGGATCCTCGCCAAGACTGCTTCACCTACTTTGTTGATGCCATCAGCCAATGTTCTACCAAGCGTCAAGTGCTTTCCCAGATTGCTAGAATATACGACCTGTCAGGATTTGTGAGTCCTATCACCATATGGATGAAGGTCCTGATGCAACGTCTTTGGATCAAAGGGCTTGATTGGGATGAGCCCATGCCCCAAGATCTTCTCACGGAATGGAATGCCTTCATTGAAGAACTGCCTGTTCTGAAAGAACTTAAAATTCCCCGCTATATGTTGGATACCTACATATATCCTCCGGAATTGATTGGCTTTTGTGATGCATCCACCGTCGCCATGGGCGCCAACGCCTACATCCGTGTCGTATGTTCCGATCAAAGAGTCTTGATCCATCTGATCCGAGCCAAGAGTCGGGTTGCCCCTCTTAAGACTCTTACCGTACCAAGACTAGAATTGTGCGCCGCCCATTTGCTGGCTCAAGTGATTGAATCTCTTGAACCTTTTCGCCAAAAATTATGTATCACCACCATCCATCTGTTCACAGATTCCATGGTTGTATTAGCGTGGTTGAACACTCCAGTTCACCTTCTTAAGATATACGTTGCCAACCGTGTGAGTAAAATCTTAGAGAGTACCGCCTCCCAGCAATGGGCTCACATAGCAACAGATTCCAATCCAGCTGACTTAGCCAGTCGTGGGTGCTACCCCTCAAAACTAGTTCACAATGATCTCTGGTGGTCAGGACCTGCGTTTCTGAAGCAACCACCCGCTACCTGGCCTAGTCATTCACCAACTGTTGTTCCTGACCTACCTGACTTAAAGGAACCTGTAGCAGCCTCCAGTCTTTTAGCTCAGGTTTCATCCAACGACGCTGGTATCCAAGTTATTGAGCGGTTCTCATCCTTCCTCAAAGCTCAACGAGTGGTCGCATGGATTTTTCGTTTCAAGCGAAACGCCCAAACCCCTATCCATCTCCGTTGTCAAGGACCTCTTAGTGTTGAAGAACTAAAGAACTCTGTTTGTTGCTTGATTCGAATAACTCAAGCGCACCACTTCCACAGCGAATTGATCACCATTCGTCAAGGTAAACTACCAACCAATCTTCGCCAGCTTACTCCCTTTCTCGAAAATGATCTCCTCAGGGTGGGGGGTCGGCTTGGCCAAGCACCAATTCCATATGATGCCCGCCATCCTATTCTTCTTCCGCCAAAAGGCCACTTGACTAAGCTCATAGTTCGCCATTACCATGAAAATAGTCTTCATGGTGGACCTAAAATGACCCAGTGCCTTATCCAGCGTAAGTATTACGTCCAAGGACTGAGAAGTCTTGTGCGAAAGATCGTGTACAAGTGTAAGCCCTGCTTTCGGTTTATAGCAAAACCTCATGAAGCTGTTATGGCTGACTTGCCTCTGTCACGCTTTGCACAAGGACGCCCGTTTATTCACACGGGCGTAGACCTTGCCGGCCCATTCTCTTTAAAAGATGGTCACCGTCGAAATAGCCCTTTGATTAAAGGTTATTTTGCCATATTCATATGCTTTGCTACAAAAGCTATTCATCTTGAAGCCTTGACTGCACTTAGCACTGAATGCTTTCTTGCTTCACTGGATAGGTTCATTGCTCGCAGAGGATTGCCTTCAAATATGTTTAGCGACCAAGGCACCAATTTTAAAGGTGCTGCTCGTATGCTAGAAGAAACCTTAACCTTCCTGAAGAGAGAAACCCCTGCGATTGTGGACCATCTAAGTAGGCAAGGAATCCAATGGACCTTCAATGCTCCCAGTAACCCAGCCTCCGGGGGATTATGGGAAGCCGGAGTAAAATCGGTCAAACACCATTTGAAGAGGATTCTTCATGACCGTGCTCTACACTACGAAGAATTCGTTACCCTCCTTACCCGCATTGAAGCGCTCCTGAACTCTCGTCCCATTGGAGTTCCAGCATCCTGCCCAATCGATGATATCCAGTGTTTAACCCCAGGTCACTTCCTAATAGGGGCCCCCTTGATCACTCGCCCCGAACCTGACTTCACCGAAGTGCCCTCTAACAGACTTTCCCGTTGGGAACTTATTAGCCAAGCCACCCAAAGCCTGTGGAAACGTTGGGCCCGTGAATACCTTCACACGCTGATTCAGCGTCAAAAGTGGTTTGACCAGACCAACAATGTCAAAGTGGGTGACATAGGAGTCTTAATGGTAGATAACCAGCCACCCATGAACTGGCCTCTCGCCAGAGTTGTTGAAATCATTCAAGCTCAAGATGGAATTGTTCGAATTGTCTCCCTGAAGACGGCTTCCGGAATCCTAACCCGACCAGTAAGGAAGCTTCTCCTTCTTCCCACTTGTCCCTGAATGGCAGACTACCTGCTCATTTATAAATATTAACTTGTTTCCTTTTTTTTTAAAGTTTAATTGATTTATTTTGTTAATAAAGATTTTGCATTTTGCCTAATCTGGTGTTGGTATTATTTTTGCTATTTTTATTTTCCATATTTACCATTTATTCATTTTTGTTTTGTATGATTTGTTCATTTGCTTGCAAAGTTCAAATACTATTTCCTTGTACCTTTGCCATACAGTCCACTAATTTTACAAATTTACCAAATATTATTCCCACCTAATAATTTTCTAATATTGTTTATGTGCCTATTGTATGCCTGCCTTTGGTGTATATGACTTTTATTAGTATATATTATGACTTGTTTATTGCCACCTTCGAGTATCTCTATCCACTCTATTTGATTTTTTTTGTTTGTGATATTGATGCTACTTCTGCCATGATGTTTTCAATTATTGATTATTTTGAAAATGTTCATTTTGGTGGGGGGAAATGTTGGGTGCATGTCTTCTGGCACTCCCTGTATATCCCCTCCTATGCGTCTCTTACGTAACTGATTGAAGTGAACTGGTATCACCTATGACCTCAGTCTTGTCCAGTATTAATAATAGTCAACATCGTCACCGAATCATCCGTAAAAGTTCATACCTTTCTTATCGCGCGTTCAATACTTCTCGCGTTAATTATTAGTTTTCGAGTGTCCCGTCATCCAAGATCGCCACCTGGGGACTACTCATCGCCAACCAGAGACTTCTTCATCATTATCATCACGGACTTCATAATCAGTAATTCATCACCAGCCTTTATACTCACTAACCTCACTGACCAGGTAAGAGACGCCTCCGCGGCCTACCACCTCGCCTTAACACTGGCCAAACATTTCATCTCAAACTTCTTACAAAGTCCCACATCCAACTTTTTGATTCCTATAGCATACAATATAAATTCGTCCAAATTAGGTATCTTCAACGCTTTGAGCGCCGCCACTGATGCACCAAATTTATCAATAAAGTTATTATAATCAACTTTAGATTCTTCCTTGATGGGCTTGAAATTAATTATGTTGTCTAAGTAGTAACTAGCAAGAGATCTGACATCTTGATACCTATCAGTGAGAGCCTTGAATAATGTCTCATAGTTACTTCCTATTGGAGGAATCCCTGAGCATAAAGATAAAGCTTGATCCTTGAGACGGGAAATAAGGTACTGGACCTTTTGGTCATTAGAGAGTGACTTGTTCTCGTGAATGATCGTCTTAAATGTCTCGTAGAATGTGGGCCAATCTCTGGGATTGCCGTTGAATGAGGCTAATTCTAATGCTGGTAGTCTAGGCAAATCGGTAGTGCATGTAGGAGTAGATGCGCTTCCCAACTTTTGAATACTGTGCTTTACATGTCCATACATATCAACAAAAGAATCTAAACCTTGAAAAGTAGGCTCATATGCTGGGTCTTCTTCAATCATACCTGCCTCATACTTTTCTAAGGCTTCCTTGAAATCCGTATGTAGAAGATCTAGAGACGCTGCTTTTGCTAGTAAAGTACTCTTCAAGGTCTTATCTACATTTACTTTCTTACTTACGTCATAGATCTCTTGCATTATCATGAAAATCTTTTCCTTCTTCGCTTTCAAAATCACTTGCTTGGCACTCGGCATTCTGCTGCTTGTGTTCGGATTCCGGTTCGAAGGACCAAATGTGGGGTTCTGTGGCTTGAATCGACCACAAATAATGAATTGGAATCTTATACTTAAACTTGAGACTTGAAAGAAAAATACTTGTATGGTGAAAATGAAAAGAATTGCATTTTTTTTTTGGGAAAACTTTTGGACTTGAGAAAATTGGAGAAAAATCCTGGAAGCCTATCAACGTTATTTATAAATAGTGATAGGAAAAACATCGAGCTCGTTGATCTCGCGAGTATTACCTCGGGAAATGTTACTGACCGCGAAGATAGAAATTAGTTTCCGCGAATATTTAAATCACCAGAACCAAACATGTATAGCTTGCTGAGTAGTACATATACAATATATACATACATTTATGTAGCTTGCTGAGGAGTAATGTATTTATTTATCAGCGGTGACATTACTAGTAGGTATTTTATTTAATAATTTGTGAATCAATAAATAAATAAGATAGTCTAGTACCGCAAGCCCAAAAATAGCGAAATAAATGCAAGTTTTGGTGTAGTTTTGATTTTTTGTACCATAGTGTATTTTGAGCTGCTGAACACGAATCTGAGGTTTGCCAACAAAAATTTTACCGGCAATTTTTTTTACAGGCAAAAAACAGGCAAAAAATTGGACTATTTTTAGTTTTTCTGAAATATCTCCCAAGTGATTTAATAAACGCCAACACTAACTCTATACAAAGTTGTTCACAACTAAATTCCCTACATTTTATATTCTACAAAAAAATTTGTGCGACCAACCTTTGAGCTTTGAGGGCGCCCTCAAAATGCAGGCAAAAAATCAAAAGTGGCCACATTTGCGATTTTTTTAAATTTTACTTCAAAATAACGCTCCTGACAATATTTTTGGAAGTTAAAGACGTCATTGATGCCTTACAGGCTAAAGTTTCAGACTTTTTCAGCCTTTTAGAAGGACCTTTGCAGCCTTTTGGAGTGATCACAGTCACCTGTGTCTATCTAGAACCCTGGTTTTAAAACAAAAAGTTTTGCTGTACTTGTGATTTTTGGTAATATAGTGTATTTATAGCTGCAAAGTATGAATTTGACGTTTGCCAACAAAAAAATTGCCGTCATTTTTTTAACAGGCAAAAACGGCCTGAATGGAGCTTTTTTCAGTTTTTAACAATATCTCCGAAACTGTGCATTTCAAAGCAACGTTGGGTGAATACTAAGTTCAACATAACTGAAATTTCTACATATTATGTTCCCAATATTTTTTTGTGCAACCAACCTTTGAGCTTTGAGAGCGTCCTCAAAGCCCAGGCAAAAAATCAGAAAAGGCAAATTTGGACTTTTTGAAGTTTTACCTCGACATAACCTTCTTGGCAGTGTGTATGATATTGTTTAGTTTAGACTCTAAAGGTCTAAACTTTAGAAGCTAAATTTCGTGACCTTTGCCGATTTTTTGTAGTACCTATATCTAGATCAGGATCACTTGCATCAATTTAGGACCTTTCCTTGTTTTTAAACAAAGAGTTTTGTTGTAGTTTTAATTTTTGGTAGGAACACTAGAGTATTTGTACTGCTGAGTCCCAAATATTGTGTTTGCAAAAAAATAATTTGCTGGCCAACAAACTATTTCCTACTATTCTTTCAAATGTCATCCTAAGTGAGTATTGCTAAATTTTGCCGGTTCCAATCAGGCTAGGTGAGCTCGATGTGAGATTAGTTTGTGATGGCAACGCCTATCTATTCCACTGTCCTATATTTCAACATTATAAGCAGTTCATTTTCAATTTATATATTGGGCACCTGATTTTAAAGGTTTGATGTTTCTAATGGTTGACGCCTTACTCATGGTCGTGGTGTTGGAGAAAGCGTTCTCATAAGATGGACAATGGGGATGACATCCATTTAGAATGTGTCAGAACAAATCGAACATTTCTGTGGTGTTTCGCTTTCTAGCTCTGATCAACACCTTGCTTTGAAGGATGTAGGAGTAAAAAGAGACAACAAAAATAGAATGGAGATGTTCGAATGGTCCCCGTGAATCCCACAACTTTATTCCAACGGATTTCATTTGCTAAGCATTCCAACGAAAAACTCGAAAACTTTTTAGGACCTTATTTTTTGTCACTTTTGGACAAAGGATGCATGAGAAAAGGAACAAAATCCACTCTATACAAAGAACAAAGATCTTAAGCCCCTGACGAACAAGCACTTTACTGGTCAGGTGCAATATGTAATTGATGGGGGATTCCTGTAACACAGAGTTGTCTGGCCTACAAATGCATCATTCTCTTCAAACTGTGACAGATACATGCAGTATGTCATCTCCAAATATCCTGGGGCAGTAGTTGTCTTCGATGGCTAGCCTGAAGATATTCAAAGAGGAATAAAGACAGCTGAGCGTATGAGGAGAACGAGGACTCTCTCATCTGCAGACATGCTTTTTGATGACACCATGACACCAACAATGTCAAAAGATAATTTTCTAGCAAATCCAAGAAATAAGAGTCGTCTCATTTACTTACTTGCTAGCAAACTTTCAGAAGCAGGTTTGCAATATAAGCAGGCCGAAGAAGATGCAGGCGTACTGTACTGATTGTTACGACCGCACTCAAATGAGACTGTTACTAAAGTAGGGGAATATTAGTAATCTTGATTGTGCTCTGTGAAGTTGACAATGTCTTCTATTTAAAACCTGGAAAGCAGACCATTTGTCCAGCTTTGTATTCACCCCTTGAAGCTGCAACTTCCTCATGCGTGAAAGAACACATCCTCTTTCTACATGCAATGAGCAGGTGTGATAAGACGTCGGCTCTCTTTAAACAAGGAAATAGGGAAATTTTTAAAAACCCTTGTAAAAAGTCCTAGTCTTGGAAAAGTTATAGACGTCTTCAAAGACTCTAAAGCGTCCCAAGACTCTGTAGCGGCAGCAGGAGAACGCTTCTTAATACATTTGTATGCGTCCAGTGGAAAAAGTCCGTCTTCACTGAACCATCTGCGATACATATGTTATACCAAGGTAGCCTTTAGAATCAACTCCCACATTGCTGCGTTACCACCGTGTGCACTCTCTCAGGGTGTACCCTGTACCATCAAGTGCAACAATGGTTGGGAGTAAGTAAAGCTCCTGAAGAATGGGGATGGAAGCAAACTCAAACAGGTCTAGAACCTACATTAAATCTCTCTCCCCCCGCTCCCGCCGAATTGCTGAAGCTCGTTTCCTGCAAATGTACAGGAAACTGTGGCTGCAGGAAAGCAGGACTCTCCTGTTTCGCTCTATGCTTGCATTGCGATATCATGCCATCAATGGAGGACCCTGATCCAAGTCCCTCACAAAGATGTACAGCAAAGGTCAAAAAATTTAGCCTTTAAACCATTATTCATATCATTCACACTGCCAAGAAGTTTATGTCGAGGTAAAATTTCAAAAAGTCCAAATTTGCCTTTTCTGATTTTTTGCCTGGGCTTTGAGGACGCTCTCAAAACTCAAAGGTTGGTTGCACAAAAAAATATTGGGAACATAATATGTAGGAATTTCAGTTATGTTGAACTTAGTATTCACCCAACGTTGCTTTGAAATGCACAGTTTCGGAGATATTGTTAAAAACTGAAAAAAGCTCCATTCAGGCCGTTTTTGCCTGTTAAAAAAATGACGGCAATTTTTTTGTTGGCAAACGTCAAATTCATACTTTGCAGCTATAAATACACTATATTACCAAAAATCACAAGTACAGCAAAACTTTTTGTTTTAAAACCAGGGTTCTAGATAGACACAGGTGACTGTGATCACTCCAAAAGGCTGCAAAGGTCCTTCTAAAAGGCTGAAAAAGTCTGAAACTTTAGCCTGTAAGGCATCAATGACGTCTTTAACTTCCAAAAATATTGTCAGGAGCGTTATTTTGAAGTAAAATTTTAAAAAATCGCAAATGTGGCCACTTTTGATTTTTTGCCTGCATTTTGAGGGCGCCCTCAAAGCTCAAAGGTTGGTCGCACAAATTTTTTTGTAGAATATAAAATGTAGGGAATTTAATTGTGAACAACTTTGTATAGAGTTAGTGTTGGCGTTTATTAAATCACTTGGGAGATATTTCAGAAAAACTAAAAATAGTCCAATTTTTTGCCTGTTTTTTGCCTGTAAAAAAAATTGCCGGTAAAATTTTTGTTGGCAAACCTCAGATTCGTGTTCAGCAGCTCAAAATACACTATGGTACAAAAAATCAAAACTACACCAAAACTTGCATTTATTTCGCTATTTTTGGGCTTGCGGTACTAGACTATTAACTTTGATCTGCGTATATTTTTTTTTTATTTTGCAATTCTTATTGGGTAGGTTACTTTGTTGATTGGAGGCTACCATTCAATATTTTTTGTAAATTTTATTTATGAAAATTATTGAATTTGTTTATTTGATTTTATATTTGTTTGTTTTTTATTTTTAAAATATTTTTTATATGTTTGAAGAGATCGTAATGCAGTTATTAATTTTTTTTTCAAACTACAACCCAACATTTTCTTTTTCTTAAAATACTTAAACACATAATTTTTCACGATTTTTTTCTCACATTTTCTTTTCACCGTAAATCATAGTCCTTTAAAAGATTTTTTCCCCGCAAATTGAGTTCAACTATTGCTAACACAAAACGAAATTTCATGTTGTCGTTTCAAACGCGCATGTTTTCCAATATTTTCCATAAATCTTTGACATTCAACAGACTTAAATGTACAATAGTATACCAAAATACAGATCCTGGTTCTTCTGAAATAAAGTAGAAACTTACTTTATAATCCTTATTATGATCAATTTATAATGATGAAGGCGTTCGAAACAAAACTCAAACAGTAAACTTTTTGTTTTAAAACCAGGGTTCTAGATAGACACAGGTGACTGTGATCACTCCAAAAGGCTGCAAAGGTCCTTCTAAAAGGCTGAAAAAGTCTGAAACTTTAGCCTGTAAGGCATCAATGACGTCTTTAACTTCCAAAAATATTGTCAGGAGCGTTATTTTGAAGTAAAATTTTAAAAAATCGCAAATGTGGCCACTTTTGATTTTTTGCCTGCATTTTGAGGGCGCCCTCAAAGCTCAAAGGTTGGTCGCACAAATTTTTTTGTAGAATATGAAATGTAGGGAGTTTAGTTGTGAACAACTTTGTATAGAGTTAGTGTTGGCGTTTATTAAATCACTTGGGAGATATTTCAGAAAAACTAAAAATAGTCCAATTTTTTGCCTGTTTTTTGCCTGTAAAAAAAATTGCCGGTAAAATTTTTGTTGGCAAACCTCAGATTCGTGTTCAGCAGCTCAAAATACACTATGGTACAAAAAATCAAAACTACACCAAAACTTGCATTTTTAAAAGCCAGGATTACTAGACTAAAGAATGCACATTACCACATGTACCTAATGAGGTAATTAACAACACAAATGTGTCAAAATAACACAAACAAACGTTTATTCCCAAACGTTCTTAATGAAGGAAAAGAACTTCATTATCAGCGATTAAAGTAATATTTATAAGAACATTAAAAGCATGTTTAACATGAAGAAGACAATGTCTATAGAACTAATAGGAACCCTAACAAGCTAGACTAGCTTACAGTTTTCCTAAGGGTTGATTGGCTTTTAAAGAAAAAATTAAAATTGTCACGACGCGCGACGTTTGATCGCACATAAGAATATGTGGTTCAGGACGGAATTGGCTGGAAACTTTCCTAACTAAAACCCGCTACTCCTCATCAATGCTAAACCATACCAATGGGGGACACTATTGAAAAGCCACTAGTTACAATAATAATATAGAAATTTAACACAAAATGCTATCCATATCCCCTACTTGTCGAGTTTGTATCACCGAGGAGACAATCCCGAACACAGACATGAAGATATGCTATCCCTATCCCCTACCTGTCGAGTTTGTACCGACCTCAGTAGCTTGATCGATAAGGCACCGGACTTGTAACTTGAAGTTCGGTGGTTCAAGTCCCGGATTCAGCGTAGATTTAGAAAAGCGAGTTTGAGTAGTTGTGATATCACGAAAGTGATTAACACAAATATGATAACTTTCAACTAACTGAACTTACCTGTCGAGTTTGTATCACCGAGGAGACAATCCCGAACACAGACATGAAGATATGCTATCCCTATCCCATACCTGTCTGTCCCGGTTGCTCAGTGGTAAAGGCGACACTCTGCGAATCCAGAGAATCCAGATGTCATGGGTTCGAAACCCAGCCGGGACATGACAAGTTATGCTCCCATTTGGGATTTTTACCACATAATAATATGTCTTGGTCTTACTGCTGGAATAATGGGACTTTAAGAGTCTTAATCGGGCAGTATAAATAAGGCGATATTATTATTATTACCTGTCGAGTTTGTATCACTGAGGAGACAATCCCGAACACAGACATGAAGATGATGGCACACGTGTAGTAGTAGTAAGCCTCAGCGAACCAAACACACAGCGTGAACACTTGGAAGATGTAGAACGGGTTGAGGGCCTCCAGGACAAATAGGGCCCAGATGCTTTGGATCGGGACATTGATCTCGTTCTTGCCGTAAACTATACCTCTGAAACACAAGAGGAGTCAGTTTAATGGAGAAAATCCTACAATAATTGAATTGCGTACTCTATTGATTTTTTTTCTTTCAAATACCTGCACTTGAATGTTATATATTATAACAATCAAGCAATAACAGAACTGGTATGCTCATTTATTCACTCATTCATTCACACATGTAAAGGATTAAAGGACACACATTAAAGAGACACACACAAACACACATTAAAGAAAAAGGAAAAAGATTTCATTTCTAAATAATTTTACGTCATGTACATCTCCTAAGTTAATGCTAACATTAAGAGATTTTTTAGCACATTAAACACCTCGGCATTTTGTCTCATCTGCTTCAGGGTACCAATTTTGTTTTAACACAAAGACGATCGGCATGTTTTTAGTGAGTTCTCCCATGGTACCTGCGATACTTGGACAAACTGTTGGCGTAATGGGACTCCCTCTGTCGAGCCGACAATCTAAATAAAGCAATACTATACTATGAGAAACCGTGGTACATGCGTGTACCACCCAGTTGTGGCACATCCGGTCCATTCCGTACAGACACTTGTGTACGCTTGGTCCATTCCGTACAGACACAGACACGTGTGTACACGCGGTCCATTCCGTACAGACACTTGTGTACACCCGGTCCATTCCGTACAGACACTTGTGTACACCCGGTCCATTCCGTACAGACACTTGTGTACACCCGGTCCATTCCGTACAAACAATAAAATTGTGTACACCCGGTCTATTCCGTACAGACACTTGTGTACACCCGGTCCATTCCGTACAAACAATAAAATTGTGTACACCCGGTCTATTCCGTACAGACACTTGTGTACACCCGGTCCATTCCGTACAGACACTTGTGTACACCCGGTCCATTCCGTACAGACACTTGTGTACACCCGGTCCATTCCATACAGACCTTAGTACCCCTTAAACAAAAAGGTGTCTCTGATCTACTAACTCCGATATAGTAGTCTCGGAGATTGATACGAGAGAGTAAAAACAGCGTGCTCGGAAACATCTTTCTCTGGGAGTACTGCGGGAATGGATTGAAACTCTCCCGGAGAATGTTTAACCAACTTACTCGGAACCTATCCCGGATCTATTCCCGAGCTAGTTCGGGACAAGATCCGAGCTAACTCGTCCCGAGTACATGTTCTCGGAACCGTCTCGGAACGAGATCCAGTACCCTGTGGCAACACCGGAAATTGAAAGTAAAATTTGCAAAACATTTTCTAAATCGAGTGAATTCTGCAATTTGAATAAATTAATTAGTTTTCCTGAGATAATTAGTAAAACTCAAATACATAAGAGGTAAAGATATTTTATACAGTATTTTGAGAAACTACCGTCAATATTATGTGTAATCTCATTCCTAAGATAACTTCATAAGTAATTTCGCATCAGTGACTTCTGTTCATCCAAATAAGTGATTTAATAAAACGTGTTTTAAGTAATTTAAGTAATGGTCAATATGTCTGCAAACATAATATCTTTTTAAACTGGACCTAGCATTTAAAATAATTATCACCAACATAAAGGCTAGAATAGCCGTCTTCAGTTAAAGAACGTGAAGAACTTGGTGCTCAATCAATAGATACTACTACTAAAATAATTATGATCTATGGAGGAAATCCACATGATATTTTCCACCTGTTTACATGTATTGTGCATCCAATCCAACATAGCTTCAACCTGAAGAAACCTATTGAAGCTGCCTCCCTCCTCAAACATATTGAACCTGACATGGGATAAGTGAAAGTGACTACAAATTGATGATTTACACAAAATAATTATATCTAACAATTTCTGATAAAAGTCCAACAAGTTGACTCTTCTAAAGTTCCTACATCATAGTTTTAGGGTGTAACTAAAAAGAAATTTTTCTCTACTTTAAAAAGTTTACTGTTCTAAAGTGTACCAATTTCCATGCATTAATCATAAGTGAGTTTTACACTCCAATTAGTGGGGTAAGCAATATCTAAACAATATCTTACATTTTACATTGTTTTATAGTCAAACCAGGATATGTATGTGGAAATGCTGGAGATTAACCTGTTCCAGATATTCCACTTAATCAGAATCACACTCTTAACAGGTGTCTGACTGGGGTATTTTAAACAGGGAAAAGACCAGTGTTTTGCTAGACAACTATGAACAGAGAACTGACTAGCTAAAGGCTTTTTAATAGGTTCACATTATTGAAGATTTGACTATACTGTTCCATAATCAATAGATCCTGTGTTCAATTCACAGTTTTTTTTTCTTTCAAACAGCAATTCTGTTCCCTTTAAAAATGAGGCATTCCTAGCCCTTATCAGGCTAAGTGAGGTTAATGTGGGTAGCTGGGACTATTCCCAGTAAATTCAGTATACAACCCCCATTTTTATTTTAAATAAATAAATCTGTTCTCCGAAAATGTGAGGCTGGTATATCTAGCCCTACTCAGGCTGAGTGAGGTGAATGTGGGTATCTGGTACTGTTCCCATTAAATTCAGAATGAAATTCCCATCCTCACTATCTCAAATCAGGACAGGGGTTTTTCATGAACCAGCTATAACATAAAAAAAAAAAATATTGTAAGTTTAGAAGAAGTATTAAGTGTTGCAAATTTAGACAGTTTTTTTACTTGTAATAAGTACATTTTTTACTATAATGTGTTCATTAATTTTAATTTTTAAAACAGTAGCTTGTATTATTCAAGATCTGACTACTCCCCGTAATCTAAAGATTTTGGTTCATTTTTGTTGTTGTGAAACAGATAATTCTCCTTCTTTAGAAAATATGAGGCTGACATGTGTATACACAGCCTTTATCAGGCTGGGTGAGGTTAATGTGGCTACCTGGTACTATTCCCAGTAAATTCAGAATAAAATGGCCCAACCCAGGCTCGGTGAGCTTAATGTGGGTAACAGGTTTGTGAGTTTCCTGCAAATGAGGGTAAAACCTCGGTCATGATATGACTATATGCAATTGAGGTTAAACCCACTTTAATCAAACAAAAAAAAAATCTGGAAGACTGTTCTTTTTTTTATGAATGCCATATTATAGTCAAAATTCTCTCTGGGTTCTATTTCCTAATTTCATCTTTAATAATCTCAACTTCTGTTCTGGTATTCTTTGTCTTTGGGCAGCCTGCTGCTGGGCAGGAAGATGACATTTCAGCACATCTCTCTCTTAATTACCTATATGTATAATAGATTTAGATTAATTAAGTCCACTTGGCTTAATTTATCTGCTGATTCTATGTATTATATTCTGTTTGTTACATATTTTTGCTTTTAATTCTTTTACCATGAAAATGGAAAAATATAAAACTGAAAAACACAAATTGTCTTCTTATTTATTAATGTTAGCATTTCATCAACAGCTTTTCATCATTGTAGAACCAAATTGCCTTGAAATAGTATATTTTTCATCAAATCCAAATTAATTTTAAAAATTTCCTGTGAAATCACAATTTTCAATTTTTTCCGGGCAATGGCGGTGGTATGAAATTCAATATGGAGCCCCTTAATTATTAAGTAGGTATTCAATTTCCAAAACCTTGTAAAAATAAGCTTAATAAAATGCTCAGGGGGAGGAAATAGTAAGCTTATAAAAGTGTTTCTAAAATGTTAAGCCTTGTCAAAATAAGCTTTATAAAATGTTTGAATCTTGTCAAAATAAGTGTTTTTAAAATCTTTTTAAACACTTTCTGTGCCGTCTGGGTAGTCTGCTGTGACTAAAGATAGAGATACTTTTAAGATGTGAACTTATGTGATACTTTTATTTTCATGTCAATTTTTTTTCTAATGTTTCTAAATTGATTGCATAAATATATTGATACCTTAGATTCCTTGGGTCAAATAAGGTCAAATTATCTCTATCAACTAGGGGTCAGAAATGGACCCTAACTGAGTTAGAACTGACTTAAACTCGAAAAATTAATATTAAAAATTGAATTCGTATCCAATGTCCTATACATATGTCCTAACTAAAGGGCGGGGTTATTGGTTATTGCCTATGGCAATCTCTTTATTCCAATTGTTCCTAGTCTCTTATTGGGATTTTTCATTCTTTAAGGTGTATTCTTCTTTTTTTTTTGTTTTGTTCTTAATTATTTTATTTTATATTTCACAATAAAAAAAATGTTCTATTATAAAAATGTGTCGTATTATTTTTAGGTGGTTTTACAGCTAAAATTCCCAGGGTATTTAAAACGGTCTGTGGTCTAGAAGAGACAGTCCCCGAGAATGTTCTCGGAGACGGTTCCGAGAAGGCTCGGAGACAGTCCCCGAGAATGTTCTCGGAGACGGTTCCGAGAAGGCTCGGAGACGGTCCCCGAGAATGATCTCGGAGACAGTTCCCGAGACCGATCTTGGAGCAATCTCGAGCACCAGCAATCGACGCTACGGTGCGGACGTAGACTGTCCCGTAGCAGTCTCCGAATGGTCTCCTAGGTGTCTCCGATATCATTTTTTGGGATCCGAGACAGGACGATACAATCTCGTTCCTAGATCTCGGAGATGGTTCCGAGACTGTTTTTTGTTTAAGGGGTAACTTAGAAATGTTTTTAAGATTCTTTGATTGGCCTATTGCTAAAATGTTTTTAAGATTCATTGATTGACCTATTGCTAAAATGTTTTTAAGATTCATTGATTGGCCTATTGCTAAAATGTTTTTAAGATTCCTTGATTGGCCTATTGCTAAAATGTTTTTAAGATTCATTGATTAGCCTATTGCTATTGCTTTTTGTGTACCCCGACGTGATTTAGTCACCTTATAAACTGCTCTTCAAACGTGAATCCATCGAACTCGTGAAGTTGGGCGTTGGTCAGACCCTTGTCCAGTCCCACCAGCTTGATGAAGTTGTGGCAGTGTTCACTCCAGACATACATCAGCTTCTTCACGTTGATCACTTTCAGCTCTGTCACCTCTGAAATTCAAATATAATAATAATAATGATAATAATCTGAAGAAGAGATTGCCACAGGCAATAACCCCGCCCTTCAGGTAGGACATTATTGTTATTTTCTTTTCTTTTTTACTTATTTATTTTGTCATTTGTTTGTTTGTTTGTTTTTCTTTCTTTCATTCTTTCTTTTCTTAATTTTATACTGTTGCCTGTTTGTCCTCCTAATAAAGCTTAAAAAAATAAAAAATAAAAATAAAAAAAAATACGTCATCCCTGGAATACGTCAACCTGTCCGAAGTTCAATCCTGTGTCATCCTGGGGACGGCGTTTGAATTTGAATGCAGTCTTACATGTTAACGTCTAAGGAATATGGTTTATTCCAGATGTTAATGTATCTTATGTACGGATAAAAAATATATCTTGATTTGTATGCTATAATAATAATTTCGACTTATTTATACTGCCCGATTAAGTCTAATAAGTCCCATTATTCCAGTACTAAGCTCAAGACGTATTATTAAGTGGTAAAAATCCCAAATGGGAGGATAACATGTCATGTCCCGGGTGGGTTTCGAACCCGCGACCTGTGGATTACCAGACCGCTGCCTTTACCACTGTGCCGCGAATCTGTCCTTAGATCGCTCCTGGACACTCGTGGAGTAGGGTTGGGATAAAGATATCTATGATGCAACCCTTCAACACAACCCCTTCTGTTTTTTTTTCTTTAGTTACACACAGATAGTAAAACTAAAATTATATACTGCGTGAAAAATAGTGTATTCGTATAAGGGGTGTAATTTATCTCTATGTATAAATTGTATATACTCGTAGAGTCAACTTGAGCATCGAAAGTCGCCAATAAGCTTTTCAGTGGTACGTAAAATGGGTTTGTGTCCGCTTCTCTAGAAACAAAAGCAATTTTTTTTTAATTTATTTATTTAATAACAAGATAACACATACAAAGGTATTTTTCCTAAGCTAAAGCTTCTAAGAAAGCTAAAGTTTCATTCATACCTTTGGAAGTTCCATCACACAAGTAGATCCGAATGGATTTGGTGGCCTTCGGAAGATCGTCAGCGTTATTGTTCTCCTGTATCCTGAAATGAAAGTTCGAAATTAAGAAATCTACCCTTATGTTTTACAGTAGGTACTTATATGTCCCATAACCCACCTCAGTAGCTTGATCGATAAGACGGCGGACTTGACCTCTGGAGGTCGGTGGTTCAAGTCCCGGTTTCAGTGTAGATTTAATAAAGCAAGTTTGAGTAGTTGTGATATCAAGAAAGTGATTAACACAAATAAATATGATAACAATATGTCCCATAAGTCCTTGTGAAGGCCCTATAACTTGAACATTTGGGGATTATTATTTACTTATTTTTATTTTTCCTAAGGGTAGAAAAAGACTCGAGGCCTTAGTTTTACCAAAGAATCTGCGCAGGTAGAGTCCCAAACAAGTGCTTTTTCTTTTCCTTAGTAATATTATATTTATTCTGGTTAATAATGCGAGCATAATGGGTATACCAAAAATATCAACACAGTCTTTGATAATAAATTCTGTATACTTTCCGCGCAAGGTTATTGGATTCAACATTGAGAACAGGAAATTCCACCGAATATTTTATAATTTATTCAAGTCAAATCTACAACCCAGCTCAGCTGTTCCAATACTCAGTGAGTGTAAAGTCTCACCCAGGCTTAAGCTTTAATAAGACGACTCAGAGAATAATTATCTAAAAATCCAAAACCCCGTATTTTTTAAGCGAACGAATTTTTTTTCACTTTTTTAAATAAAAAAAAATTAGGTCTTCCTTGAAACAAAAATTCAAATTAGAAGTTTAATCAAGTAGAAACTTAACGGTTAGTCAATGCCTTTTTAAAGATCTTCCAGGCCATCTTCGTCTTTGCATTAAAAAATCAAATTTCAACGATTTGTGAGACAATTAAATCTGACTTTGCAACACCCCAATAATGTGGCGAAGTTTATTTCAATGATATTCCAAGAACTCACCCAAACAGTGGAATGGAAATAGTCTTGACGTCCTTGATGAAATACGACTTGAATATGTACTCATACGTATCCTGAAATTAGAAGATTAATAAATTTAATCAACATTTAACGATTCAATACTTTGTTTATCTTGGATTAAATCTCATCCTGGTTCGTAATTTGGCCCTAAATATATGCATAATGGAAAAATACCAAAATTTATCGATTGAATTAATTCTTCATGTCCTTGTTCTTCCACAAAAAGTGGATTTTTTTATGGATACCTGCTTGAGAATAAAAATTCAACTAAGAGGTCTCATAGTAATGACGAGCAAAAATTAACACCATGGCATACCTACAATCTACATATACTCGTACTAGCGGGCTGTCGCCCGCTTTGGGGGCCGAGGCATGGCCGTGAAAGCAAAAAATCCTTTTTCGCCAATGCAGGTGTTGTAGTGGGAATTTCAAAAAATCCCGTCTTATTTCACATGTAGACTATAAGACAAAGCTACCTACCAAATTTCAGCTCGCTAGGTATTACGGTTTGGGCTGTAGAGCGATGATCAGTCAGTCAGTCAGTCAGTGACTTTGACATTTATATATTAAGATGTTGGAAGCTACTCTTTTATATTTATAATATTTGATTTTACTGGTCTAATTTAATGTTTGTTGAATCATTCAAAAGACTCTAAAGTGAAAGGTAACAGCTTTCTGGTACAATAGACTCCCGAGGGTTTTCAAGGGATTCACGTGAGGGATTTACATGACCAGCTACGGTAATACACCATTGTCGAATAAGGTACCTTGCTGAATCAAACACCTCGGCCGAGGTGTGAAGAAGCCCTATAGAAAAAAGAGACATATGGTCTACGTCCCAATGGTCCAGGAAAACTTACCACAATCAAAACTTTTTCCGCCTTAGAAAGGGAGCATCTCTGGTGGGTGAAGTAGAGTTGCCAATGTGGGTACCAGTGGAACACGAGCCTTAATATGCCCAAAGTCACCAGATAGAGCACCCATGTCATAATACAGTATACTGTGCATTTCCTGTAGCCGAAGATTTCCTGAGAAGTAACCACCGTGGAGGTTTGAATCAGTAAATACATGCACTAATCCGTAACCATTTTAATTTTGTAATTCATGGAATATTTCGCCAAATCATCACAGACTCACACACTAAAGTAAGTCGTCACCTGAACACTCTGTCCTATTTTCATGAGCACAAACTTGAAGTTCTTCAAAAATCATAGTACCTATGCCACAAAGGAAGACTATTATAAATACTGCAACGCCCAGTACAGTGATACGTTTTTATCAATTCGCTCCTTGACGATTTCTATACACAAAGTGTTTTTTTAGTGATATCACCTTTTTTTTTTTCTTTTCTCTTTAATCTTGACAGTAGTATTGCGAGTGAGTTACAAGAAAAAATAGTTATGAGAGCCTTTTAAAACGCAATAAATATTTTTCTAAAATAGGCACTTATTAGATTAGTAAGTTAGTGAGATGTTGGTCAGGGGAACTTACCATTTCGTCCTCTTCACCCTTGTTGAGGCACTTCTGCTCATTGTTGAAGTCCTCCATGTGTCCATTGTGCTTTCCATTCTTGTAACTATCTGAAACACACGAATCATCATACATTAGCTTGATCGATTCGGCGGCGGCGTAATCATTATTATTATTATTATTATAGTACGCTTTATTAGGTAGAACAAAAAATATATACGGTAAAATACAATGAAATTATAAAGAAAAACAAAAAGATTAAGCAAAGATACAAGAAAAAAAAAGAGAATGAAGTTGATGTCCTACCTGAAGGGCGGGGTTATTGTCTGTGGCAATCTCTTCCACCCAACCCTTTAGGTAATCGTGTCCTGATGGTCAGTGGTTTGAGTCCCAAGTACGACACACATTTAGTAAGGCGATTTTGAGCAGTGTTTGAGAGAACTGGTATTGTGATTGAACTCCCAGTCTCATCTAAATAAAGGATACAAAAATTGTGACCTCACGATTTTGGTTAGCATAAATATGATAAAGACAATACCTACGGGCTGAGATAAATTCTCATCATAGCAACAGTAAATATTTTTAATTTCTTTTTACTTTTTATTGACGTTTGATACTGTTGTATCATAAGGTTTAAAGTTTTTAATTAAAATAAAATAAGCTTTTTAATATTATGAATTCTTTGTTAGCAAAAGGTTTAAAAAATTAAATGAAATAAAACAAGTTTAAAAAGTATTAATTCTTTGTGATGGTACACAGCATTACCAAGAGCCTTCTTCTAACTCTAGTCATACCGCCTCTGATCGGTACTCATACAAGAAATTACTGGGGTTTCACTATGATTTATGAGTAAACCCTAGAACAAGGTTGTCCAACCTTTGAACCACCTCGGACCGCAAGGGATAAATCTAGAAAGCTCGAGGGCTGGAGAGGTAAATAAAGGTAAAAAGACATATTTAGGTATAGAGGGTGGGGATAAGAAGGAAGAGAGGGATTGTTTAAAATAGTGAACTGTTAAAACTTACCAATCTAGGGTTTTATATATAAAAAAATACTACTTGACCTATGTTGTTTCATGTTAATATTTCCTTAGCCGGCCGCAGAGTAAACAACCCTGCCCTAGAACATTCAAAGTATAGAGTAGAAAATTTTCTAAAAAATAAATAGTTATTTTAGATATACATCTATCCAATCCACCAGAACTTTATTACTATAAACCATAACCTTACCCAGTACAAAACTTCGAAACCTCGTTAACAAAGCCTTCATACTTCACTAACAGTTACTATAATGACTTACTATGATTTTTCGTAATTAGCTTTACGATGGCTCTCATTAATCCATTATCGGATCCAATAAATAACTGTTTTTGAGTGCGATGTCGATCAAGTGGCGGACTTGTACTATATCTAGGACATCAGCATGAAGTTTTACGACGTTTGAAAATAAATAAAAGTGTTAAGGGTGGAATTATTAATAGTCGTTTTTGTATTATGTCTGTAGCGCTAATTCACGTATTGCATACTATGTAAGATAGGGAACACCGACGCTTAGCAATGACTGTCCTCTACAACTTCAGTAGCTTGATTTTTCATTTTTTTCTCTTCCCTTAAAAAATAATTGATTTGCAAGAAGAAGTAGTCCTAAAACTGTACAAAGAGACAGTATCGACCGAAAAGATTTGGTGTAAGAACGTTCCAAAAAAGTACGTTAACAAACTAGCTAATAGTCGGTTTCAGAACTGATTATTATTCCCATTGGTCATAATTGAAAACCCTTAAAAAAAAACCTTTTGTAAATAATACTCTTTAGTTTAATGTAACCACCAGGCGGAGATGCATTTTCTATCACCACCCTCCGAGTCTTATCATGTGGTCACAAACTCATATTAAAATGAGGAAAAATCCAAGCATCTGGTGGAATCCGATCTACAGATCACGGATCCACGCGCTAGATCCACGACTTTACAAGTCTAGAGCCGTAACCACATCGACAACCAATGCTTGGTAGAGATTAAGTCCGATACAGTTTCACATTCAACTTGCCCAGTCTGTCAACAACATTCTTTTCATACCGTAATTCCTCCTCCACTAGAAAGCGATCAGTCAATCTTGTTAATCTCTTTAGTTGATAAAGGGCTGAGTGAAAATTGTTGTGGTTAAATAAGTAGTTTAGAATACAGTTATTCGTGTGAATTAGCTCAGAACACGTGACTAGAAATGAATTGCTTACATTTAATAATAATATCGCCTTATTTAAACTGCCCGATTAGGACTACTAAGTCCCATTATTCCAGCAGTAAGCCCAAGACGTAGGTATTATTATGTGGTAAAACTCCCAAATGGAAGAATAACTTGTCATGTCCCGGCTGGGTTTCGAACCCGCGCCGTCTGGATTCACAGAGTGCCGCCTTTACCACTGAGGTACCGGGACATCTCATGTGCTTATATGCATAGGTGTCTCCCTCTACTCAGTTATATGTATCTCCCTGACCACATTTATTCAACAGGACTACTTAAGACCTAGTTAATTCCGTTAAATTACACTCTACCGCGCTGTCTCTTTCTTTGTATTGGCGTTCTTCACACCTCGGCCCAGGTGTTTGATCTTATTTTTCTCCCTTCCATCATTTTTGTTTTAAAACACCTATAAGGGAAATTAATGTCTAAAAACACCAAACACTGTAGATGTTTTACAGTATTATGTTAAAAAGAGAGTTGTAGCCCGTTCCAGTAACACTCTCCACTCTCATAATCTTGAAATCTCCCTTTCAACCATGACACAACGCACTCTGATTGGTTAATTTGAACGCAATAACCAATCCGAGTGCGTTGTGTGACATGGATTTTGAGAGTTGAAAGTGTTTCTGGAACGGGCTACGTGTAACGGATGAAGGTTAGTGTAAATAGAAAATCGATTTATTTGGATTTTACGTCGAATTCAAGTGCATGTTCAATAATTGTTCATAATATCACATGTTCATACTTTCAATTCACTGGAAACTCACAAAGCAGCTACTAAAATTAACCCCACCCAGGCTGGGTTGGTGTAGTTGCTTTCATAAAAAAAAAGAAAAAAAAAAAAAAGAAAGAGCATTGAAAAGAATAAAGCAAAGAGTTAAGAATGAGTGCCCGGATGATGACTTACAGTTCTCAGGAAACGTCTGGTAGTTTAATTTACGACGTCTGGGCATGACGACGTCCGATAGTAGAATCAGTTGTAATTATCACTCAAAGACGATTCGTTTCTTATCCGTTGCACTCTTAAATCTAGTGACTAGATTATAAGCTAGCACGCTGTATGGCTCGTAGAATGAGTTATCACTAAAAGGCCATCCGATTTTAATCCGTTTCACTATTTTACCGACGATATGATAAGCTAGCACGCGATTTGGCTCATTGGATCAGTTGTTATAACTAAAAGGCCATTCGATTTTAATCCGTTTCACTTTTAAATTTAGTGCTATCACACAATAGCACCTGGTTTGACTTGTAGGCTCACTTATTTATCACACAAAGGCCATGCGATCTTAATCCGTTTCACTCTTGAATCTACTGACCAGACTTAAATCACCCGTTGGTAAGCTAGCACGCAGTTTGGCTCAAAGGATCAGTTATTAATCACTAAAAGGCCTTCTAATCCGTTCCACTCTTGAATCTAGTGACTAGATGATAAGCTAGCACGCGGTTTGGCTCAAAGGATCAGTTATTAATCACTAAAAGGCCATCCGCTTTTAATCCGTTTCACTCTTGAATCTAGTGACTAGATGATAAGCTAGCACGCGGGGATCCGTTATCTTCTTCAATGTGAAATTAACGTCAATCGGGAAACAATAGAGATCACTGTTTATCTCGAACCGTAGATCGCGCATTCTCGATTGCAAGTGTTTATCAACAAACAAACAGTTGATTTTTCTTTCACATAAAAAACTAGATAGAGCACTGAAAATTTAAACTGTCACCATGGAAGAAAACTATGTTCTCGTCATTCTGAATCCAGGAGAAACGTTTCCACGAGTTAATTTGTGTGTAATAAAAGCTGTAATTATTGTAATGAAAGCTTTAAAATGTGTAGAATAGTTCATATGTTTATAACCTAATATAAATTCAACTATACGGAGTCTGACTTTATAGTTTCAGGACTGATGCTGTTCCAGAAAGCTTATCCGCAACATTTGTTTTAACAAATGACGGGTTACCAGAGCTATTTTCGGGTTACGGGTAATTTCTTCAAAAAAACTAGCAATATTTTTTTCAATAAAAACGTAACAAAGGAGTCTCCTAGATTTTAAAATAAAATCTAAAATATTTGGAGTAAAAATAAGTCAGCGTTGTCAATCAATAAATCGTACTTACAGCTTTATAACAAGCTGCATTACTGTGAATTTATATACGCATCAGTTTTTCTGTACAGCACTAACAGCATCAGCCCTGGGACTAGTCAGACCTAGTAGAAAATAAAGTACCTAAAACAAAACAAAAGCAACGTGCTTTTCTCATTTAAGTATAATAGCTAAATTTTATTAATTTAATACATATAATTAGAATTTTTTAATAAAGAGGTTTGTACCCTTTATTTGTATAAAAAGGGAGAGTAAGTTGATGTATTTTCAAGTAAAGCTTTAAATATTTAGATATGAATTATTATTATTATTAAATTAATGCTTTATTAGATACAAAGACATATATAATCATACATGTATAGTACAAATAATTATTATAAATTAAAAATAAAAAAATAGAAACAATAAAAGGGGGAAAAAAAAGATAAATACATATGTCCTAACTAAAGGGCGGGGTTATTGCCTATGGCAATCTCTTCCACCCAACCCTGTATTTATTTCGTCTTATTTGAAGAAAAAAAAACCACGAAATATTATTTAACTTCAAGCAAGGACAATACGCGCACTGAATTCTTGTCCGCTAATTCTCACGCGAGGAAGAACTTTAAGTGCGCAGCAGAACTGAACGCCATGCGGTGACCACGCGGCCACCACGTGAAACCACCAAGGAGAACAGAAACCACCTCGAGGTTGAGCAGTGATGCAGAGGACCTCCTGAACTAGAAACGTACATACTACACGTGCACTGTTGGAGAGAGAAAGAGAGAAGGAGGAGGAGAGAGAGGGAGTGAGAGAGAGAGAGAGAGACAAGGAGTGAGAAAGAGAGGACTAAATCGACCTACGGACTAAAGAATTAGTCCGGTGGATCTCACCAAAATAATCGAATAAATTTTGCCCAGATCAGTTGGCCGGATGATCGAATGAGTTTTGCACAGATCTGTAAGATAGGTATATCACTAAGGTCTGATTTATCCATGAGAATTAACTGCACGAATTAATCGTTAAGAGAGAGAGAGAGAGAGAGAGAAGGAGGGGGAGAGAGACAAGGAGTGAGAGAGAGAGAGAGAGAGGACTAAATCGACCTACGGAATAAAGAATTAGTCCGGTGGGTCTGACCAAAATGATCGAATAAATTTTGCCCAAATCAGTTGGCCGGATGATTGAATGAATATTGCACAGATATGTCAGATATATGTATGACTATGGTCCGATTTACCCGTGTCTGATTTTATAACAATTTTAAATTTACAAATACAACATCTCCTAAGCTAATATAAAATAACTTATGAGGAGTGAATTAACTGCGCGAATTTATCGTTGTGTGTGTATGGCGGGAAATTGCTCAGTTTTTTTAATGAATATTTATTTAAAAAGACGTCTGTAACATTCAGAGTGCTTGCCCTGCTCATTTTAGTTTTGGATTTCTATATCTGACTTGTACGATTTTGTTTTCTATAACATTCAGAGTCTTTGGCCTCGCCCACAAATAAATCTGACGAATTTATCGTTAGGTGTATGGCAGGCCTCACAGTGAATGTTGTGTTAGCTAAGTGTGTGTGAAGGCAAAAAAGTTTATCCGCTTCGGATGAATCCTAAATTGAAAAAAAAAGTGTGTGGCTGCTGGCTTAACAGAGAACACTTTATTTGGAATTTGGTCGAGGAACCTGATTGGGCAGACAGTCCAATGTAAAACGCATCAGTGGCCCAATAAGAAAGCTAACTTTATAAGTTTCTCGATTTCCAAGAATTAGCAAATGACACACTGTAGACAGTGTATACAGACACGACAGTGCGTCTGGCCAAGTTCTGTCTTGACGCACATTTTTTTTTATTATTTTAAGATGAGTGTTTCACAGCATTTTATTTCGTAGCCATGAAACAGGAGCTACTGTAGACGCTTGTGGTCTGTGTTGTAGCTTGCTCATCCCGTAGTATGCCTCCCCTCAGATAGGCGAGAAGTGACACAATACTTCCCAATTAAGTGCTGGGTCAAAACGAGCGCACCGGAAGGTATCCCCCTAACAAAGAATTGTAACCAAATTTTGAATACAAATTTTTGTCGGCCCGGGGGATCGAACCCGGGACCTTCCGCATGGCAAGCGAGTGCTTAACCACTGATTGTATGCAATATACATTTGTACGTATTACACGAATTGTTTCATCATGCATAACTCTGCTATCATAAGTCATCGTGGCCGAGTGCTATAGTGCACTGGCTTACAAGCACGGTAACCTGGGTTCGATTCCCGGAAGTTTAGTAACTATCTGCTCTGTACTTGAATGTCCGGCGTCCACTCAAATCTCGTGAGGAAAAATGAGTAAATGAGTATGAATATCCACCAGTGGCAGCATTATGAGAAAGAAATTAGTTACTTGGACAATTAATGATGTAGTTAAGTGTCTCCAAACGCTGATATGTGTTACACTAAAATTGTGACGTAATCACATACACAACGCATGTATACATATTATATTACATATATCTGCTGAAACCTGAGTATTTTAGTTTTTAATTTTATCCCTGACTATAAAAAGCAGCAGGGATCAAGTTCACCGGGAGGTTTTGTATGTTTTTTTTGTCAAATCTAGTTAAATTTTTAACGTAAACGAATCTAGTAAATAAAAAGGTCTTAGTCTAATCCATAATACTACCCTTTTTTTCAAAAAACCATTTAAAAAAAATTACGAGTTAGTGTGAATCGGTAAGTAACAGAAAGATATTGAAATGTTTATTTTACAACCCCTATATTAAGAGCATGTGAAAACTTAGTATTCATTTTGTTTATTAACTATTTTTTAAATAAATTTAATAGTCACATTTAACTCGTCTGTAAAATATCACAAGCCTTGTTGCAGTTATAAAATGAGTTCGAATTGTATGCGCGCCTGATAACATTTGTAGGTATGTGATGTGCAACATTTGTCACACCGAACACTACCCTCAGCGCGTCCATAATGAATGGCGAGCGTACTTACTGCTAGTAATGATATAGTATTATGACACTGCTGGACAAAAGTATCTTCTTTACTCTTCCATTTAATATATATCCTGTGATTTATACATCCAGTTAACATTAACAACATCCTCAAAGCTATTATACTCCATTTACCTTAGAATCTGCTTTTGGAAGTATGTATATTCCAAAGATAGAGTCAAGGATTGAACGACTCTTAAAGAAACCTTTTCTACGAGAAATATGATCAGTCCACTTACATTTTAAACGTCATCCATGACATCTTGAGAAAAAAAATCTAACCGAATTATGTATAACATAATTTTTTAGACAAAGCCAATAATTGGAACTATTTCATTTTCCTTGCTGGCTTCCTAACGAAATAAAAAAATATAAAGAAGGTCAACTGGCAGTTTTAATAAATAATTTGAATATTATGTGATAAGAAATGACGATTTCCCATAAGACTGTGGATAGTTGGCATTATATATTTAATACCCATTTTGAAGGTAGTACACTGTACAGGAGCCTATGAATAAATAAATTAATAATTTATTACCTATGTTGAAAACAATTTTTGTCGAAATGGTAGCTCTTCATTGAACCACTCTCTCTCATTTTCAAAATTTGAATCGCCAGTTGAATTGTTGCTAATTGAGAAATTTAACCAAAGCACTTAAATTCGGTTGGTCACATGTTGTCATCATCTTCCGCTGCCGAGTGGGAGCATTGGTGCCAACGGAACATCCGCTCGAATGATGTTCCCCACACACTGGAACATGGCAGCTGACACATGTACGATTTCCAGACCTTTCAACTCGGACGAATTTCGGACACTGATAATTACCTAATTCCCCGTAATTTCTTGATCGGCACATCAAAGAAAACAATATTTTAGAACGCTAGACGAAAATCTGACTTGATTCTACCAGTTTAAACTGGTTTTAGGTGCCAATCAATTCGAATCAATTCGAAAATTTCTATGCAGCACACCACTCACGGGTTAATAGTTCATTAACCAGTTGATCATAGATTTGTGCTTTCTGTTCTTGATTAACTTCCCACCAACAATACAACTGGGGAAAGTGTGTTTTACAAGCCACTGATACTCATCACTCATCATAAGGTGTAACAGCCATATCGCTGGGGAACGTTCAACCGATACAGTACTCTAGTCATGTCAGGTCAAAAGACAATAAAAGGAGTGGGTCCATTCGACGCGCCATCGACGCTGGCCCAAGTGGGCTTGGGAAATGGTAAAGTAAAAGAAGAAGAATCTAGTCATCAAGTACATAATATGTACTTACTACTCAAGTATGTATAATATATGTATATGTAAAATTTTGAACACCCTATCACTATCCTCAAGATCTGCTTGGAATCGGTTTGAGATCAAGGCTGTATTGATTGGCCAATTTATTATTGCTACCCAATTAAAAAGACTTCGTAGCAAAATAAACGCAATGTTTATACGAGCTAGTTTTAGCTGGACTTGAGTTCAATTAGTTTCAATTGATAGATTGTAAATATTGTGAGAAATTCAATTTAAGATGATTTGTATTATTTAATTTCAAAATTAACAGTATCATCACAAACACGAACTCTGTATCGGATCCTCTGTTGATGGGTGTTTTTATTCTTATGGGTTTTTTGAGTCCTTTGATCCTACCGAATTATATGCAAAGACTACCGATAAAATTATTAAAGCGTACATGAAATTGATCCAAATTACACGAAAAGTTTCCTAGTAAAGAACAGGGGCAACAGGTTTTCTTTTGCTAGGCCCCTTAACACCACTGATGAAATAAATTTCAATCGATACCATCATCGAATTCTATATCATGTAAAATAGTTCATCCAACCATTTCTGGCAGGGCTCCCACGACATTGAAAGATGGTTAGAATTATGTATTTTATTTAAGACATTGTATTGATATCCTTCTACCACCGGGATATAATAATGTCAGATAGGAATCCTACCAATCTCACGGACACATCAGAATTATTATTCTTAGTACCACTTTTTGCTCACCTCAAGTTCTAATATTAAGTTACGAAGTAAAAAAAATACATCCATCGTCATCCGTGACAAGGATCTCAAGTAATCGAGGTTATACATGCAAGATTCTTGCTATGTTTTCCTCTTCTTATATCTTAATTAATATTTAATCATCTTGAAGCAGATATGGTGGAATTAGATGCAAGAATATATAAATAGGTAACTTCAATAATCATAATTATATACATATCTATATATACAGGGTGCGGCGCGGTTATGTCCCCTTTTGAATATTCTATTAAAAAAAGGCTGTCAGTCTTACCTGATGCTTGTTGTTGGATTATCATCTAGAAATACTCGTATGTAAGGTTTGATTTTATCTAGTTTTATACAGGGTACACCATTCAAATAACGACCGTCATTGTCGATACACTGCTAAATGCGATTTCTTAAGTTTCGCTCTACTTTTTCCAACATTGTGACAGGTATACGGCCTATTTCACGGCAAATGTTGTGTTTTAACTCTTCAAGTGTTCTTGGACGATCATTGTAAACTTTCGATTTGAGGTAACCCCACAAGAAAAAATCACAGGGAGCTAAATCCGGGGATCGCGCTGGACAGGGAAGGTCACCTCTTAAACAAATCAAACGCCCTGGGAATAACTCTCCACGCAATAAGCTTTCTGTGTCTTTGATAAAATAATTTTGACAACTGAGCTAAATTGAATCGAAAAAATTAGTAGTTTGTGCATCTTCTAACTTTGTTTGAACTTGTTTAATTAGAAGTGCGGCTTAACACTGGGCGATTCAAAATGGGACATAACCGCGCCGCACCCTGTATAAAACACTACTAAAAAAACTGGTATTGAAGTGGTTACCGCGCTAGTGCAATCCATGTAGCGTAGGGTTGGTTCGAATCCCTCCCCGTACATGAATTCAAACAGGAAAACCGCCAAATATTTTGGCGGTTAATAATAATATTATTTGTATTCGAAATTTGGTTACAGTTGTTGGTGAGGGATACCTTCCGGTGCGCTCGTGTTGACTTAGCATCAGAATGGGAAGTATTGTGTCACTATTGGTAAGCGAAGGATTTTACCACTGCGTTAATCGTACGATCATTGTTCAAATAATAATATTAATAATAATAAATACCAACAGACGGACAGACATACCTTCAACAGACAGGTAGACAGACATACCTACCTTCAACATATAGACATAATATATACCTTCAACAGTTACCAATTCATACTGTTTACATTTTTTAATTTTTTATAATATGTATTCTTTGTAAAATTTGTAAGAGACACCTTGTCGTAAATAAATATACCATCTAACAGACAGACATATATACCTCCAACAGACAGACAGGCATACCTTCGACATCGCAGACAGACATACCTTCAACAAATAGACATACCTACCTTCAACATATAGACATAATATATACCTTCAACAGTTACCAATTCATACTGTTTACATTTTTTATTTTTTTATAATATGTATTCTTTGTAAAATTTGTAAGAGACACCTTGTCGTAAATAAATATACCATCTAACAGACAGACATATATATCTTCAACAGACGGACATATACGTATACCTTCAACAGACTAAGAGACATACCTTCAAAAGACGGACAGATAGACATACATACCTTCAACAGACAGACATATATACCTTCAACAGATGGACCGACAGACATACCTTCAACAGACGGACAGACATACCTACCTTCAACAGACGGACAGACAGACATACATACCTTCAACAGACGGACAGATAGACAAACATACCTTCAACAGACCGACAGACATAGATACCTTCAACAGACGGACAGACAGACATATATACCTTCAACAGACAGACAGACAGACATACATACCTTCAACAGACGGACAGACATACCTTCAACAGACGGACAGACAGACAGTATATATATACCTTCAACAGACGGACAGACAGACATACATACCTTCGACATCGAAGCCTGACATAGCTTCAACAGACGGACAGACAGACATACATACCTTCAACAGACGGACAGACAGACATCCCTACCTTCAACAGACAGACTCATATACCTTCAACAGACGGACAGACAGACAGACATACATACTTTCAACAGACGGACTTATATACCTTCAACAGACGGACAGACATACCTTCAACATCGAAGACGAGCGTGTCGGCGGACATGTTAGGCAGGGCGGCTAATTTGGAATTTTTATAGACTGGTAGTCCCGCAGTATCTCCGTGACGATGGTCTTCCGGCTCTGGCTCTTGATGATGTCAACCTTGACACTGCAGACGGCGGACTGGGTGAATGGGCGGGCAAACTCCCAGTGATACATTCACGAAGTGGGCAGGTGCCGGCGAGGACGCTCCTGGATAGAGAGAGGCGAGAACTTTGCTGAAACAGGCAGAAAAAGAAATGATAATATAATTTATTAGAGTAGTTACAACGTTGCCGAGTGAATTAGTGCGCCAGGCATTGCACGCATGGTGACCTGGCTGGAAATAATTTTTCTGCTCTGTACTTGGATGTTCGTGGTCCACTCATAGACTCATACCTTGTATTTTACACTTCATAGACATACACCTTTTGTCTTGAATAACTAGCATTAACTTTTGTTAATGTTAGTTCTGTTAATGTTAGACACAGTTAGACTAGCATTAACTTTTGTTAATGCTAGTAACAAAACTTTTGTTAATGCTGGTAACAAAACTTTTGTTAATGCTAGTCTAACTCTTGTCTTGAATAACTTTCTATCCGAGACCAGAGTTTTAAATTCCTCCTTGAAGGAAATGCTTATCCACATCATCTCACCATACACAACATTTTCTGTTGTTGGTTGAATGACCCTTTCAACTGGCAAGGTCATATTGAGATTGGGGTTTTACCCTCCAAGGGCTAACCACACTGGACGTTGCTTAACTTGAGTGACCGAACGAGAACTGGTCTATTCAACGTGCCATCGACTCCGCCGCCGGCTCATGACTAGTGTTTTTTTAAACCATTTTTTCAAAGAGGAATTAAAATAGCTTTTTATATACTCTCTAAAAAATTGATATAAATACTCGAGACTTAAACCAGAACCAAAGTCCACTTCGCTGACCTCTCAAGAGTTTCAACTACCCAGTTTGACTATCAATTATATGACATTATGGTAGTCACCGTGGCCGAGTGAGTTAGCGCGCTAGACATTGCACGCACGGTGACCTGGGTTCGATTCCCAGCGGGGCAGCATTTTTTCTGCTCTGTACTTGGATGCTCGGGGTCCACTCACACCTCGGGAGGAAAAATAAGTAGCTGATTTAATGTTAGCAGCGACCAGTGACGGAATTATAGGCAAAAATAAAATATTGGGATATTGAGGGCGGAATTAATAGACAACATCAATAACCTAAGTCTTTTGTAAGTGTCGGTTTTGCCTATCTTACACAGGACGCAATCCGTGACTTAGCGCTACAGAGGTATTACAAAAACGTCTATTAATTCCGCCCTAAAGATATGGAAAAGTCCTATAATTCTGCGCTACCCACTAAAAAATGTGATATCATAACACAAAGAAACACATTTATTTATTATTTATAGGACATTATGTTTCCTTTAGAGTTCACACCACAGCCCAAAGAAGATTCATAATTTACATAACTCCCAAGACAAAAAAACTTGGCAACTTGCAGTGCATTTCTGTCAACTTTACATTTAAAAAAATAATGGAACTTCTGATAAGCGAGGTCTTAAACTATTGAGCAAGACGTCCTCAGAAAATTGAGACCGGTTTTTTTTAGCACCATCAAAGTTGAATAATATCAAACAAGGCGATTTGTTGAGAGAGTATAACCTTTTAAACTTTCAGTGCCGGACCGAGGGTGGGGGTTGAAGTCTTCCCCCGCCCCCTTCAAATTTCAAATACCAACAATTATTAAAATGGGTTATTTTTAAAATTTCTAGGCGGTTTCCTATTCTGGGTTCTGCGCAGGTGAGGGGGTTTATCTCTGTTTTAATTCGTACTTTTTATTAAATTTCAGGGAAGTTACCTATATACAATACTGGTGGCTTTGGTTGTAGGTATAGGTAATTTTCGCATTAGAACTGAGTACCATAAATAGTATTTTAAACTTACTTGTAAAGTTAATGCTAGTGAGCAGAAATATGAGAACAAAAAACACAGCTTCTCAACAGGCTAGTAAAAGTTGAACTTGGACTATAAATTCACAAAGATCGAAAAATACTCAGCGAAGTATAAAGGAATATACACTTGGACGACAGTACTTGAACTTCAAGAACATTGTCATAATCAGAGAAGAGACAAAAGACGACTAAACAGTATGGGATCCGGTCTTGACTAGTGAAACCAAAACAATTAAGATAATCAATATAAGGGCGAACCATAACAACAAATTAAAATTGGCCTGTTCAATGACACGAACAAATTAATCAAGACATCTTGGACTAATGTTTTTTCACTTCTGAGAATCTCTAATATTAGATATTGGAAATGTTCCTTTCTTTAATGAAAAAAAGAAATTCTCTGGAAAAAAATTAGGACATTTTTGTTACCTCCTAAGAGTGCTGACTTGCTGAGCAACTTTGGGTTTGTGCTGTCGTCTGTCGGTATAAAAAAATTTATCATTGCAACGCACAAATCACAGAAACTATTGAACGGATTTCAATGAATCTTTGTGACATGTCATTTTGTGAACCTAGAGCCCGCAGTTTCCTCATGCAGAAGATCAGCATAGACATTCAGTTTCCTCTCTGATGTACAATGCCCAAGTCCCTATCTATGGACGAGATATTTTACTTGTAATAACTTAATGTAATAAACTTCTTCTTCTTTTACTCTGTCTTATCCCGCTTAAGCAGGGTCGACGTTGTTCAACCTCATGGTTGAGGTTGGTTACGGCTGGATTCTCTTCCTAACGCCAACGGTTCTTTTTGATTTAACGTCCTGGATTTGGGTTTTACCCTCCATTCGCTGGGAATCGTACCAGCTACCCACATTAACCTCACCTAGCCTGGGTAGGTCTGGAACTTTGAACTATGAATATTATTGAAAACCGAATAAAATTTCTATGATTTGTTATTATTTTAGGACGTGTTGCAGATGATCTCATTTTAAATTCATCAACTTTGAACCAGGGGATCTTGGGCAACAAGAGTTTGCACCGGACCTCTAACTTTTCATATAAATGTTTATATCTCGTGAAACATACACCCAATTTTGTTGAGTGAGTGAGTGCGTATATTGTGTGTGCACAATGTAAACTATTCACGAAGAAGTAATGTGTCCAATGTGTCCATTATTGGCAGTCTATTTTTATTCAACAATAATAATTCCATCAAATTAGTCATTTGTGTTAGAAAACAAATACTAAATGTATTTTATTCCTGCAATAAAAACTGCATTAACATACCGGGTAATACTATATGGTTAGTTGTCATCGTGGCAGAGTGAGTTAGCGCGCTAGGCATTGCACGCATGGTGACCTGGATTCGATCCCCAGCGGGGCAAGAATTTTTCTAATTTGTACTTGGATGTTTGGGGTCCACTCACACCTCGTGAGGAAAAATGAGTAGTTACTTGTATGAGCAACGACCAGTGGCGGCATTACCAGAGTAACAAAAAATATAATGTAATAGAATAATTAATTTCAAATGTGAAGGAGGCTCTTAGTAATGCTGCGCTACCCACAAAAATTGTGAAGAGGCCTTGTGCTTCACCACAAATAAAATCATAGGTAGATCACCTGAACACCAGTGTCTAGTACTCAATATTCACCGAATTAAAAACTTTTATGGCCTTTAAATTCATAAGAATTTCCAGTCACCACGGCTTCAGGTATCTACCTCACGTACTATATAGGCAAGTAGGTATCATAGACCATAAGAAATGACTATCAAATGGAACTTTGAACTATGAATATTATTGAAAACCAAATAAAATTATTATTATTAGTATAATTATTATCATCAAGAAACTGACCGTCCGTCGCATGAATATCTAGGTATATTCTTTAATATGGCAATATATGGCATCAATATGGTTGAACCCCTCCCAAACGCTCAATACCCCACTTCAATGTTGATTGATACACTTCAGTGCGATATAGTCATTGACAAATCCGATGGACTAACCCAGTGTTTTTCAAACTTTTTTCAAACATTAAAGCAGCTACTCATTTTTCCTCACGAGGTATGAGTGGACAACGAACACCCAAGTACAAAGCAGAAAAAATCCTGCCCCGCTGGAAATCGAACCCAGGTGACGCTAACTCACTCGGTCACGGTGACTACTACTACGAGTAGTACCTATATTGATCGTTTAAGGGCTGTTTTTTTAACAAGATTTTTTTACCTCCTGTTTACCTCCCAAATGAATCGCCCTGTTTTAATTCCACCGATTAAGATTAACCCACCCTTACTATCCCAACTCACCTCCCATGACAGTGTCCTCTAGTTCAGCAATGCGGCACTCATCTACATACACATCATGTCTCATTGATAAGGTTATCAGCAAACTTCAGAGCGGCAGATCAAGTGATTGGCCAGTAATTGTACATTGTCCAGCGCACTAAAACTTTTGTTAGGTATGTTTTGAATGGCACCAAAACATATTCGGGTGTAGTTTATGAAAATTCAATATCAATCACGCCCGATTCCATTTTGAAAGTTTTCAGTAAAACAATAACAGTGTTTCAAAAGTTTTTTAACTTGACTTATTTGTTTTTTTAATTTCCTTATTTTTTATTTGCTGGACTTTTTATAATTTACTGGAGTTTGTAAGTTTTTTTTAAATTGACTTATTTGTTTTTTTTTTTTTAATTTCCTTATTTTTAATTTACTGGACTTTTTAAGTTTTTTAACTTGACTTATTTGTTTTTTTTTTTTTAATTTCCTTATTTTTAATTTACTGGACTTTCTATAATTTACTGGACTTTTGATTTTCTTAAATTTAATTTAATGAATCCGTTATGGGTTGTTCTGATAGCAAACTTAGGCAGGTATTTCAAATAGAAAATATTTTATGGTTTAACAGTGAAAGATTAAAGTAGTGGTTCCTGCTGCCTGCTTAATTATTCTACACGCTTGAACCCGATACTGAAACAAAACATATGAACAGTCACTAGTAATGACAATTTAATAAACTAGTAGATAAGACGAAAGGTGTTAATGCTGCCTCTAGGACACTCTAGGTTATAAAACTAAATCACGGAAATCACCGTTCAGTCGTCACATGGGCTTGATATCTGAGAAAATTAACTGGTGTGAACATCACACGTCTTTCTATTAAAATTTACGAGTCATGGTTATTCTTATTATGAAATTTAATAGGTAAGCATGACTTGAAAATAAAGTGTAATCAAGACATATTTACATTATTTACAATTGTTTGTTTACGAAATATTGAACAACGTAAAAAGATAATAACATCGCCCTCTTCATACTTCCCCAAAAGGACTATGAAGTCCCATTATTCCAACAGTAAGTCCAATACGTATTATTGTATGGTCAAAATCCCAAATGGGAGGATCACTTGTTATGTCCGACCTGGGTTTTGAACCCGCGACCTCTGGATTACCAGACCGACGCGCGACTCCTTGACCACTAAGCTAACGGGGCAGACCGGCAGACGATATAACCATAATAACATACTATTATAAATAGATGTACAATAATTGGTAGGTAAATCCCCCCACGTGAGATAATATGACCGTTACATGAGCGAGGAAAACTCAACCCGTGGACTTATGGGAACAATTAAAACTGATAAATACCTGAAATATGCAAAATGTTTGTGAGGCAGCTATGAAAGAAATAATCTACATACACAAAAGATAGCTGTTAAAGTTTACGAACTATTTGTAGATATATAGTTATAGTTGTTTATTATATCCTCTCAAATGCACTAAAAAGCTTTCCAAAATAGTATCTATAAAGACTCTAGGAAAGTCCCATAGGCGAATTTGCAGTGAGGTGTCACTGTGTGAAATGTTTTCAAACCCTTATAATAATACGTCTTATTTATACGGTCAGACTAGGACTAAGGAGTTCCAATACTTCAGCAGTAAGCTGCAAGCCCAAACCGCATTATCATGTGGTCAAAATCCCAAAAGGAAGCATATCTTGCCATGTCCCGGCGTGATTTCGACCGACCGACGCAACGCGATGGCACCGGCGGCGCGGCGACGCCTTGACTATTAGTTTGACCAAAATTTCGAGGACACACTTTTTGAAAACGCAATCTTTTCGATAGGACAAAATATTAACAACACAGTACCCAATTTTTCATTGCCCCCAAAGCACTTCCCACGAAAAAAAAACCTAACTACCATGGGCGTTGCCAGGATTTTGGCTAGGGGGGGGGGGGGGGGGGGGGGGGGCAGCTGATGAGGAAAATCAAAAATATCCAGTGAAAAATCAATAGTAACTAGTGTTGCATACTCCCTGGAATTTTCTAGGAGGGGGGGCGGCTGCCCCCACCCCCTGGCTACGCCCATGCAACCTACCTATATGATTCAACGGTAAACTCATTATTGATATAGAAGAAGACAAAGGAGGTTATGTAATACATAATTATGGTATCTATCTCTATACGAGTAATCTATTTATGTCAATAGTTGGGTATCTCTGAACAACATAAACCTCCAACAATACTTTTTTAACTATTTGATTTAATTTTAACTTGTTCATAAGAGGAGGTTTATTGGAGTTTTTGTTAGCTTTTAAATAACCCTTAATTCCACGAACTCGCGGCTAATCTTCCGCCACCAGCAACTCCACCAATTACTAAATAACAAAATTCTCTTGGATTTTATCTATGGTTTATGGAAAGTCGACTCTTGAACATGTTTTTGATATCTTCATCTTCGACCATTTAGGCAAAAACCCACTGAAAAAGGGGTTTTTGGTGGGTTTTGAGTACTCACTGTGTATTATACTTACACCGCCTTCGACGGCTAACATTTATTTTCTTTTATGTACAAACCAATTTAATTACACCCAATTTAATAACCTGATTTGTTTGAAACGTTTATATTTATGTAGGGAATATTATGTAACTTAATCAAAGGGAGGTTAACGTCTCCTCTTTAAATGGTAAATGATTTTATTCTTCATTGAAAATTCAAGACCTTTAAAAAATTTACACACCCCTAGTTAGAGAATTTATAAATAATTTTACCTCTTAATAAGATAAATAAAGTTAACAAATTTCACTATGCTTGTTAAAAGTCTGTACAGTTAATTTCAGATTTTAATTTTTTTAAAACTGCACAATTTGGAAAAAAAAACTTGATTTATTGAACCACGTGAAATGTCCAGGCACTGCTGTAACTGCTGAGAAATGCCACAGTGCTCACAATCCTCGCAAACCATGGCACTACTCTGGTGATTTTAATTCCACCTTGCGAAACTACAATTTATTATCAGTGACGAACCGCACGCAGAACCTACCTGTTGGATTTTAAAAGAAACTGGTCAACCTTGCTTGTTTAGACTTGAAGGTACCCTGCTAAGTATGGATACATGGCTTCCTCGGAAATGCTTCACATTCTATCAAGCTCGCCTCGAGGCGAGCGTGTTCGTCAAGAGAACACGCGCCAGCCGGCCTACATTAATAATATTATGTACCTATATTACCACAGCGATAAATAACTATATCGACTTTCCATTATTATCGATAAAATCTAATAAATTGTAGTTTTGCAAGACGGTATGAGAATCACTAGCAAGTGTAGTAGTTAGTAGTGTGCAAGAATTAAATCTACACACTTCACGCAGTGCAACAAAATATAAAGTTTTTCTGACGAATTATTTTGTGTGCCGTTCACGAGATACAAGCATAAGTATGTCAGCGAAAAGTTAGAGATCCTGAGCAAGCTCTTTACATCTATGATCCGCTGGTTTGATATTGATGTGAATTCAAAATGAGACCATCTTTAACACTTTTTCTTCGTAGTTATGTCCACAAAATTTTGTTTCAATCCGTTCGGTTGTACCTGAAATGTAGGTATGCCTTCTCTATAATGGATAAACAATATCTCGGATGGGCGAGAAGTGACACAATATTTTCCCCTCGGGTGCTGGGTCAATGATTACTATTTTTCTGATTAGCAAAAAGTGACACAATACTTCCTCCTTTAGGTGCTGGGTCAATAGATATCTTCCCTTTAGCTGATTGTGTCCCCTCTGATAGGTAAGAAATGAAACAATACTTCCCCCTAAAATGTTGGGTCAGTAGTATCTTCAGTCGGTTGGGCGAGAAGTGACACAATACTTCCCCTTTAGATGCTACGTCAATGCTTGCCTCCCATCTTATTAGCGAGAAGTGACGTAATACTACCCGTTTTAGATGCTGGGTGTATGATTGTTCCCCTTTTGATGGCAAAAAATGACAATACTTCCCCCTTTAGGTGTTGGGTCTATGATTACCTATCTTCTGATGAGCGAGAAGTGACATAATACTTCCCACTAAGATGATGGGTTAATAGTTTCTTTTTTCTCTGATGGGCAAGAATTCCCTCTTAACGTGTTGGGTCAATGCCTCCCTTCTAATGGGCGAGAAGTAACATAATTCCCCCTTTAAGGTCAATGCTTGCTTCCCCTCTGATGGGCGAGAAGTGACATTATACGTCCCCTTTAGATGGTAGGTCAATGATGCCAACCTTTCTGATGACACAATACGCCCCTTTAAGACAGTGCGACACAATGATTTGTGCCACAACGACACAATGATGCCCCTTTAAGTGCTTAATCAACGATGCCACCCTCGCTCGTACTAAAGACGCACCACTGATCGGACGCTAGTGTCTTCTAGAGACGTGATGGAAGACCCTTTCGATGTCTCGAACTCGGAGAGGTTGGCGTAAGAAATTCTAGACTTGGTGTAATCAGCTCTCTCAGGTAAACCCGTATTGATTGCACGGCGTGATAAGAAGACGGAGTGACGTGCCAGCTGGGACATACAAGGCAATAAACTAGAGGGACGTGTGGAGTCATGGACTTGGGGGACCATTGGACCAGACTGACCACTCTGACCAGTGCTTGGTGCATAGCCAGCGCTCGCGGGTCCAGACCACTTCACTAGACCGATCGGTGGTTAATTGTTACTTATTACCCAACAAGCGCACTCATGGTCGAGGCAGCAATGGCGATAATTTTTTTTCGGAATATGGCTACACGTACACAGTTGCGACTTTCTTATTTTGCAATTTTTCTGCTTTGATATATTTAGTTATTGTAGGGTCTAACGTGTATTTTACAGCGGAATAGAAAAGAGATATAACATACGAAATATCCTGGCCCAGATGAGATGTTATTGATTGATTGACTTTCAGAAATTTCTATCAAATAAGTACCTATAGTAGTGCTTTATTTAGACTGTCGGCTCGACACAGGAAGTCTCATTACGCTAGTGGTCAAACAAACTATCGCTGGACAGACTACATTGTACATTATGTATTACATTGACCGGTGAATCACAGATATGATTCCACGTCCTAAGATGCGATGGATAATGTTCTCTTGTAGATAATTGGCTGCATCCAATATTGGTTACTCCATTGATGGTCCAGGTGAAGCAGCGAGACATGCAGAGATAAAGAAGATGAAAAAATATGATGAGATCGGACAGCAATACAACTTCGTTCCTGCTGCAGTTGAAACTTTTGGTCCGTTTGGACCCGCAGCAAAAGCACTCATATCAAAAATGTTGGTTGACCACACAGGAAACAACAGAGCAGGCACCTTCTTTAGACAAAAAATAATTATCTTTGTCGATCCAAAGGGGAAAAGCATGCAAAGGGAGCTCGACTATTTTTCTTTTAAAAAACATTTCATTTGTACATTTTAAAGAAAACATGATTAACATTTATATATATAAAAAAAAGATAATTAGTTAGATGAAGTATCCCTGGGGTTACCGCGCGCCGCCGTCTGTCTGAGATGGCACTTTGAAAACAACAGTTCTGGTCCGATCACTGAAGTTAAGCAATATCCAGCGTGGTGAGGACACGTGTTGGTAACCGTTCTGTTTTCAAATCTATCTATGGTCATCATTGCAATACACGTTCTGATGCTTATTATTAGCCACACTTATAGTCTGAGGGGGACCGATAAATATTCATTTGAGTATTTCGAACCCCCACGCCGACAAAAATTTGTATTCAAAATTTGGTTACAGTTGTTTGTAAGGGATACCTTCCGGTGCGCTCGTGTTGACCCAGCACCTAAATGGGAAGTATTGTGTCACTTCTCGCCCATCAGAGGGGAGGCATACTACGGGATGGGCAGGCTATAACACATACCACAATAGTCTGCAGTAGCTACTGTTTCATAGCTACGAAATAAAAAAGGCTGTAAAACACTCATCTTAAATAAAAAAAATTGGGTAAGACTGATGTGATGTGTACAAATCAGAATGAACTTAGGAGTATGTCAACACTGCCAGAGTATTCTATGTTAAATCCTAATGCCTAATACTTGCCTAGTCCACGCTAAGACTCATATTTGCCATCCATTACTTCCGCCTAATTTATATTTCAGATTCTCTAATTATCTTTGAAAAGTGACGTAAATTTTTTTTGTCTAGAAAATTTTCAGTAAACAACTACCTAGGTAGGTATTTGCTTTTATTTTTTGCCTTGTGTTTTAAGCATAAATACTTGCACGTTAGAAATCATGTCGGTTTGGTAGATTTGCATAATTTTCTATGATTATGACTGTCATAACTTATCAAGTCCACTGCTGTTATACAAGGTGTTTCAAATCAACCGCCCACTATATTTTTCGCGAAATCCGCTTGTACTTAAACCAAAAAAATTGATTCCAAATATGGATATTTAAACTTTTAGGGTAAAAAATAGATCAAACATTAAATTTTTCACTTATCAACACATTATATAATAATCAAACACCTCGGTTGAGGTGTGAAGAACGCCTGTACAAAGAAAGGGACATATACGTATATTACATAAATGTAATAAATATTTTTACTTTATTTATATATTTTCATTTTTTTAATTTGGGTTTATTGCTTGCTTTCAACTGCATGGTCATATCAAGACGGGTGTGTTACCCTCCATTAGCAGGAAACTCACAAACCTGCTACCCACAGTCTGAGTGGGACCGAGAATATCCAGCATCTTGAGGGTTCCAGTTTTCGCTAAGCAATGCCCAGCGAGGCTAGGACTTGAAATTCGAACCCTGCTGGCTATTCCCGGCCCCACTCAGGTTGAGTGAGGTTAATTTGAGTAGCTGCTTTGTGATTTTCCAGAGAATGGAAAGTAAAAGCCCCGACGTGATATGACCATGGAGTTGAAATAAAAAAGAACGTACCTACATTGATTATTTAAATTTTTAAATTATTCCAAAAAATCTGTTATAAATAACCCCAATCCGGAATCGTCTTCAAACTCAGTATCTTGATAAAATCTACATTCTTCGATATGAAAAATTACTGAATTTTTTTGGGTGATTCCATTACTTTCCTTTTTATAGGATAAGGAAAGTAAAAAAAGTTTTTACTTTCGTTTTGTTGAGATATTTGAGTTTCAATTCAGTAAAAGTGGCCTCATAACCGTTCTTTGGTCGGACGTAATCATATGTCATGACTCACGAGATTTCCCATAATAATGGAATGTTTTCCGCGTGCTCACGCTGCTCAATTTCAAATTTCTTTGCTTAATCTTTCCTGAAATTCGGTCGGAACATGACATGTTATCTTCTTATTTGGGATTTTTAGCATATATTATAATAATACGTCTTGGTGGAACACTGGGACTTGATAGTTCTAATGTTGAATGGCGCATTGAATGCACCGGTCTCGTAGGATCATACTGTCGTGATATTTGACCATGCAGTTGCAAGCGACGTGAAAACCAAATTTCAAAAAAAAAAAAAAAAAAAATCAACCCACTACATATCCGTTCAAGTCCTAACCGCACTGGACATTGGTTTAATTTGGGTTTAAGGTCGCTTTCAACTGCACGGTCTCATCACAGGAAAAGGACGAAGCTCAACTTCAGTGATAGAATGAGAACTAAGACGGTTCTAGGGTTCTACCAAAAACCACTTTTCACAAAACCTTCTTAGTTTACAAAACTCGGATTTTCGTATCCGAGTGAATCCAAGTTTTTTTTTTTAACAAAAAAGGTTTCGCGAAAAGTGTTTTTTGGTACAACCCGTCACTAGTGTATTCAACGTGCCATCGACATTGGCTGCATTCTATGTTATTTATGCTAAGGATAGACAGATACATGGACCATCTCAAATATATCCGTCGACCTTCTCCACCCTAGAACCTAAATGAATCAACAAATTAGTGAGCTGGTCGGACGGGTGTTAATTTGTTTGTCAAAACAAAATGTCAAATGAGCAAATGGAAACACTTGATTTCTACATTGTGTTGAGAAATTCGTCGTGAGTTTGAGCGCGAGAGATTTTTATGATGATGAAAATATAATATACTTATAATTATTTATTGGAATTTCGTAGATAAATTTCGTTGGTTCGAATCCCACCCAGTGCATGAATTTTTCCTCATTCATTTGAGTTTGTGACCACATAATAATAAGACTCTGATGGTTAGGTGGTAGAAAATGCTGTGAGCATTAACCTTGCCTGGTGCTTGCCTTCCAGTAAAGAGTATTATTATTATGTAGTTTAAAACGACGTTATACCCAAATAAACGAAATTACAAACCAAACCAATGAATGAAAGCGCCTTGAGGGAAAACCCAAATGAAGCCATTAAACAAGCAGCATGGTATGAACACGGGTCTAGGAAAATTATTAACAACGAGAAATGCTTTCTTTATAATTTTATCTTTATATTTTATTATCTGTTAATACACGAAATTAATATGTAATGTAATTTTCATATTGAACACCATAATATACCTATCTTACACGCAATTTCATTTTAATTTAGCGTGTCGAAATTAAAAAATACATACATAAATCATTTTCTTCGTTAGGGTTTATTATTGACAAACCATCAATATTACGACAATACTTGTTTTCTTTACTTTAACGACCTGATAATTATTGTGTCGCCATTTGTGCTATTTTCCGTCATCGATAGGTTAGGTGAAGCATGCTTTTGAAAATAGCCTTGATGCTTTTCTTATCATGAGTAACTGATGGAGACACTGATAAGGATGTGGTTAACAGTGAGGCGCTCATTTCATTTGTAGTTGGTAAGATCAGGGCCTAGTCCCAAAGAAAGCACTCTCAAAGTCCCCAGATCTTCCTTCAAACTGTCAAATTTCGTTTAGATATTGCATTCTGAGAGTGCGTTATTGAAACAAATTTGATGGTTGAAAAGATGATTTTGGGATTTTTAGAGTGCTTTTTAGAACGAGGCTTTTTTGGATCCTTTTTCTTTTAATTGATGTTTATTTACAGAGGAAACTTAACAATCAGAGTCCTTGCCCTCCTGGATCCTTTTAATAGTTATGCGTGGCGCGAGTGTGTCCGATTCTCATTTTGGGTTCCAATGGTTTCTTGCAATTTCTGACTCATCAATGGTAGCTCATCGAGTTCCACTGGTTTTTCCAAGTTTTCCTAATATGTCTCGCTGGGTAACGTTAAACAGATAAGGTACAAAAGACATTAACACAGATTGTTGGCCCCCTTGACAGGGTTGGCAGTAAGAACATTCAGCCGTAAAATATGGGAGTAGGAATGCCAGAACCAACCGACCTCAACCATGAGGAGAAGATTGACCAATGGCGACCGCAAGTGAGTTTGGGAAAACGCAAAGTGAAAGAAGACGAAGAATAAGAAGAAAAATACAAGGTTTGAAATCATCAGGTGTGCCCAAGACTTGTGTATTCATGTCGTAGATAATGTTCCATTTCTCTTCAATTTAAATCTGGTGAAAAGCAAGCACCTTGTGCCGTTCCACCCATTGATAATGTTCCTCCGATTCCTCCTCTAACTTTCCAGGACAATATTCTCTCCATGAGTTTACGCCTCTCTCACAGATTAAATTCCGCAGCCTTTCCTCAGAGCTTGGTCCAGGTCATTGATCAGGTCAGGTGTGCTTTCAATGCCCACCGAAAGTCGAACCAGATTGTCTGTGATGCCGAGCGCGTCTCTGGTATCTTTGGGGATGGATTTGTGAGTCATCTCGGCTCTGGAAATGGGACAGAAACAAGGCAGTTGAAACATTTTCCTCATTTGAAAAAGTATGTAGATATTGGAAACATTGTGTCAGGAGTGTAATGGTACATAATATTTAGTTAGATTGTGTAACCTATACATAGCATAGGTATGTACATGGTAAAAAAAATCTACAGAACTATTTTCACAATTTATTTGACATGAGTTTTCTCCAATTGTATAGTCCTTAGATCCAAAGGAAAGAGTCTAAAAATCTCCGACTCTGCCCGGATTAGCACCCACTTCACCCACTGAAAGCCGAGTGCGCTACATACTAGGAAGAAGTAACTACACATTGGTTTACCACACACACATCAATACATACTATATGAGGTAAAATACTGTGAGCGCAAAAGAATCAAGTGATTCTATTTCAATTTTCTAAAATAATCTTCAACTTCACATCTCCTCAACTTGTATTATGATCAAGTCACATGGAGCAATTAAAGTTATCATATTTGTGTTAATCACTTTCGTGGTATCACAACTGCTCAAACTCGCTTTACTGATTCCACGCTTAAACCGGGACTTGAACCACCGACTTCCGGATTTCAAGTCCGTCGCCTTACCGATCAAGCTACTGAGGTTGGTAAGTCATATTTCCCTCGCCATACAGAGGGGTAATGCAGCGAGCGTATTGGGCTCTTTGCCATCAAATATCAATATGGATGAGGTGTTTTACTTGTAATAATAATAAACTTTTAAGACTTAAAAGTCATATGAAGTAAAATGAAACTTACGGCAAATCAGCAAGACTCTCAATTCCTCCTAAACTTTCGGCACAGCGGAAGATGAGGAGACTCTCCAAGAAGATTCTGGTTTCCTCAGCGCCGCCCTTCACGTAGAATGACAGCATGCCGCTGGTCCCAGACCACTGGGTCTTGGCCAGCTCATGGTTGGGGTGAGAAGGTAATCCTGCAACGAGAAGAAAACATAAGTTCGAGCGTTACTTGTTGTTGGTGTAACCAGATCGGCTACAGAGAGTCAGGAATGATGGTCTTCAGCCAACTTCAGTTAGAAAGTTGGCTGGTTCTGAACCTCATATTCCTATGTGTGTGCATTGTGTGCAACCATCGCATCGTGAGAACTTCTTCTTTATAAGTCATTAAATATTGTGGAAAGAAAAACTGAAAGCTAGCTAACCTTGTTAAAGTTGGTTAGTCTGTTCTCTGTTTGTAGTCTTCTAATGAGACAATGGTTTTCTCGCTGACAAAAGTCCCCTAGCCAGATCATCCAGCGCCAGAGTTGTAGAGCTCATTGGTTCGAAGCCTAACAGATGCATGACTTTTACCTCATATTTTTGATAATTAGACAACATTGTGTTTTGTGACAACATAAGTGTTTCTTCCAATTCATTTTCATAGTTTTGTTCATACAGAGTTGTTACAAACCCCTATTAACAAGCTGTTCTGTAAACTGGTCTGTCAGAAGCCAGAACTCTTAAATTGTTTGATTTATACATAGAGCTGAAGATTTTTCCACTCACCTGGGACCGTGTTTTGATTCAGATTTATAAACTCTTAACTGAATTGTCGCTGAAATTATCACTCTAAAAGTCTAAAAGCAAGGACTCTGAGAACGTGTTACACCATAACAAAAGAGACATTTAGGAAATGGAAATTTGTTCTACCCAACCTTTATTGAAATATCGAAAGTGCCCTTACCTGGATGAAGAACTTTCTCCACACCAGGATGAGATTCCAGGAATTTGGCAATTTCGATGGAGCTTTTCTCGTGCTCCTTGAGCCGGCAGGGAAGTGTTTTGAGTCCTCGTGTCACTAGCCAACAGTCGAATGGAGAGGGAACTACTCCCATTGCTGTAGAGGATGATGAAGAAACACATATGAATATATACAGGGAATTAAGTCTTTTGAGTGCTTTTGTTACCAGCCAATAGTCGAATAGAGAGGGAACTACTCCCATTGCTATAAAGGACAATGAAGAAACACATATGAGTATATACAGGGAATTAAGTATTTTGAGAAATTGTATTGCTAGTGGAATGGAGAAGGAACTTCTCTGTAGTTAAGTAATCCCATTACTGTAATTAAGAATGAAGAAAAATTGGATCAAAAAGTGGACAAGAAGGTATACAACTATACATTCCTACGATATTACATCTAGTACAACTTCTCACTTTTCTTTTCATACTGATTAAAATAGCTGTTAGTTGATGACAAGAATAATGAGAACAATTACCTGCTGATGAGAACAAATAAGCTCGAAACAGCTGTCCAGGTATGTTCTGATATTCATGTAGATGTACATGATATTCATGTACAACTTCTCACTTTACTGTTCATACTAGTATAATAATAATAATAATATAACTCTAATTATTATAAAAGGTAGTGTAGATCCTAAACTTGTCCGGGGTGTAACCTTGTATTTTGTCTTGAAACTCACAGTTCTGCAGGAATTTGAGTCTGGCTTGCAGCTCGTCACTGTTGGTGACGGTGGCGCCCATGACAACGTCTGAGTGTCCGTTCATGTACTTGGTGAGAGAGTAGAGCACAATGTCCACCCCCCAGGGTAGAGACTTCTGGTAGTAAGCGGTGAGGAACGTGTTGTCCAGGACCAGCAGAATGTCGGGGTGCTGCTTCACAATTTTGGAGATGGCTTTCACGTCAAACACAGTCATCAACGGGTTGGTTGGGTTCTCGATCCACACCATCTGAGAGGATACAAGTGTGGAATTAAAATGATTAAAGTTGATTTAAATTTATAATAATAATAATAATAACAACACAGTCTTTAGTGGAAGGTAACCATCAGGCGAGGTTAATGCTCAAAGCATTTTCTACCACCTAACCCTCAAAGTCTTATTATGTGGTCACAAACTCAAATTAATGAGAAAAAATTAAAGCACTGGGTAGGATTCGAACCAACGCATCCCTACGCTACCTGGATTACCAGACTAGCGCGTTAACCACTTGACAACCAGTGCACATTTGGTCTAGCAAATTAGCAAAAAATGGACACACTAAACAAAATTGCCCACAAAACTAGAAATTTAATTCTGTCTGGGCATCTCTTTAAAAAAAGCCTTGTAAGGCCCAAATGCATAGTCACTAAACTGATTAAATCAAATAACTTTATAAACGATTAAATGACTAATGGCCGTGCTAATCAGACTGTTAGTGACTATGTGCACCGCCATAAGTCTTTTATATCTTTTGTCTATGAAGAGTCGACTTCCATACATTTGAAGAAGACTGATAGCTTCAATCGTTTAGCTAAAAATGACTGATCCACTGTAAATGTGGTTTGGAATATTTTAAAAATGTACCAGACTGCGTGTCGTAACTTACTTTAGTGTTGGGCTTGATGTGTTTAACCAGATTGCTGATGGACCTTAGATCAACGAAGTCAACTTCCAGTCCAATTTTCGGTGCTACTTGAGCAAAATATCTGTAAGTCCCTCCATACACGTCATCGCCTGTAAGAAAAATAATTTATTATTTGAAACAAGTGAATGTCTTGTTTTTACATAACGATCTATTGGACTGTTAATTTAACTTCTTGTTTGTTTGTTAACTTGTGTTAGCGCATAACTAACTATTCAAAATTATATAAGGTCGAAATATTAATAAGAATAATATCGTTTTATTTATGCTGTCCGATTAAGTCCCATTATTACAGCAGTAGGTACCTATGTGCAAGACGTATTTTTATGTGGTCAAAATCTCAAATGAGAGGTAAACTTGTTGTGTCCAACCTAGTTATCGAACCTATGACCTCTGATGTCTTAACTACTGAACTACTTTTCGAAAAAAGTTTTCTGTCACATTCGCCATACACATTTGGTCGGCAACCAGATTTCAGCTACTTTCGACAACCAGATTTCCCACCTAGGTTTAGAACCTGTGACCTCTGGATTACCAGACCGACAGATGTCTTAACCACTGAACTACCTACTTTTCGTCGAAAAGTTTTCTGTCCCATTCGCTATACACATGGGGTCGGCAACCAGATTTCAGCTACTTTCGCAAAAAATAGAACAACATTATTTTAATTTATATATTCTTGTAATCCGGGGAGAAATTAATGCCAGGCATTCTCCACCACTTAATTATTATTTTTTAAGTTTCCATGTATTTTATATTTCACAAATAAACATCTTCAACAAATAATGAGGGCATACCCACTTTCAAAAGACAAAAATCTTGTGCTGAAGGTGGGCGTTTTTTTTTTATATTTATTATTAACTTTAAAGTTAATAAAAAAATTAACACAAATTTAGTTTTTTGATTTACCTGAGATAATGTGATCTCCCGCCGTCAGCAGATGGGTGACGGCTGTGACGGCTCCCAGCCCAGAAGAAAAGCAAAGTCCATGCTTGGCCTCCTCAAGAGTAGCGATGCAACGTTCCAAGTTCTTCCGGGTTGGGTTGTTACTGCGACCGTATTCGTATCCCTGTTAGTTGAAAGAAAAAAAACCAAATAAATACTGTCCTCAGAGCTGTAGTCACCGTGGCAGAGTGAGTTAGCGCGTTAGGCATATGCACGCACGGTGACCTGGGTTCGATCCCCAGCGGAGCAGGAATTTTTGTGCTCTGTACTTGGATGTTCGGGGTCCACTCATACTTCGTGAGGAAAAATGAGTAGTTGCTTGTATGAGTAACGACCAGTGGCGGCATTACCAGAGTAAAAAGAAATGAATGTAATAGAATAATTCGAAAAGTAAAGGAGGCTCTTAGTAATGCTGCGCTACTCACAAAAATTGTGAAGAGGCATTGAGCTTCACCACAAATAAAACCATACAATCCATACATACATACTTTCCTCAGAGCTTGGTCCAGGTCATTGATCAGGTCAGGTGTGCTTTCAATGCCCACCGAAAGTCGAACCAGATTGTCTGTGATGCCAAGCGCGTCTCTGGTATCTTTGGGGATGGATTTGTGAGTCATCAAATATTTTTCAACACACCGTCAAAACTGTATTACTTCCGAGAAATTTCTAATAATATTAGAAATCGGAAGAATTGTGTGCAATTCTTCCGATCTTTTTTATCTTTTCTTTTTTTCTGTTTCAATTTTAAGGCGTCATGTTTTTGTAGCTAATATTTCGTGACGTCCGCAATGCATTTATTCTATGTGGGTTTCTTGCTTTACAATTTTTCGACGTGCTCAATAGATTTGCTTTTTGAAGTATTATTATTCTGTCTGTATAACTTTCGGTGAGATATCGCTTATCACCAAAGGAACTGAGCCCCTATTTGCGCTGATAATAAGTGTACCGATGCTTCTCGCTTTGAATCATAATAATAATAATAATAAATACCCGGAGTACGGGAGTATATTTACAGGAATAGCCCTATTTACAATGTCAACAATAAAAATGTCAATAGATACAATGATTAATATAAAACAATGTTAAAAATCATGCTCTATTTGACAAACTTATCTCAAACAGGAATAGCCCTATTTAAAATGTCAACAGTAAAAATGTCAATACAATGATTGAAATAAAATAACGATTAAAATCATGCTCTATTTGACAAACTTATCTCTGTGAGTAAACATAACCATGTAGTTTTTGTAGTGATTAAACAGAGGACATTTTGTACGACAACTTTTCTTATTCCATTGGCATTTTTTCTTATCACAATTGATAAGGAATAGTTTTTCTAGTTACTCTATTCTGCACGATGACGTCATAACTGATAAGGAACAATCACTCTCTGCTCTCTCTCCTCGGATGTCCTAATTATTGCACTTTCTAGCATTTTTAGTATTTCTCAATGAACAATTTTTTTTTTTTTAATCGACAGGTCCCGTATACGCTTAGTCACAAATCGTAATGCTTGAACGGTTTAAAAGTTGGAGAGAGCCAGCGTCGATGGCATGTTGAATACACCGGTTCCCTTCAGAACACCGAAGTTAAGCGACATCCAGTGAGGTTAAGACTTGGATGGGTGACCATTCAAATTCTAATTCTCGTGACGCTGGCTTTTCCCGGCCCCACTCAGGCTGGGTGAGGTCAATGTGAGTAGCAGGTTTGTGAGTTTCCTGCGAATGGAGGGTAAAACCTCCGTCGTGATATGACCATGGCAGTTGAAAGCGACGTTAAACCCCACTTAAAAAAAAAAAAAAGTTGGAGAGTTGTTGTCCCGAAGATCCAGGAAACGGTTGGAAAAATAAATAATTTGAGCCCGATTACCTCAAGGGTCCCTTTTAGGACTCAATTTACTATTTTCATGCGGGTTTCCTTCTCCAAAAGACGCTTTACCAGCTGATGTTTCTAAAACGGAAGGCTAAACGGAAGTACTTAATGAGTGCAAGTAAGGCCAGAAGTACTTGACAAATACCAGCTTCCCTATAATAATAATATCGCCTTATTTATACTACCCGATTAGGACTATGAAAGTCCCATTATTCCAGCAGTTTCCTTAGAAGCCCACATTTTTTGTATTAGCTTAGGGAAGGTGTTGCTTTGTATATTATATGTATATTGATTCTAAATAAAACAATTTATCTTATCTTATCTAAGCCCAAGACATATATTATTATGTGGCAAAATTCCAAATGGGAGGATAACTTGTCACGTCCCGGATGGGTTTCGAACCCATGACCTCTGGAATCTCTGAATTCACAGAGTGCCGCCTTTACCACCGAGCTACCGGGGCGGACTAGGCAAGTTACCTGAGGAGGTAAGTTACCTGAGGAGGTAAGTTACCTGAGGAGGTAAGTTACCTGAGGAGGTAAGTTACCTGAGGAGGTAAGTTACCTGAGGCGGTAAGTTACCTGAGGAGGTAAGTTACCTGATGAGGAAAGTTACCTGAGGAGGTAAGTTACCTGAGGAGCTAAGTTACCTGAGGAGGTAAGTTACCTGAGGAGGTAAGTTAGGCACCTGAGGAGGTAAGTTAGGCACCTGAGGAGATAAGTTAGGCACCTGAGGAGATAAGTTAGGTATCGGAGGAGATAAGTTAGGCACCTGAGGAGATAAGTTAGGTACCTGAGGAGGTAAGTTAGGTACCTGAGGAGGTAAGTTAGGTATCGGAGGAGGTAAGTTACCTGAGGAGGCTGCCCGGGCGTGTTCTGCTTGAAGGTGGTGCTCAGAATGATGGGTGGGATGACGCACTGGGACCTCCACTGGTCAGGTTCTGAGCCGATATGCACGGCATTCGTGGCGAATTTGTTGTCTTGGGGCAGAAATCCATCGAGTGGCATGTTGAATCAGGAGATGCGGCAGAGAACTGCGAAGTTAAATCATGGGTTAGGTTAGGTAGGTAAGAACTATTAATATTATTAAATGCTTTATTAGATAAAAAGACATTTATAATTATGTACAATACAAATAATTATTATAAAATAATAGAAAAATGGAAACAATATAAACAATAAAATAGATAAATACATATGTCCTAACATAAAGGTGGGGTTATTGCCTATGGCAATCTCTTCTACCCAACCCAACCATAAATAATGAGTGGTAAAGGCGCTAATTGCCAGAATCGATGGCGCGTTGAATGCACCGGTTCTCGTAGGATCACCGAAGCTAAACGCCTCTGATCGCTCGCTATCCATTCAAATAGCTATTACTCATTTTTCCTCACGAGGTACGAGTGGACCCCGTCACATTCAAGTTCAAATCCAAAAAAAAAAAAAAAAAAAAAAAACTCTGACTCTGCGGGATAAGAACCGAGGTAACATACCTACAAGCCGAGTGCGCGCGCGCTATCTACTGGGACAAGATGACTGATAGTAATAATTCTCTCCACGTTTAATAAACCTAATAGCTGTAACGTTTGTCTTGCCTAATCAGACTGATTTCTATGCGGGAGACCTTTTCTGTATAATTTTCTCTAGGGTAATTGATTCTTATCTTATCAGTTCACTTTCATGGTCTTTGCCAAACAATTTTATGAAGGACCTAAAATTAAATGTACCGATGTAAATAGGCAGTACGTACCCACTGGTAAAAATAATACGTAACATAATCTTAATATATAAATGTCAAAGTCACTGACTGACCACTGACTGATCATCGCTCTACAGCCCAAACCGTAAGTCCTAGGAAGCTGAAATTTGGTAGGTAGCTTTGTCTTATAGTCTAGATGTGCATTAAGACGGGATTTTTCGAAATTTCCACTACAACACCTGCCATTGGCGAAAAAGGATTTTTTGCTTTCACTGCCATGCCTCGGCCCGCAAAGCGGGCGACAGCCCGCTAGTGTAACATATGTACTGATTGAGCTGATAAAAGTTCTTGGACTACCTAATTAATGAAATTCTTGATTTCAAAAAAAAAATGTACACTCAATTATTAGGTAATATAAACTCCCTATTATCACAAAGAAAAGAAAGTAATCACCCAAAAAATCATTTATCTATTCATTAGTATATAAATGACGTGTTTTTGTGTGTAAGTGGTGGTGCTTTGTTCATGTGTGTGCTAGATGGATTTGATATATCATTACGAAAACACATCTGTAACTCGCAAAACTTTTCATACCATATTCATCCTAAATAACATATTGGATTACGTTAATTTGACATGCAAAATATGAAAACTATTTTTTTTTTAAATATTTTAAACTGGTCAAAAGTTGAGATTACATTTTGGAATTTTTTGAAAATATTCATCCCAAATAACATATGCAAAATATGAAAACTATTTAAAAAAAAAAATGGTTTGAACCGGTCAAAAGTTCAGGTTTTATTTACATTTTAGAATTTTTGAAATTAATTAAAAATATACTTACATAACTATCAACTCTTGGGATGCGAAGTGATGATTATTATGACAGTGGATGTTTACGAGAGTACGAACAACTAAGAAATGAAGCGTAACTAGATAAGTACATAGAGGAGGTCCCAATCAGAAATCACTAATCATTTTGCTTATCAAAATAAATATCAAATTTACTATCAGGCGTGGTATCAAATCAACCAGACCATTTAAAACAAATAAATGAGTTTTTCAAAGATGTTTCCCATGACACAAGTCACGATGTTGTTGATTTTCCAATGGCAAAAAATTATACCGAATAGTATCGAGACCTCCGTGGCTCAGTGGTCAAGAGCGTTGGTTGATGACTCGGGAGGTTGAGGGTTCGAATCCCGGCTGGAGCGGAAAATTCTGAGCGAGTTTTTCCGTTTCCGCAATGGCATGGATGTAAAGGTAACGTGCCTTGAAGCAATCGCTTTTGCATTGCTTCCGGGTCACAAATTACCTTTAAAAAGACATTAACTGTTGAACTGTTCACGTAAACGCTAATTTCCTACGTTTGGTTCAAGTCCTTATCTGGATCTGGACACCCTAGAAATATTGAATTTCATTAAAATATTCATACAGAGTTTCTATTTTCTTCGGGCCTTCTTTTTTATCAAGCCTGAAGCAGTTTCTGCTTATTGTGAGAAGACGTGTGAGGTATTTCTGAAAACTTTGAGAGATAAAGGCCATTTACCTATATTTTCAAGTTTTTAATGCCTCATATAAAACTTATAGCTCTTTAAAAGTTATCATTCTTGTGTTGATCACTTTCGTGATTTCATAATTGCTCAAACTAGCTTTACTAAATATTTGCTGAGCTTGAGACTCGAACCACCGACCTTCATTTTACGAGTCCACCGGCTTATCGATGAAGCTCTTGAGGTCGGTTTTAAAACAACATGGTCAAGCCTAGAGCCACCCCTAAATATCCTAGAGAGGTGCTTGTGGTACTTTTGAAAAGGTCAAAGGGTAACTATACGGGGGGGCAGCTTATCTGATCACCAGTGATGTTCACTCTTTCGCTGATTATTGCGAGGTTTGCCTTTTTCATCAAACAGTGGTGACTGTTCAGTTTACCATGTCCAAAGTCCTCTATTTCTTTATTTTTATATTGTATAAAAGATATCGATTTTTTTTTAACGCCAAACTGATATATTTTAGTACCTGGTATCAGTATCGAATGTAACAGAGACATTCGATAATATAATGCATTGTACAATATATATATTTTTTAAATGAGTTTTTCACCACTTTTTTTATTTTTTTTTGTCGGCTCTGGGATTCGAACCCGGGACCTTATGCATGGCAAGCGAGTGCCGGCCACACACAGAGGTTTACCTGTCCGATTTATGTTAAGTTTTACCAGGAGGTTGACGGGACGTAACACACACGTACATGTTTCCCTGCAGGTGAAACTGTTCAGGTAAATATGTTGGTACGTGTGTGGGGGCTTCAGTGTTCATTTTGTTTACTCTGTTACTATAAGAGTGATTTCCCGTGATATCAGAGTGACTATCGTCAAAGGCACTTTATACGTTAAATACACCAGCAGTCGAATCACAGCAGTTAAGAAACGTTCAGCGAGGCAATGACTAAATGAGTGACTACTCAAATTTCAATCCTCGTTATGCTGGCTATTCTCGGCCCCATCCACAGTGGGTGAGGTTTATGTGGGGTTCATCCAGCCAACCAGCTGAGCGGACAATTGGGGGAGTACCACCATTTACTCATTTGTAGGAAGACGAAGAAAGCCTCAATCCGTCTCGAATGACGTGGATGTTTGAGATATTAAATAAATAGAAAGCCTTTATAAACTTACAAGAGGATGTCCAGGAATATATTATACAAAATATTGAGCCGCTTCTAAATGGCAAACATACGCTCATCAATGGTGGCGCCGAGTTCGGTCCGAAACGATGTACGGTAATGCCGCATTGTGCAGAGTAGGGTTAGAAAAAATAAATATAAGGCCATGGTTCAGCCGCTTAGCAGAGTACTAGTGTCGCGTATATACTTGGGATCTCTTGCCGAAGTGTTGGGCCCTGTTCCGTTCCAGATGGGTATCAGATATCAGATGGTACTAGTTCTGGAATTTCTAATGAGAAGACTTGATACTTTTGTTGTCCCTCTCTCATAAATGTATACCTTTCATGCACGGTGTTTTCTTTTCTCTCACACACGTTCTTATATCTTCACTCGGTACTCGATCATATGCCTTATCAAGGTCTATAAATACAATAATACAATACAATACAAAATACAATAAAAAAAATACAATACAAAATAAAAAAATAATAAAAAAAAATACAATACTTTTTCTATTACTTGTCAAATTGCGAATAATGCATCAATGGTGGTACCTATTTCTACCAGACATAAAACCAAATTGTTGTCTGGTATTGTAGTTTCCTCTCTTGTCAACTATTCTCTCAAACATTTTCATAATATGGTACATGAGCACCATTCCTATGTAATTATTACACTCCTACAGATACCTTCTTTTTAAATTGGTAAAGATGAGATTTTCTATCAATTCCCCAAGTATTTTCTTTTCTTTAGATTCCGTTACATTACACTCTGCCGCGCTGTCTCTTTCTTTGTATAGGCGTTCTTCACACCTCGGCCGAGGTGTTTGATATTTGTCTAAACTAGTTTGTCATAAAAAACAACATTAATTCGGCAAAACTAGTTTTACCTAGGGTATCCGAGCGCACTTTATAATCTCAGATGATTGCCCTAAGTGCGCTCGGACTTATAGACTTTATTAAACTTATAGACCGAATACTTCCGAACTTTCGTTTTTAGCATGACTCCAAAAAAAGAACAATTACATCTGGAAGTTGGTTACAATGTGATCAGTTTACAGGAACAAGAATTGTTCAAAATTTATTTTATAAACTTTCAAGTACAAATGTCTTACATTTAAATAATATTTAACCTATTTCTCTTTTTGGCTTGGAACATTTTAAATGAAAACTATTTGAGGAAGAAAAAAATATAAGTACTTATTGCGAAAAAATATTATCAGGGTAGGTATTATAATATAAATGTATTACCTATCCCCATTATCTTAATTTAATATAACTTTCAATTTAATCCTAGGAATTATAGGTATTGTTGTTTAAGTACTGCACAGAATATTTTTTAAATATAATACTATCTTTTAAGTGATTTTTCAGATTAGGTTGTGAAATATTCAGCCATCTGAGATTATAAATTGTCATTCTAAAATGAAAGAAAGGAGGAAGCCAGAAAATTGGTGAATTTTATTATTTGTTCAGAAGTATTTCTCCTGGAAAGAGATTGTACGAGCAACCCAATGGTTCAAAAGTAGTAGCGCTAAGATTTTATCACCTATGATGTACATTACTTTTTACACACAGAAAAAATATTGTTAAAGAAACATAGTTGAGAGCGCGTTTCAAAACGCACTTGGTGTTTTTCCACTATGGATTTTAATTTGATTTTTTCATATCACTTTTTTAAAATGTTTGTCTTTTATCCATGCTACCCAGAAGCCATCTCTTACTGTACGGTGTACGCTTAGAGAAAATGTGTGCATAGTATCAATAGAACATAGAAGAGATAAATTCATTTACAATATCATAAACAATAATATAACATGTTCCGGATTTGTTGAAAACATAAACATCAAGACACCAAGGGTTTAATTTAGAAAGAGAAGAAATCAGAGTGTCAATTACAGACACAGACTACTTTAGAATTTCAAATAATACAAAACAAATTTACCTTGTGTCACCCTTGATATCTTCATTAATAATATTTAATAAATATTCACAAAAATACATGCACGTCACTACTAGCCTAAGAAAATTACTATAGTAGTAATGTAAATGTTTAATTTATAATTTTATCTATGTGCTATAAATATTTATGTAAGTATTTGTAATTATCATAGTGTAGATTGTAGACCTTATAATACCCATAAGTGCAATAGTGTTATTGCGTGTGAACGAATAAATTAAGTATTTTAGGACCAATTTAACCCTCTTTTAAATGCTCAAGTAGGTTCTATAAAATTGATTATTTTCTACTTTAATTGATTCACACTTTCTACTTTAGTTGAAATCAACTGATTCAGACTTTTAATTTCATATCCCATTTGATAGGCAATCAAATTACTACTTATTCTTTGTAATTCAAGAAGATCTCCAGGTCTTTTGTTTATATTGAAATCACAACCAGGGGAGTAGTTGGGGAACCTATGTATTCAACAATGTTTTCTCTAATTAGCAACCATTATTACTTTACGGCTTTCTAAATCAAAATAAAATGTCATACCTCAGCTTGTATTTACCTCAGCTCAGGTTGTATGAATAAAATTTGAATTTTTAGTATCCTATTTTTTTCACATATATTTTTGATGTATTTTGAAATTTAGAAAAATCAACAGTAACCAGATATATTGAAAATCAAAAATAGAATAGGGCTCGATCGGTTTTTAGCACAGCATTCTAAATGTTTTAGAAAAGATTCGAAAATTTCAGTATACTAGCTCAACCTGTTCAAGAGTTTCCACACGGAACAGGAAGGTTTCTCTTTAATAGTGTTTTTTTTTTTAAATAACTTTTCTTAAAAAATACTTAAAATACTTCCGATTAGAATATAAGATATTCTCGGAAGTAAAATGTTTCCTCACAGTATGATTTTCAAAATTGAACAGTTTTAAAGAATGTGAATATTTATAAGTCTTTATAATTATTCTGTAAATTATAATTACTTACCTATTTTTAGGTAATAAAACATGAATGAATCTAAAGTGCTAGCATACTTCTTCTTTCACCCATGCCCTATTTCATAAGAGGCAGGCGTTCAAATTCTAATCTTGTTACATGATCTCCTACCGAATGCCCGCATCTTTTTCCCATTCTTTATTGGCCAAGTCTTCTGAAAACTAGTTAAAAATGACGCATGTATTAAAGGTACCCAACCCGCTCCCCTCCGGAATTTTAGAGTGCCTACTATCAAACTTCCTTGAATGCAATCCTGATTAACAATTTATCTCTCGGATTTACAATGCTAGTCTAATTAGCAGAAGCTCTCAGATTTATTATTTGATAATTTCCTACAAACATTTTTGAATGCATAAATATTCTAAGAATCAGTACTAAGCTTGAAGAACAATAAATATAATAATATCGCCTTATTTATACTGACCGCCTAAGACTACAAAGTCTCATTATTCAAGCAGTAAGCCCAAGACGTATGACTATGTGGTCAAAATCCCAAATGGGAGGATGTCATGTCCCGGCTGGGTTTCGAACCCTCTGGATTACCAGACCGATGCCTTGACCACTGAGTTACCGGGATTGACGGGAGTAAAGAGCTGATATGATGTTTGACCGTGGGTTCATTGACCTCGAGGTCAATAGACCCAGGACACAGGGATCCACTGGGGCGACGACTGAAGCTCGTCTATTGCCTTCTCCAGAATGCCTATGGTCTCCTCTATGTCATTGTTCACGACCGTCAGATCGAAGAAGTGCTCGTACGCAGACTTGAGGATGTCAGACTCCTTGGCTAGCCTTTCCAAGCTGCCGTCATACTGTGAAACAAACAAGAATGGGTGTTTTTTTTACAACTACAAATACAGTCCAAGCTGGATATAAGAGAACAATTTCCAGGTGCAATTTAGCTATCTTTAAAGGAAAATAACCTCTTTATAAGAGAAACCTGGATACAAGAGAACCATTTCCAGGTCCAATTTACTTCTCTTTAAGAGAAAATAACCTCTTTATAAGAGAAACCTGTATTTAAGAAGGTTCGACTATACTTTATTTATACTGCCTGCATATGACTAAAGAGTCCTTTTTGATGGCAGTTTAAACAAAGTTAAGTCTTCTTGAAGTAAGTATAAGTATAAGTATAACTAGTGCTTTATTTAGACTGTCAGCGCAAGACAGGTAGTCCCATTATGCCAACAATAAGTACCTCCTAAATAAATACCCGAATTTCACCTGAACATTTTTTCTCAAGGATGTTGTTGTTGTTTTAATCAGCGTGGCTCTTGGTTTTAAAATTCGTTGGAATTTCATAAACCAGCTACTCAAATTAAACCCACCCAGCCTGAGTGAGGCCGAGATCAACTCCATTCGTTGGAATTTCATAAACTCAAGTAACCTCTACTCAAATTAACTCCACCCAGCCTGAGTGAGTCCGGGAATAGCCAGAAGCACGAGGGTTCCAATTTGAATCGTCACGCATCCAAGTCCTAGTTTCGCTGGACGTTGCTGGTGTATTCCAACGTGCCATCGACGCCGGCTTTGTAAGACATAAAACCCTTGGAGGGGCCGAGCACTACTTGTCAAGTCACGCATGATCAATAATAATAATATCGCCTTATTTATACTGCCCGATTAGGACTATTAAAATCCCATTATTCCAGCAGTAAGCCCAAGACATATTATTATGTGGTAAAAATCCCAATTGGGAGGATAACATGTCATGTCCCAGCTGGGTTTCGAACCCACGACCTCTGGAGTCTTTGGATTCACAGAGTGCCGCCTTTACCACTGAGCTACCGGGACAAACGAGTAGCGGACTAGGCATTGCACGCATGGTGACCTGGGTTCCATCAGAAATTATCCCACCTTCATTACAAGTATTTTATTTATTTATTTTCATAACAGAAATAATACAATGGTATACAATATAAAGGAAAAGATAAGAGCCAGCTCCAACTTAAATATATTTGATAGATTTGGCTGACATAATGTAAAGAAAATGGTATATATGTAATAACTTATTTTGTAATTAAGAAAATGTAAGGTGAAAAAATATTGTTAAAAAAAAACCTAAAATTTTCATCACAAGATTTTTATCTTTTGAAGGTGGGTGGGTATACCCTCATTATTTGTTGAAGATGTTTATTTGTGAAATATAAATACCTTTAAAAAAATCCGACTTACATCTGAAAGGTTTTGCAGCTGGGGTGCTGCTATGAACACAACAAATGGTGCGAATTCTCCCGTCCGAAGAACTTTTAAAGCTTGAGGCTCCACATCCAGAATTGCAATTTTTCCTTCTTGGTGAATGCGCCTTATGGTTTCTAATTTGGTCCCATACATGGCATCTTCATGAGTGCCTGCAATCAACAGACCAAAGAGGCGTTAGATGTGTAGAGTGTCGTATTTTTTCTACCGCAAAAAACCCTTGGTGGCCAAAAAACACCAAGAAAATTATAACTCCTAGTATTTATTTGTAGTCTTTTTCTATAAAGGTTTATTTACATAAGAAAATGTGATACAAAATTTACATGATTTTCATAAACTGCAGGTAAATTTAAAGACTAAGAAATTTAAACATACATAATTAAAAATATTGTAAATTGATAATGTTTCTGATACTTGGGTTTACAAAGTAGATGTTATCAAATGATTGATAAGTTCATATTCCCCGCTGAACAACATAATAGCTATATCAACTAGCAACACTTCATATCATGGTCGTAGCCCCCCTCTAGAAAATTCCAGGGAGTATGCAACTATATTAATTGTTCACTAGGTATTATTGATTTTCCACATCAGCTGCCCCCCCTAGCCAAAATCCTGGCTACTCTCTTGCTTCATATGGCATGTACTAGAATAACAATTCTTTTAGTCTCAACAACGTCAACTTACCATACTCCAAATACTGGTTAGCAGAAATATCACTCATCATTTCCTCGTGGCTGATGAAATAGTAAGCTCGACCATTCTCCTCGTCAGATCGCGGTGCCCTGGTTGTGTCTGGAAAAATAAGAAGCAATTAATTTATACATAAAAATAATAATACTCATTAGTGGAAGGTAACCACCAGGCGAGGTTAATGCTCAAAGCATTTTATAATAATAATAATAGAAAATCTTATAAGGGCAAAGCTTTATAAGTAAAGCTATTAAGCCCAGAACTTTTTCTACCACCTAACCCTCAGAGTCTTATTATTATGTGGTAAAAACTGAAATTAACGGGGAAAATTTCATGCACTGGGTGGGATTCGAACCAACGGATCCCACCCGCTACCTGGATTACCAGACTAGCGCCTGAACCACTTGACTACCAGTGAAAATATATTCACATAAAATTTATTACGTGATTCCCGGTTGAAAAATGTGATAAAAAAGGGTTGGGTGGAAGAGATTGCCATAGGCAATAACCCCGCCCTTTAGTTAGGACATATGTTTTTATATATTTTCTATTTTTACAAATTATTTTTAAAACTGGAGATTGAGTGTAGAGACTTACGAGGCACAGGGTAGGCATATTTTTCAGAGAATTTGTTGATAAGGGTGTTCTTGATGTGGCGCCTACCCACACCATGAGCACCTAGGAGCACCAGAGTTTTCTTTTTGAATGCTGAAAGTAGAGTTCACACGAGATTAAAAACGTGATCGGGGCCCGTCGTGATAATAATAATAATAACACTCTTTAGTGGTAGGTAATCATCACCAGGCGAGGTTAATGCTCAAAGGATTTTCTACCACCTAACCCTCAGAGTCTTATTATTATGTGGTCACAAACTCAAATTGATGAGGAAAAATTCATGCACTGGGTGGGATTCGAACCAACGGATCCCTACGCTACCTGGATTACCAGACTAGCGCGTTAACCACTTGACTAACAGTGCAAGCGTGATAGCATGCAGTTGAACACTCCTCATTTCCCTCGCAATTCAACGAGGGAATGATACATCAATTTTGTTTGGGTACTCTGCCCAGTGGAAAATCATTGGAAGAGATTTTTTTTATCGAATAAACTATGACTTAGACTTGATTACATAATAAATCTTCATTGTAGATCAATGTTATGCAAAACAAAAAAAAAATCATTTGAGCAAGCTTTAGACCAGGGGTCTTCAACCTGTGTCCCGCGGGCCACTTGTGGCCCGCCGAGTCATTTTTGGTGGCCCGCGAGCTCATTCATGCTAGTTCCTATTTCTTCAGCACTAGCCGGCCACGATTTTTTTTTTTTGTTATGCAAAAGTTACGAGTAGTGACAAATTCGCCGGGATGCGAACCCGGATCTCCCACCTACAAGACTAGTGCATTGACCAACACTCAGCCATGGGAGCTGGTTTAAATAAAATATCATAAAACTCGTAAGGTAAATATGGCAGTACTTATATCTGCGAGCAATTGTTTTCCCAGATGAAGATTACAAAATCAAAGATAAGGACAATGCTCTCCGATGGCCATCTAGAAAACTCCCTCCGGATTGCGCCTACAAAACTACAAAACAATTTGACAACCCAATATTGTCAAATTGGTGGATGCCATGCAATCCCAACCATCCCATTGACGACCTAGGTTCGATCCCTCATAGAGTTGATTTTTTTCTAATCAGAAACTGATCAGAGATTTTTCCCTGCTCTACATTTTTTTTGAATTTTCTAGTTTTTGTATAAAAAAATTGAGTGAATCAATTTTTTTTTTTTTGCAAATAAAAATACCAAAAATAGTTTTCTGAATTTTTTCAACCCCCCCCCCCCCCCCCCTTAATTTATATTTCTAATAGTGGCCCGCGGATTTTTCTGGAAAAGAAATGTGGCCCAGAGTCTGAAAAAGGTTGAAGACCCCTGCTTTAGACTCTCTCCCGAGAAAGACTTATAGGGTATTTTTCTATTAGTTTTAAATCTGCTAGCTAATCTGTTTATAGACAATCGTCTCCCCGTCCAAATGACGTTAAATGGTAAATGGAAAGGTAAAACTCACAAGGTAATTTGACCACTTCCTCGTACGTTACAAGGTCGAGCTGATCAAACACAGCATTATGTTTGGCCAGATATTTATCTTTATACATTTTCTTCTTCCTTCCGAAAATTGAGCAATTGACTGAAACACAACAAGAAACAGAAAAGCATAAAAATAACCTGTCAATTATGGACACAATACTTTCTCGTGATTGGTTCACATTGTATACACTTGGAAATTTTGAGATTTTATACTAAATCCCTTGTATTTCCAAAACAGCTCAACCGTTGTTTTATATGGAAGTATACCATCTTCGATTGATCCATAACTTAGTGGGTGGTATCTGGATCCCCTCAGCCACAAAGATATAGCTCGAATGATGGCGAACTGTATTTTTGTTTTAGTCCATCCAACAACTTGAGAATATACTTTTTCACTTTACTGCCAATGTTTGCCAATCTTTTTGCGAATATTTCAAATTCTGTATGCAGAGCTCCATTACATGAACATACTAATGGACTAAGAGACCCTCTAATACCTTCCACAGCTCTATCATATTTTCCGTGCTTCTCCTGGTCATAAGATTTGTATAGAGAGGACTATCAATCGTTTATCAATGGTGTTCATCAATTCATTAATCTTTAGGAAGGCTTCAATCATATTGATGGCTTATTAAAGCATGAATATTAATGGGACGTTCAATTTCTTGATCCATGTAACATTGATTAAGAAATATTTGATTTTCTAAGTTCTAAGGACTGCTTTTAATTTATGACTACAATTAAGTAGGTAGTTGATCCAAATATCTGACAATTGTTAAGCGCACCCATATCATACTGACGTACGAATGAAAGGATTGGGTGGAAGAGACTGCCACAGGCAATAACCCCGCCCTTTAGGTAGGACATTAGCTTCATTCTTTTTTTTTTGTTCTTGTTTCTTTGTTCAATCAATTATTTTTTCTTTATAATTCTATTGTATTTTACTGTATATATTTTTGTCTTACCTAATAAAGCATACTATAATAATAATAATAGTGAACATTCACTTACCTTGTTCGTATTTGGTTTTATCAATGGTGGAGCAGGCTGTTCGCCACTCTTGCAGTTCCGGAGAAGGTATGAGACCAGCTGATCCCGCCATGTTGTCTTTCCGGGCCTGCCACCAGTTGTGGTCGTCTTTGCTAATAATCTGAAGAGAAAACACAATATGTTAGTTATCATATTTGTGTTAATCACTTTCGTGATATCACAACTACTCAAACTCGCTTTACTAAATCTACGCTGAAACCGGGACTTGAACCACCGACCTCCAGGTTACAAGTCCACCGCCTTATCGATCAAGCTACTGAGGTCGGTCAGAAAACACAATATGTACGTGAATACAAGCTTTTGCAAGATCACTGAAGGTAAGCAATGTAAAGCAAGTTTAAATACCCAAAAAATATTCCAATACAAAAACAACAACAATAAGGTACACAAAAATCTATAGTCCGTCCCGGTAGCTCAGTGGTAAAGGCGGCACTCAGTGAATCCAGAGATTCCAGAAGTCGCGGGTTCGAAACCCAGCCGGGACATGACAAGTTATCCTCCCATTTGGGATTTTTACCACATAATAATAAGTCTTGGGCTGACTGCTGGAATAATGGGACTAAATAGTCTGAATCAGGCATATTATATTATATTTTTACATATTATATTATATTTTTACTATATTTTTAAAAAAATATTGGTTACAATCTTGATCAACGTCCAGCGAGGTTAGAACTTGAAGGGTGGCCACTTTTTTTCGAGCTCTAGTAATGAATACTTGGCCCAACCCTGGGTACGTGATGTTATTGTGAGAGGACAATGCTGCAATTGTACTGTCTGTCATTGCCGTCAGCGAGGAATTATCTTTTTTATTTTATTTATAAAATTGAACACAGAAAGTTATGTCTGGCTGGGGGACTATAAACAGGGAGTAGACCAGTATTGGCTTGGTTCTGGGGGCCCTTGTCCATTATTAGCCTCCTTGTATAGACAGTGGTGGAAGTGCTAAGTCATTCCTCCACTGCCTGGCTACCAACCTTCACCATGACGCTACCTTATGATATGATGATAACACAGAAAGTTAGTTTGTTTCAAGTTCGTACTTACTTGTAAAATATCACCTATTTGAAATGGAATTCCAGCCTGAGCACAAGGAATAAGATCGTCATCGAGAGGGTTGTAATTGAACTGAGCTCGGACAAAGATCTGGAATGAAGAAAATAAATCGCAAAATTTGAAAGTCGAATTTCAGTTTTACTAGGAAATAATAGAAATAGGAAAAAAGAGCTCACGAATAGCTCAGTGATTGAGCACTGGCTTGCCATACGGAAGGTCCCGGGTTCGAACCCGCACCGATAAAAAATTGTATTCAAAATTTGGTTACAGTTGTTTGTAAGGGATAACTTCCGGTGCGCTCGTGTTGACCCAGCACCTAAATTGGAATTATTGTGTCACTTCTCGCCCATCAGAGGATAGGCATACCACGCGATGGGCAGGCTACAACACAAACCACAAGCGTCTACAGTAGCTCCTGTTTCATGGCTACGAAATAAAAAATTCTGTGAAATACTCATCTTTAAAAAAAAAACAAACTAAAAAAGAAATTTGTACAATATGACAATTATGACATAGACCCCATGAGTAGAAAGAATGCGATACAAAATGTTTCCTTGAAAACGAGGAAATCTAATTCTGATGTTTTTGGATACAATGTAAGAGATAAGAAACCTTTCAGAGAACAACTTTTCCTTCCAATTGAAATATATTAGTATTTAAATCATGCAATTTTTTCTCGCAGTTCAGTCACTTGATTAATCAAATAGATTCACACCGAATATTTGTTATACTCTGGAAAGAAGTAACAACTTACTATGACAGGAAGTGGCTTGATCCTGAATAGCTGTAAACAAAAGAAAATGGTACTTAGTAGTGAAGTTACAAGCAAATATTTAAAAGTAAAAGAGTAAAGATTTCTCGCCCATCAGAGGGGAGGCATACTACGGGATGGGCAGGCTACAACACAGACCACAAGCGTCTACAGTAGCCATTGTTTCATGGCTACGAAATAAAAAAAGGCTGTGAAACACTCATTTTTTAAATTTATTTCTTTAAGAAGCTAAACAGTGTCTTGGTCATTTTTTGCCAACTCCGTAACTACCATTCTTGTACCAGACTCTCATTCCAGAAACACTCTCATAATCCGCAAATCTCCCTTTCAACCGTCACACAAAGCACTCTGATTGGTTATTAGTTATTACAGTCGAATGAACCAATCCGGGTTGAAATTGAGCTTTTGGAATTACGAGAGCGAGAGAGCTTTTTCTGTAATGAGGGTCAGGTCACCATTGTTTTTATCTCCACGGCCGAGTTTTCTCGACGTGATGCAAACTCAACTATTAATTATTAGTAAATGGTAAAAAGTACATCAAGCTGGCCGCGCTACTTGAATCACAAAATTTGGTAGCTAATCTATTAATTTAAGCTTTTCAGGTGCTTTCAGCTGCACCTTAATGCTTTCCACCTATACAAAAGCTGCTTAGCCTAATCCAGCTAGACGTGTATAGTTGACCCCTATCACCACCATAGGGTGGCGTCATCGTGAACGATGGTAGCTAGACAGTGGAGGAATGACTCTGCACTTCTACCACTGTCTTTACAAGGAGGCGAATAATTGACAAGGGCCCCGGAACCAAGCCAATGCTGGTCTACTCTCTGTTTATAGGCCCTCAGCCAGACTGTTGGTCTACTCCCTGTTTATAGTCCCCTAGCCAGACTGCTCGTCTACTCCCTGTTTATAGTCCCCTAGCCAGACTGCTGGTCTACTCCCTGTTTATAGTCCCCTAGCCAGACTGCTGGTCTACTACCTGTTTATAGTCTCCCAGCCAGACTGCTGGTCTACTCCCTGTTTATAGTCCCCCGGCCAGACTGCTGGTCTACTCCCTGTTTATAGTCCCCCAGCCAGACTGCTGGTCTACTACCTGTTTATAGTCTCCCAGCCAGACTGCTGGTCTACTCCCTGTTTATAGTCCCCCGGCCAGACTGCTGGTCTACTCCCTGTTTATAGTCCCCCCGGCCAGACTGCTCGTCTACTCCCTGTTTAAAGTTGACATGGCTCAAATTTTGTGCTTCGAGTGTCAGAGAAGACAACACTAAAACTAAAATTACGGACCCGTTCAAAGGAACGTCACTTTTTTGGGTAGCTGAAACCTTTCAAAAAATAATAACAAAGAGTTGAATGGGTGCAGAAAGGCTTACTTGTACCTCACAGGGCGGGGGAGCACTCCGGTATGAAGGAACTATCTTGAATGTGACTGAGCCTCGCGCTTCCCTCTGGAATAAAATAAATAAATACATAGATTAGTTAAGAGCATACGAAAGCACTTCTTTTTTTTTATTTATTTACACTTTATTTATTTTTACAAAACAATCATCAACAAAGAATTAATAACAATAATTAAAAAAAACTTAGAAGTATGTACAAAGAAAAAATAATAATAAAGATCAATATTAATTTATAATTACAATGGTTTTGTAATCCGGGGCGAAGTTCATGCCTTAGTTTTTCTATTGAGTTTTTCTTTGATTTGATTTGATTTGATAACTTAGGTATTATGATTTGGGTACTATGTATGATAACTTAGGAAAAAATAATGTAGAATATTTACAGTATAAAATTAAGGAAAAATAAATAAATGAGAAAATAGTAAATGATACAACAGTTCACAAAATAAATCAATAACAAAAAAGAAAATAATACTAATGTTCTAACTTGTCCCTTGTACCAACTCTAAAATCAATAGCTCAATACTACTTGCGGTTCTCGATTTGTAACACACGCACGAACCATTTCATAATATAAGATAGCGACAAAAAAGTGAGTAGGTCATCTGAATAGAGGACCCACCAAGATTTTCTGTAAAGCATTCACACTCTGATTCCCGACTGGCGTGCCGTTGATCTCCTTGATCTCATCTCCCACGTGCAAGGTGGCCTGCCGGTGTATCATGCCTCCGTGCATAATGCGGGCCACGATACACTTGCCTTCATCGTTCATCTTCAGTGTGATTCCCTGGGGAAACAAGAACATTGTTTAGCGCAAGAATAGCTCAGTGGTTAGGCACATAATTTTTTTAAACACATAATTTTAAAACACAAAAGGGTTGGGTGGAAGAGATTGCCATAGGCAATAACCTCGACCTTCAGTTAGGACATATGTTTTTATATATGCACTTGCCTTCATCGTTCATCTTCAGTGTGATTCCCTGGGAACACAAAAATGTTGTTTTGTGAAAGCTTAGGTCACCAATAGCTCAGTGGTTAGACAATCGCTTGCCATGCGGAAGGTCCCGAGGTCGAACCGCAGCGTCGACAAAAAAATTGTATTCAAATTTTGGTTACAATTGTTTGTAAGGGATAAGGGATACCTTCCGGTGCGCTCATGTTGGCCCAGCACCTAAATGGGAAGTATTGTCTAACTTCTTGCCCATTACTACGGGATGGGCAGGCTACAACACAGACTACAAGCGGCTACAGTAGCTCCTGTCTCATGGCTATGAAATAAAAAAGGCTGTAAAACACTCAATTTTAATAAATAGAAAAAAATAAAGGAAGAAGGAGTTTGGGAGTTTGGTGCGATGATTTACCACTCATTTTGAGAATGTATGAATTGGGTTCTTAGTCGAAAAGGTCATGAATGAATTCGGTAAGGTTAAAAAAAAGTAATTAAATGTTTTAATTATTTGTCCAGGTCATTAGTTAAGAAAGAACCAATTCGTTTGAAAACTTGGTTATATTTTATCTTAAGCTTTGTAACCAAACATCACGAACATATTTTCATTTTCAGCGTATCTGGTTGGTTTAAAAATGAACACTGTTTGTTTGGAGAACTGTTTGGGTGTTTGTCTGCATTTAATGTAATACTTTGGGGGTTTATGGTACATTTGCATATAGAAAACATAACATGTCATTTATTATAAATGTTTGTACTGTGTCGTTTTAAAACACATAATACTAGTGGTTCTGTGAACTGTAAACCTCACACAGATTCAACTATCGCATTATAGTTGGGTGGAAGAGATAACCATAGGCAATAACCTCGCCCTTCAGTTAGGACATATGTTTTTATATATTTTTCTATTCTTTTTCCTTTTTATTGTATATATTGTTTCCATTTTTTAATAATTATTTGTACTGTATATAATTATGTCTGTTTATATGTAATAAAGTCTTTAATAATAATAATAAAATTCAACTCTGGTAGACAGAAACGGTATAGAACCGCAATATTCTTATTTGTTATTAAGTTCATATTAGAATCCAAAGTAATGTTAGGTATATGTAATATTTTATATAAAACAGGGATTCTTTAAATTTTATTTTTTTCTTACCATTGGTTCGTCTGTGTTCTTCTGGAACTGGACCAGCCGCACCCGGGTGACATTGTCGAGATCAAGCTCTCCGTTGGGCGTGTCCAAGTCATCCAGCTCATCGTCAGAGCCGTTCAGATAGGGGTGCACGGGCGGGGGCGTCACCCTGACCGCTTCCTCGCCATAGATCTCCTGGGCCACTACGTCGTGGGCCTGCAAGACGGCCTGGGAACAGAGGAAATATTTTTTTTATTTTTTTAAATCTACGGATACATCCATGATACATTCTTTCTAACTTAACATAATGACTAAAATTATAATTATAAAAAAAATTTATGTCTATATATGTTTATTAACATATAAAGCTTTATTAGAAAGACAAAGTAATGGTTATTTATTTTAACAAATCGACTGGTATAACCCATATTTATTTCCGGTATGTCCAGATCTTGAAGAATCCTGCACCCACCAAGACCTCATGGACGCCATCAAAACATCCACATATTGGAGAAATATTTGACACGTTGGTTTTTCTGGACTCGAAAAGTAAGTAAGTACCCATATTTATTTACTTATATGAATGTATAATTGTATATATTATTTAGTATTATTACAATGTTATACTTATAGTATAAGATAGTACATAATAACATTGTACAATTTTTACATTATATAATTAAGAATAAACTAAATAAATGATAAAATTGTTTGAAATATAATTAAATAAATAACAAAGATTCTTAGTCAAAGGTAAGTAGGAAGAGAATCCCGTTGGCATTAGCACCGCCCTTGATCAAGTTTTGTTTCATTCATTTCAATATCTTTGTTTGTATATTATATTCTATGTCATTTGTAAATAAAACTTGATTCAACATGTTTAATAATAGGTTGTCGTGTTAACGTTTACCACGACGTGACGTTCTTTATTTCTCATCAAGACCAAAGAATTGTGCTGCTTTGACTGGGTTGGTCCACAAAGACTTAGGACTAAATTAATAATTAAATTCTGTAACTTAAGTCATTGCTAAGCGTCGGTTTTCCCTATCTTACGCAATCCGTAACTTAGCGCCACAGAGGTATTACAAAAGGACGTACACTCATTGAGTCCCGTTGACCTTTTTTTCATGTCATTGAGTCCCGTAATTTTAGCAGGTACCTCAGACCATATGACTCATTGAGTCCCCTAATATTTTTGGGTCTAGCAGACCATATGACTCATTGAGTCCCTTTACCTGATGTTAGTATATAAGAAGAAGTAAATAAGAACACAGTTAATTTTTATAAAAATGAATACGAGGACAGTTATGACTAAATGTTGTGTTTCGTTAGCCAGCTAGGATAGCTTGGGTGAGGGGCTTAGGTTAGGTTGAAATTAGCGCAGGGTTAGACCGGGTCACTGCGTGACCCGGCCTAACCGCCTGCGCTAATTTCAACCTAACCTAAGCCCCTCACCCAACCATCCTACTCCTACCCGACAAACTGAAGTCAGTGATCTATCGTGCAATCACACCTTGTTAACTTTACCTAACCCTATCTAACTACAAAATTCCTCTAACAAAAAAATCTTTCATTGACAATAATTTCATTTTCATTTATGAATAAAAATAAAAACAAGAATTCTTAATAAAAAATGAAAAAAGTGTTCTAATTTTTTAGAGGAGGACTGACCCAACTGACTGACAAATAATATGATCTTCTATGTACAAGTTTATGTATAAGGAAAAATGGGTTTTAATTATGTACGGGACTCAATGAGTGGTACGATAACTTCAACCGTTCCAAACCTTGGGACTCAATGAAGCATCGACAAAAATGGACAAATCCAGACGGGACTCAATGAGTCGCCTCCCATTACAAAAATGTCTATTAATTTCGCACTCAGGCACCAGGACAGTTGGGTCAGCGGGGCACCAAGGTATTAAGTGGATAGGGTCTCATTCAAGAAAGCAAATCTCCAAATTTATCTCCCTTTCAACTCTCAATATTTTCAAATTTATCTCCCTTTCAACTATCAAAGTCTCCAAATTTATCTCCCTTTCAACTCTCAAAATCTCCAAATTTATCTCCTTTCAAATCTCAAAATCTC